>BSQZ01000020.1:1458744-1646244 GCA_033239005.1 Lamellibrachia satsuma | reverse complement strand
TTTCAAGGCACTTATAAACTGTTGTCATGGTGACATTACTAAATAAAGAAACATAAAAATAGTGTGGTAGTTAGACGTAGAAACATAAAGATAGTGTGGTAGTTAGACGTTGGATATGTTAATAATGCATATATGACACCGAACGCTTACGCTGCTATTTTGTAGTACTTTGTGACAGGTGTAAGTTTATTAGTTATTTTCACTAAATGTTGTTGTGTTGCAATGCTGTTTTTACGTGTTCCATTGTATATTACACAAACAGTAGTAAAACAAATATAAAGAGTAATATTAAAGGTTCCTCTTTTATTAGATTTTTTGGTTCGTCTCATTTCATATTAATTTTTCCTAAAATTCAAACCTACCTAGTAGTTTACAACATGCTAACTCGTTTGTGTAACTTTTGTTTCTATTGTTTTGTGAAATTATCAGACAAATCAATAAGTTGTTTAATGCTTGATCCAGAATTTATTCAGGTGAAAACTGAAATTCTTAAAACTCACGAATTTCGTCCTTGGTGAAATTTCTTTGTCATGTGATCAGTGAAAGAGTGTGAGTTTGTATAGAATTAGCTTGTTTAGTTTAATCACCTAGCGATTGAACTTGGTGATTGTGAATCTTGCCAGTGGCGCCGAATAGCGAGCAATGGCAAATCAAGATTTCGGGAAAACATTTTTACAATCAATTAACAGATAAAAGAAATGTTGGCATGTGTTATATGTTGTATCATGTATCATTTCTCAATACCTCTATATCCAAACAGCAGGTGGCAGCACCATGCAGTAATAATGTCCATTACATCTCACAAAAAATTATGCTTTGGTTCTAAAAAAAAAACATTCCACATGTTGCAACTAACTACAGTGCAACATCATTGTTTGTCAAAACTAGGTAAAAAAAAGGTAAGTTCGTACATAGTGCCGTATCCAGTCCGTAGGACCGCTCAAAGCGCTTTACACTTCACCCAGTGGCAGACCTGTTCATTCCAAGGCTACCTCAACTTCTCTGGGAAGCATTCAGCCACGCTGCAATTGCGCGAAGACTATTCGTTCACATTTCCACCACTGTCTGTATTGCCAGGTTTTGAAAGCGGGTTCTCTCGATTGAGAGTCCTGCCTTTTAACCGGTATGGCATCGCGCTTTGTATAAAAACCTTCAAATAGTTTTGGTACACTTTTAACCCTTTGTGGACGAATGGGATGAACGGATACAGGTGGTGTAAGACTTGTATTACTATATTTAGTGAGGATGGAGATATATCTTGATGACTTGCTATGACTACTGGTGGTGGTAAGAGTAGGAGGGAAACGGCCGCTGAGTTGGGACAGGTTCGTCTCGCCAGTATCTCAACGGCTCAATGTCAGTGTTGACCTTACGAAAATAACTTTCGTTTCGCGCTTTGACCTCCTAGCATCTTTCTGTTGGTATCATTGTACACCTTCTGTCTATGATCTCAAAAGGCTGATGCTGGAATGTTTGCACTAGTTCGTTGTTTCACTTTCTTCAAAAACACTTTGTCTCCAATACCATTTTCAGTCTTGGTTATATTTCTCCTTGCCTCTGAATACTTTTTCATCTTTTTTTGCCATCTGATCCTTCTGACGGAAGCTTTTATCCATTTCCACAACACGCATCTCGGGTAGCTTAATCTTCAGCGGTACACCGTTCAAGATAGTTGCTGGTGGTTGGCCTGTAGACGTGTGCGGGGTAGCACTGTAGTTTCTCAGAAAGAGGTATATCTTCAGTTTCCAGGGTTCTTTTCTAATTGTGCACACTTACAGACTTTCCCTATGGTTTTCGTAATCCTTTCTGCAACGTTACAGGCTTCTGGCCAATGTGTCGTTACCCGCTGATGGCGGATACCTTGATTGAAAGCGAACCTTCTAAAGGCTTCGCTTTGGAACGGAGTCCCATTGTCTGGGACACATCTTGATGAGAATATATTGTCCAGGACTGGAATAGCTAACCGAACTGACACGGATCGAATCACTTCGACTTCAGGAAATCTTGAGTACTCGTCCATGATGACAAGTAGATAGTCGCCTATAGTAATGGCCCATAACAATTTGGACAAAGCTGAAACCATTTCCTTGATGGAAGATCATACATAATTATTGATTCCCTTTGCTTTGTGTCATAAGCTGATTTGTATGCTATGCGCTCTTCAAGTAGCTTGGCTACAATAGCATCAATTCTGGGAAACCACACTTTCTCTCCGAGGAGAACATTCGTCTTGTTTATTCATTGGTGCCCTTCGTGTGCCATTTGGATTACGCTGGGCAGAATTGCTGGAACTGCTGGAACTGCTGTACATATTCCTTTTAGGACTGGTCCATATTGTGTCACAGTCAGTTTATTTCCTACTATACTGTACGGTTGTATCGCTTCAAAGTCCACATTTGGACCTAGTCCATACATGGGTTCAAGGAGATAAAAATTCCCTGTTAATTGAAGATCTTTGACAACACTCAGAGTTGATTCTGCCAACATGGCTTGTATAACTTCTGTACGACTCATCGCCTTTGGAATACTTCCCTTTGTTACACATACCCTTCTGCCACGAGTTCCTCTCGAGGATTCTTATCAGAAACTTGTCGGTGGCGAGATGGGTAAACTGAATGGTTACCTTTGCCCTCGCTGTACTTGACAATTGATTGGTAAGGCAGCAGCCCATCTATCCAATCGCAGTGGCTGCTTGGCGCCGTGGTTTCCATACACCGTAACCACTGGCGCACCGTAAACATGCACGTGAACATATTCGCAGGCCCAGCTGACTGCCAGCGCTTCCCTTCCTAACTGACTCTTATATCGCTGCTCGACTGGTGGATATTTGACGGGTCTGAATTTGGTTTTCTAAAGCGTGGCATATTGATGAGATAAGTAGTATTATTACGTGAATATTAAACATATCCTTGCAAGAGACCTTGTTTAGGCAATATTCACTTTTAAAATTTAGCCATAGGAGTAAGTTAGGGTAGTTTATATAGTAGATATTCGAATACTCGGCAACGCGAGCGATAATTAGGGTGTGTTGTGATCAGTTGATTGGATACATAATACGAAACATAATATTATTGTAAATAATTTAGTACATATTAAAGATCGAGCACCTGGATATTTTGTTTTAGCAACATTTGTTGTTAAAAGTTAGCCGTAGGTAGTAATTCAGTGTAATTTAGAGAAGGTCACTGACATTTCGTTAGCGCGAACGATATTACGTTTGTTGTCGTCGCTGTCGCTGTTACATAGAAAATAAGTTAGAAGTCAATAGTTGTAAATTTAATTAAGACCTGAGTAATTTAGCATAAAGTGTGTATTACAACTCACAGAAAACAGTCTTTGTGAAGACTACCTAGTATAAATTGTAAATATAACTGATTATAAACACATATACATTTAATTTCTAACATGGAGCCGTGCCAACGTCAAGTAAAGGCGAAACGTAACTTGACATGCTCTAGCTGTGACAGCTGGGTAGACTTTACAAAGTCCGGGTGTGTAAATTCGTGGGCAGAGGTTCAGGCAGATGATTTTCAATTCATATGTAGGGATGTAAGACATTGAAATGTCTGCAGGAGCAGGTAAATGAGTTTTTGATGATGACTGGGCAGGGTGAGAAAGAAGAGAGCAGATTTGGTGTGAAGGAGGAGAGCAGAATTGGTGAGAAGGAGAAAATAGATGATGTAGCAGAGAAGGCAGGACAGGTCATATGTGGTGGCATGGGAGGTGCTGCTCTCGTGCAGATGGGAAGGAACAATGCCGAGAATGAGGCCATCGTTGGAAAGTACAGGAGGCAAGACTCTCAAAGAGGCACGATTGGACAGATTGTATTGTCGGGGATATTACCTGTAATTGGAGGCAGGGGTGAGGAGTATAGGAACTGTAGGAGGATGGCGGTCAACACACAGGTACAGAAGGTGTTTATGGAGAGGGAGTAGGCTTCGTAGACATGTGGTTACACTTTGTGGGAAGAGAAGACTTTTTCTTGAGAGAAGGACTTCTTCTGACAGGGAAGGATGCTGCGGTTCTCGTGTGTGAGTGAGCAGCATTAGTTCTTAGTTCTTGTTAAATCGTGTTAAATAGGATATGGCCATGTTTTCTGCGTCCAACCACAACTTATGTAACACATGTTGGCCTTTGTTCACTAAACTATTCTTCTTTCTGTCAAAACAGAACCGTTATTTGAGACTTTGCTTTGGTTGTGTGTATGCCGGACTCGTTTAATAAGTCACATGTAGTCTTGTTTACCCCGCTTTCACAGAACTGTGCACCCACTTATCAGTCGCGCTGTTTTCCAGGCCAGCATGGTTTTTGCAAATGTTTGAATACATTCTTAATAAGACACTGGCATGATATTCTTGATTTTAGCTGCACATGTTTAGTTGTTATTATCTCTTTTTTTGTGCAAAGCCCCAAGACCATGATTAAGTAATATCTTAACCATCCATACACTCGTAACTTTTAATGTAGGTTAAGGATTGTGCTCGATTTGCTAACAGATGATCATACAAACTACAGTTAACATTCCTTAACATAAATATTGCCCCGTGGTTGCCAGCCTTAAGAAGCAGTAGTATCAGCCAACATTGTCGCATGAAACCGAGTTCGATTGTTCAACATATTTTTTTAATGTATAATGTGTCCACTATTTGGACCGGTAGATGACACCACTGATCGGAGAGCGTAAACGTTCTCGATTGAAGTGGCGAAATGCGCAGGAATATATCGCATATGTTCGCTATAACGATTACCATCGAGAAGCTGTACACCAAGTTGATATGTAAACGAGTGATAACATACACCACAAATACAAATTGGCGAGTCCGAGACATACATGACTTACACTTAAACATATGTTTGATCATTAGTATACACGTACACGACGACGGCGTACAAACATACATACACGAACATACAGCGTATGACAACAAGCAAGAAGATAGAGTGAACAATGACAAACAATTATAACATGCATTTACTATAACATGATACAAGAATCGTAAAATAGAGACCGTACAATGTCTCTTTAACAAACAAAGACAGTCATCTAAATACTCTTTAACAAACAAAGACAGTCATCTAAATAATTTACACCAAACTAGTTATCATGAGAATAGTCAGACCTGAGTATACATATATTGAACTTCTCAAACACAAACGAATTGTTTGCGCGTTCCGACAAAATAGTGTCAAGATTAATCCGACGCACAATATCCCTTTCCGTACCTAGCAATGTCAGATAATCTTGTCTATTCTGACTCATTGTGGATCGATGCTCTTCTTTGATTAGCTTCAACTTACAAACGACCATTAACAATCATCGAAGTCAGATATAAACGAAGCAATAATTTTTCATTGTGTAAAGCATGCCTGATATTTCCCGTGATGATCATCATCTGATACATCGTCGCCTCAGATGAAATGTCATGTCTTAGGTCACCTGAGAAAGGTTCTGGCAAATCAGGTGGATTATGATTGGTTTGTGAGGAACCCTTTCTGTGAGACATGGCACGAGCGTACCACTTGCACCACGCCTAACCCGGCACTGATGGAGGATAATATGGTACTAATGCAACTATTTCTTTAGTCAGACGTTTATGTTGAAACACATAAGCATATTTTATTAGTCGATATTAAACGGATGCAATGTACTGACTAAGAAAATATTATTAGAACACTAATATTATATAGAGAGCTATTGACCTGCTTGAGATTAAAATTGATTAAATTCAGTGTGATGCAGAATTCTCACAGAAAACATCGTCTCCAAGTTCTTGGTCTGCTTCAACTTCTAATACCAGTTTGTTATTCCAAAACACATGCCCAATCTGAATGGGACAACAAATAATTGTCCTAAATCCTTTCCTGAACCTGACTTGTTATATTGTATTGTTGGACTATGCCGACACGACAGTTGTTACACTAATGCGCGTCATCCTGAATTCAATGATCTTACCGTTGAAATGAAATGCCATGAGCTGGAATGATAGATATCCACTCTCAAAACGTATCATTGTATATTACCATATTAGATTATCTACAGCTACAGTAAAATACACTACATCGTTGTATCAATATTCTAACACTTTTGCTGTGTAAACAAGTATACAATGTTATACTAACCACATTATATTCTTAGCGTGATGAATAACTTCCTATGTGCAATCACTCACAACGTCGCATTTCCTAAGCAAACATCATGCGTACATGTGTCCGTTATAGTGGCACAGACATTCGTAATTCCATGTTCGTGAGCAATTAATTCGACGGCGAACTCACAAAACGTTACTGGTATCTGGAATACGACAGGCTGCGGTGGACACATTTCATATTATATTACTCAATTAAAGTTTCCTCTCAGGCGGCTCCCTTAGAATTCGGCTCCATTAGACTTCGGCTCCCTTAGACGGCGGCTCCCTTAGACTGCGGCTCCCTTAGACGGCGGCTCCCTTAGACTGCGGCTCCCTTAGAGGGCGGCTCCCTTAGCCGGCGGCTCCCTTAGACTGCGGCTCCATTAGATTGCGGATTCTTATGTTTTGAGGTGGTCTGGAGCAGCGTCGACTTCAGCGGTCCCAGACGTGGCGCACTTTATTCTGAAAGTAGACGTAATCACACAAATAGTTCAGGAGTTTAACAAGATTGAACAAGATTGCCATCTCCAACAACAAGTTCTAGATGACACGTGGACAAGGAAGACATTGGCTTTTCGAGAGTCCAAAATGTTCTCATATATGTGTAGCCCGCCCTTATCAGATATCTGTCAATTCTATTTCTAAACATATTCACACTACTAGCATTAACACAATCATTTGGCAGTTTGTTCCATTCATTTATCACCCTCTGTGAGAAAGAGTATTTTCTCATGCCCAACCTATACATACATATACATATATATATATATATATATATATATATATATATATATATATATATATATATATATATATATATAATTATTGCATGTGATGTTCGATAGTATGCTAGTACTCCTAATATTGTGCCACAATTTTTAATTAATTATTATGTTACATAACTTGAAAATTACTTTTTTCTCTTCATCAATGGATTCGTGGGATGTTACCTTTCCCTAAATGTATACATGTGTAGGGAAAATCTTGGTAATAATTGGTAATAATTGAATCACATTCATTAACAAAAATCCTTACACATTTCTGGAAACAAATCCGAATCTGTAAAGGAGACAAGTGAGTAAGAACACACCTCTTTGTGAGAACCAACGCGCCAAACAACAGTAGAGCAGCAAGAACGCCACCCAGTGCTCCAAACCCGATCATCAACATATCTTCTGGAAATCAAAACAGCTTTTTTTGCACTTTTTGGCCCAATGAGACGTCGAGTCGCAGCTGATTCGTACGGACGGTGTATATCACCACGTGATCTTACACTGCACAGAACAATTCATGGTCAGTCGTTTTGATTTCAGCATCAGTGTGTTACTTCTCGCAGTGTTAATTGTCATGCGTCGCTCGCGGTGGTGGCTGTTCTAGAGATGTGCGTCGGTGTGTGCGAATGTGTGATGGTGTGTCTACCTAAGTATGTATGTAATGTTAACTGTTAGTGCACGTGGGTATGTCATTGCTCCACCAATTACTCAATTGATCCTAATGAAATCCCACTCATTGTAAAAGTGTTATAAACTGCCAGTTTTTGTGTGGGACAGTCAATTCTCTACAAGCAAGTTGTGCACGTACAATACTGATGATGATGCTAATAATAATAATAAAGATGACGACGATGATAATGATAATAATAATTAGCATAGCAACAATAACATAACCGTAACCATAACAATAATGAAAAATCTACTTTTTGTAGAGTTTGATTAGATGACTGATATGGGTCCACCGGTGGCAGAGACGAAGGCGCCGGCGTCCTCTGGTAATCCTCGTACTCTTCCGCCGTCCAGTCGAACAAGGGGCACGTCGGGAAGTTTCTGGGCAGTCGTGGGATGCGGTCGACTGCTGTCCTCAACACCATCGTCATCCCTTCCATCATGTGCATCTCAAGATGACAATGAAAGGCCCAGAAACCGGGATTGGTCGCACGAAACCGGATGACGACATAGCCACCGGCCGGAACGATGACAATGTCACGCACTGGCGGGTTGACGAGGTTCAAGGCAGGAGTCTTGCCATCTCGCCACGAAGCCTTGGAGCAGAGCTGATTGCTACACTCGACGTCCGGATTGGAGCCGGTGTGTCGTCCGGTGGTGCTGTTGAAGGTCGGGTAGCCCATGGCCAACACAGCGAAGTTGTGCCCGTGCATATGGATCGGGTGGTGCTCGAGGTCGTCCGTGTCTACTGGGTTGTAGTTGGTGAACACCATCTGAATGGTTTCGTTGTAGGGCAGGTCGAGTATGTGCGTACAGTGGCAGCCATCAGCATCGCAGGTTGTCTCGTCGCACGGCACCATGTTGTCCTGTGAACGCGATAGCCATTGGTGTTACACTCAGTTTGACCGATTACTTTCACTGAATTATACGACCAGTATCGAATACTTCTTCACCCCGGACTTCATGGACAAAGAGGAGAGCACCAATATTCGTTTGTGTTTCTGTTAATAAGCACTTGAAAGCACTGTCAATTACCATTAATTATCATTTGCGTGATCAGTGTATTCTTTATTCCATTGACAGGGCTTTCAATTATACACATATATATATATATATATATACATATATATATATATATATATATATATATATATATATATATATATATATATATATATATATATATATATATATATATATACATATATATACATACATATATATATATATATATATATATATATATATATATATATATATATACATATATATATATATATATATATATATATATATATATATATATATATATATATATATATATATATATATATGTATATATATATATATGTATATATATATATATATATATATATATATATATATATATATATATATATATATATATATATATATATATATATATATATATATAGATATATATATATATACATATATATATACATATATATATATATATATATATATATATATATATATATATATATATATATATATATATATATATATATATATATATATATATATATATTGGCCCAGGTAAAAAATTAATATTAGAACGAGCCATCAAGGAGATAATAGAAGTGAGTACGTTGAAAAGGCAGATGCATGAATAGAAAATAAACTGGTGCCTGGAATATAAGGTGATGCCTTTGATTCGTCGTCAAAAATGACAACGTAATTACGAAATGAACAGGACAAGTTTAATTTACCATATAGCGCATTTAATAGTATATGAAACGGATGAGTAGATTATACTGATATGTTAATGAAAAAATTTTCATCACAGGGCAATAATTTTAAAAGAAATTGTAGTTAGTATAGTCGTATCTTCTTCAATGTGTTTACAGCATGCCTGATTATATTCGAATCGTTTAATAAATATTTTGAGCTGGTTTTTCTTTCTCAATGGCGAATCTGCTCCAACGAGAGCAAGGATTGGGGGCTCGAAACGGTGCGATCGTAAAGACAATCGTTATTTTCTTTCATACAAGTTGGAAGATATTATTTTAGTGGTGCATACACTACTCTCTGTCGTGAACATTATATTTATTTTTCGAGTTGTTGTGTTGCTGACCGATTTGACAAAACAACGAACGTTACGAACAATAACAAGGGTATAAAATAGACGTGTATTTTGACAAACAAATGCGGAAGAACGAAAGCATCAAGAAGAATTAATTAGGTAAGACACGATTTAGTTGGTTTATGACGTACTTGATGGTCGTGGTATAATGGAACCTTCGGGTAGACGAATCGTCGCGCGTTCACTGACGACCCGATGACGCCGTTCCAATTGAGGAAGTGTTCTACTGCTGGCGGCTCCGTGAGGCCGTAGCGGGCTCGGAAGTCCTCGTTAGCTACAGCGACATGAGCGTCCGACACTTTGAGACAAATCTTGTGTTCGGAGTCTGGGTACCCGCCGAATGGACAGTTGAAGACGCGACATGGTCGGCTGCTGGTGCAGTCCCTTGGCGTCGGCGTCGGCTCAGCATTACTGTCGACTTCCCCATAGCGCAATATGGCTTTGACGCCGTTGACGATGCCATCTGGTTTTGGGTCATGACCCTTGCCGTGCCGGAGTGTCACGGCTCGTATCCAGTAATGACCTTCAGTCATATTGGCGTCCAGCTCGAAGTCGAGCGACTCGCCCGGGAAAATCATGAACGAATCGACAGGTAATGGTGCCATATCCACGCCTTCTAGAGCTACGACACGCATACTGTGGTCATCGACGCTCACCACGAAGCCCCTTTCACAACCGCCGTTCGACATACGGAAGCGGTACGTCTCCCCGGGGTTAACACCGAACGTCGTCAGCGGCACCAGCTGGTCTTTCCATCGGCCCCGTCCGTTGATCAGACTGGAGTCATACCTAAATGAATTAATTCCGCGGTTAGTAAAACACGTAAACATCATTTCGACCAGGAGCAGAAGATGCGTCAACTACAGCCAAATCTGACATATCTTTACATAGATGTTGCTGCCCAAATGTGCTGAAATCACCTTCTGGCCTGGCAGTGCTCAGTTGCACTAATATAATTTGTATTGATGGCATTTATGGGAAATTTAATATATCAACACTGAACAAGTACACATTCCAGCGTAGGCACAGTTGAACCTCATTAGTAAAGAATGGGACAAAAACTGTTTAAGACTTCTTCTCCTCTATTGGGCCTTGAGAAGCAGACTTGAAAGTCAAATCACTGCAGCAAACATGAAAGCCGTACGAATGATACAGGGTGCTACCAAATGGGACAGACAGCGAAAATAGCACCTGTACAGGAAAGCAGACTAGGAAGACGACAAGTATTAACAATAAGTAAGACAGAAGCGATAACCAGCTTCAAAGAAATGTTAAGAACAGAACATTATTAGCACACAGTAGCCACTCGAGACCACGCAAGAGGCGTCTGCGTCACCGTAATCATTTCACTTCGGAATACAGTACTGAAACACGACTCCTCCAGTCTTCTGAGGTGACACTTTGAAGTCAAGTTCTTAGCGTGTGAGTCAAGCACGGCAGCCTGGTCGTCGACGTAATACGGCGCTTCCCATTAGGCCCCTGATTGTTTCTTTAACGGTCGTAGAGTTCGGTTGGAGTGGCAGAGGTGGCAGAACGCTACCGGGCAGCAAGGCGAGGCGAGGCGAGGCGAGGCGAGGCGAGGCGAGGCGAGGCGAGGCGAGGCGAGGCGAGGCGAGGCGAGGCGAGGCGAGGCGAGGCGAGGCGAGGCGAGGCGAGGCGAACTAAATCCGTTTAATTGGAAGATGATTGCCTTGTCTTGCGAAATGGAATATACAGTGATACGTTTATAAAACGACGCCACATCTATTGTTTAATATTTTTATTTACGATTTACGATACATGAGTACATGAGAAATGGAAGGGATAGCTAAATGACGAGTTATAAACTAACATAGCGAAACGCAAAAATGTATTTCGTAAAAGACAGCATTTGCAAAACCTATTGATGGTTGGCTGAAGGTAGGGATTAAAATATCCGCGATCTTATGGCGCAACAGTAATGGCAATAAAAGAACATTTCGTGTTGCGTTCGAGAAAAACGAACAGTCCAGTAGGAATAGTATACTCGTTTAATGTGTTGATAAATGCCATGCATTTGTGTAGCAAGTTTCCCAATTCCCACGATGGTCCAATGCCTCAATGTTCAATGTTAAGATCAATAGTCACCTCAATATTAAAGTCACATTGACCCAGCCTCGATGGTTACCATAATAGCGAGGTTCTGCTCTACCCAAATACCCCAAGTCAAATACCCCAAGTCAAGTGCTATTGCACTTTAGTCGTAACGCACGACAATAAAATAGATAATAATTATACCATTGGTTTATTAGTATTAATAACTAATTGGTTGGAAAATATTTATATACAAAACGCATGACTATTGTAATCGTTCACGTCTTAATACTTTCAAAAATGCATAATTTAGCGGTGAATTAAAATATATTCGTTTTACGACATTACCGTTTTACTGCATTAACAAACCGACCAGTAAAGCTTCTACTTTGAAGATGAAATATAACATTTTCATTGAATGATTTATTGGTCTGTAATTCTGAAAAAAATATGATAATTTGGGCATTTTAATAATATATGCGAAACCCCAACATGCTGCTTATCATTTAAGTAATGAAAAGGTATGGCTATTTCAGCCATACCTGCGCATTGTGACCTCGCTGTTGTCGACGGCCATGTCGCGGTCATCATCAGACGTATACGAGTCAGCAGAGCCGCCGCGCGCCATCCGCATGGGACTGAGCAGCTCGGCGGGTGCGGCAGGGACGTGATACCAGTCTTGGACCGCTACGAGAAACTCTGGCGTCGTCGGCAGCTCTCGGTGAATGACCAACATGCCGTACAGGCCATCGATACGAGTATTGGAGAAGTGGTCGTGCCACCTAAAAAGTACGGAAGATTGTGGTCTTTCTCAATACTCGCAGATTTTTTCACGATTCACATTTCTCAGGAGAAATATACATAATAATTTAATATAATAATAATAATAATAATAACAATAATACTAACTATTAATTTCATATTACTGGTATTAATTGCACATTATACGTATACACGTAAATCAGGAGATTTAAATATAAAAAACCATATTCATGTAGATGCGACATTTTTTATATTTGTTTAAGGAAAAACTGGCCTATTGTGGAACATATGGAACGCCTTTCAGAGTGTCCAGTTCACTAACAATTAGTTGAGTTCCCCGGCGTTGCATGAGAGAAAGGGCAACCACTGAAAGAGCTTATGACTCACTGCACTATCCAGTCAAGTCATAGTATGGCAATGGCAATAGCAATGACAAGTGCGCCCCAAAATCATGTACAACGTAGGAAGGAACTTATTTGTATGTTTGACGTTGGTCAGGTAACTCGGAACAATCGAAAACCTGCATAACGCTGCTAACTGGTGTACGTAACTACGAACTTACATTGTTCTAAGTTACGTAATCCACATAAAGCTTCCATGTATGTTCTTTTGAATTTGTGTATTGAACACACCTCCCCCTGGCCCCCGGGAACGCCTAAAATGTCAACACCAAAATTGACGAAAATGGGAAACATACACACATACAGCGACAACCGACTTTATAATATAGACGCATTAATCCACACATTCAGTAATCACACAAATGTTACAGTTCGCAACATATGGAAACACTGTGTCCGATTTATCAAAATACCATTCATGCCCTCACCAGTGGGTTCCATGGGGGGTCGCCTTGAAGCGGTAGGTGAAGCTCTGGTGGGGCGGTATGGGACACTGAGTGATGTAGCCGACGCCATCCATCCACGGCGTGTTGACCATGATCATGCCGTGCCAGTGCACCACAACCTAGGACAAGTTGGGTATAGACCACTATTTAGTTCCGCCTTCATCACATGCAAATCAACCGCAGTTAAGTTGTTTTGTTCGACGGCAAAACTAGTTGACATTTTTAATCTTTAAGGTGTCCTAGCAGTTGTAGAACATTTCATTAGAAATTATATATGTCATAACATATGAATTATATGCAGTCCTTGATCGTAACTATTGAATACATTTACGAAGAACACGTGTGATATCCAACTGTTTTATCATGAACAACGCTCTTTGAATATTTTCGCAGAAATGCATTTAATAACACGTCATAATTTCCAGTAATAATTATCTTAGAACAATCGACCCAGAGTATGTATATATTTATGTTATGCTACACCTACTGGACGCTTTGCATCTCGGGTGCCAAACTTTCAGGGGTTCATCTACCATCCGATGAAGGCGTCGAGGCACTTTTTGTTTTCGAAATTCACCGGGCTGTTACCCGTTTTGTGAACAATCAAATTACACATTGTAGTTATTATGTATAATATAACTCCCAGTATTACGTCGCAATTTCAAGAGTTGGATTCCAAGTAGCCACCAAGACAATGACAGGCAGCACCAGGTACAAACGCATAGATGGGTATTTCTGTCGTGATGTTGTGAATCCTGATGTTCTTTAACTATTGTTATCATGACAGTCACCTTCGAACGATCAAGTTATTCCGTCCGTGGATTGGCAGTATTGCAAGTATGGTATCATTTACATGAAATCAGCATATATTCACAGCATGACCTTTTAAAAATGCTACATTTTGCAGTCGATACGGATCAAACAACACTCACCTGTGCCCCCTCCATCACCTCGATGGTAGGACCAGGGAACGCATCGTTCACAACAATGAGGTCTCGCGTGAATCCGTCAACAGTGATGACGTCACTAGCGTTGACGAATGTCCCAATCATCGCGTCATCTTCCCGCTTGCGGAATGAGTTCTCGATGATCTGGAGACGGACGACGATTGTTTGTCAACCGGAGCGGCATTTTCACATACGTGCTCTTTGCTACGTAACTATAACTTGATGCTGCGGGGGGATGTTCTCAAAATGTGGTCAAACATTAATTGAAGTGAAAACAGAAACGCTGAACACAAACGAGATTCCCCCTTGGAGAAATGTCGTAACTCTGTCATTTAATCGGCGAGAGGATGGAAGTCAAGTCCATGGTCGGCATTGGCCCGTACAGTGTTTACTGATCATACGACTACAGTAAATTCTTTCGATTATTTAAAACAAATACATTTTTTAATTAAACTTTTTTATGTCATCGACGAGACCCGCAAAATGTTCTCCACTTTGGATATCCAGCATTTTGCACCTTACCAGATCTAACGACAGAAGGTAAATGTTTCAATGATTTGAACAAAAATAGAAATAGGCATTTAAAAAATGTATTGACTGCTGATGTTACATAAGCAATTCACACACTAAATATTTACATAAACCAACCTGATTCTAGGTTAGGCTAAATCAGCTGAGGATGGAGTTAAAAAAAAATTGGCAGGCCACCCACTGAATGCCCGGGTTTCACACAGATAAACGGTGTTGTTAAGTGCAATATGTGTTTATCTGTGCGTAATAAATTTGAACTGACTTAATCTACACTAGAATCAACTAGGTCACGGGGCTGGGCTATGCTTAGTCAGCCATTCTACAATGTAGCGGCGCGGAAAATACGTAAAAATAAGACCGTTGAGCCAAATACGCCACTGGGATCAACGGAGCGTGACGATCACGACGAGGCCGGGCCCGGCAGCGACTTCACTACGGCTGCCTCTGAAAGGAGGCGTTCGTAGAAGTGTAGAAAATTACCCTTAAATTGCCAACGGTTTTTAAAAAAAAACTTGTATAATGGTATCGCAAATTCATATCCGTTACAGCGAGTCTCACAGCTCCTACCACCTCCACACTGCTCCTTAGACTAACTCTGCTCAGTTGCCTTAATAGTCAAGTCACACCAAGTTGTTGGCAAGTCACACACTGACAAGTTAAGTAAATCTCACACCACTGACCTGCAAGTCGAGACAAATCTCAATTCAAAGTCAAGTCTCGAGTCGTCTACCTGAATTATTAGTCAGGTCAAATCAAGTCAAAATGGTCGACTCGAGTCAGCACTAAAGGGTTCACCAACTGTCGTGGTAGTTGTTGTTTTCTGCGATAATTTGTAGCGGAAAATGTAGGCAGATGTTGCCCCGCCAACACGTTAGCCAATCATAACAATTCGGTGCGTGTCACATAAACATGGTCTCATTGCGCGTACGTTTCGAGCCACCATACTTGTTGGCAACTCACACACTGGCAGTCAAGTCTCAAGTCAACGACCTCCAAGTCCATGTCAAGTATCGAGTCATTTCTCTGAATTCCAGGTTACAAATGAACGACTCGAGTCCTATTCGAGTCATCCCCTACGACTCGAGTCATCCCCAACGACTCTCGAGTCAGCCCCTACGACGCGAATCAGCCCCTACGACTCTGTCAACAAGTCTGTTTATAGCAATATTTTCACATTTGTTAACACCAAGTTAGCATCGGCAAAGTTCAGCAGTTATTGATTCTACCCCCACACTAACCAATGTTGATATATTCATGATGTATTATCTGGGGCATTGTCTTAGTGTACGTTTATGCAAATCCCCATTTATCCAGTTTGACGAAAGACAATTCCATTTAAGGGCACACGAACGTGACTTCTTTGGATCTTCTTCTTTGACAGCTACGATGACCTACCTCACAATCAACTACCAACGTTTCAGAAAAGGTACAGAGTACTTTTTGAAAAGTATCAAAAGTATTAGAAAGTTAATAGAAGCTCCCCACCTGCAATCTTTATCATCATATGCTCTTTATGCGCTCTTTCTACAAGTTGCATGGCCGTATTGTTGTTTACACTGTGTAGAAGGGAGGTCAACATCAGATTTTGTGTTGACGCGCTTAGCTAAGCGGTCATGGTTGAGTGAGCACAACATACAAGGTAACAACACCGGATCCGACGATAGCGAAGACTTGCGCTACTATTACCAAAAGGCCCAGTCATACCAGTGTAAGTGACACGCTTCGTCCATTGACTGGTATTCGGTGCTTGCCCCAAACAGGTTTATTAAAGTCGAAAATGTAGGAATACAAAAATAATCTCTCAACGTTATGTACGCCTAAGAACAACTCTATTCAAGTAGGCACACCGCAGTTCACTATGAACGTAACAATGGACAGGTGGTTGTATACGCAGCCTAATCTTTAACATTCGCACACTGTGTCGCCAAGTAGGCACACCGTAGTTCAGTATGTGTTTGAAATTGTACATATTTTATACGCAGCCAAATAATTTTATTTTCTTACACACTTCCACCAAAACCCATATATTTAAGCAGGGAGTATTATCAACGTAGACAGAATTAAAGGTGAATACCCGTGAAGTACAAAGTCATGAACAACCCTGTCAACATCCCACTTCCAACAGAAACACTCCAGCCAATACACAGTTCTACCAGAACTCAGCAATCGAACCTCAACGTACCGTACTCTAGGACCAAATTACACCTCAGCCCCTTCGTCCTTTCCGCTACACATATATGAAATTCTATTATGTCCGATGCACTACTTGCAACCTCTCTTGATGCCTTTAAGTGCACACTGGGAGGCCGGGCAAACAATCAGTAGTATTGACCAGAATGTTTTAATCAGGCTATTCGCACTCGACTAAATGTTCGGTTCCTCTGCAATTCTACTGAAGAAGAAGAAGAAGCAGTTCATTAGATTACGGCCTCACCTGCAGTCGTGTTCCGTTCAGCGCGACGTTGTAGAGATTGCCATTGGAGCTCGGTACGTCATGGACCGCGCCCGGCGAATGACAAACGTATACTCGCAGACGGCATCGCGGCAGATATCAGCATTGACGACGGCGGCTGTCGCCAGCATAAGAAAGGAAACAAGTGGATGCATTTCTGTCGCGTCGCTGTGGCTTGTGCACTGTCGATGCTGTGTCGAACTTCTTTTTATCTACATTTGAAGTGTTCACGTGATACAAGAACCGCGATTGGGTCCACCGCTTCAGGTCAGAACAAGGTCGCAAGGGTTAAGTTACGAGCAGACCGCCACGTAGCCAATACGCAGTGTTTCGCCAGAGTCACGGACATTGATCAATAATACTTGTTGTTGGTAATTATGGGAAAAAACTTACAAAATGGAACCCCTGACCTAAACGGGACGCCGCCCGTTTGGTATTACATTCAATGCGATTCGTGGTGTCACTGCTCTGTAACTCACACGTGGTCACTTCTGAACATCTCAAAAAGATAGTTTTTTTTTTCTTAAAATATTAGCACTGTTTTCCAAGTGCACATTTCCTTTTGTGCGCCTTGAAAACAATCCTGGAGTATATAAACCAGTTGTGTATGTTCTGATATGTGCACATTATATATAAAGTGCGTGAACCGGTCTTATTCAAAAAAGCGAAATACCAGAAGCAGCGTGGCGCTACCTAAAAACGGGCCCATAAACCTTTGTAACACATACCCGTTGTGGTCGTCATGCCCGCTGTGGTCGTCATGCCCGTTGTGGTCGTCATGCCCTCTGTAGTCGTCATGCCCATAGTGGTCGTCATGTCCGTTGTGGTCGTCATGCCCGTTGTGGTCGTCATGCCTGCTGTGGTCGTCTTGCCCGCTGTGGTAGTCATGCCCGCTGTGGTTGTCATGCGCGCTGTGGTCGTCATGCCCGCTGTGGTCGACATGCCCTTTGTGGTCGTCATGCCCGTTCTGGTCGTCATGCCCGCTGTGATCGTCATGCCCGCTGTGGTCGTCAAGCCCGTTTTGGTCGTCATGTCCGCTGTGGTCGTCATGCCCGCTGTTGTAGTCATGCCCGTTGTGGTCGTCATGCCCGCTGTGGTCGTCAAGCCCGTTGTGGTCGTCATGCCCGTTGTGGTCGTCATGCCCGCTGTGGTCGTCATGCCCGCTGTGGTCGTCAAGCCCGTTGTAGTCGTCATGTCCGCTGTGGTCGTCATGCCCGCTGTGGTCGTCATGCCCGTTGTGGTCGTCATGCCCGCTGTGGTCGCCAAGCCCGTTGTGGTCGTCAAGCCAGTTGTGCTCGTCATGCCCGTTGTGGTCGTCATGCCCGCTGTGGTCGTCATGCCCGTAGTGGTCGTCATGCCCGTTGTGGTCGTCATGTCCGCTGTGGTCGTCATGCCCGTAGTGGTCGTCACGCCCGTTGTGGTCGTTATGCAGTAGGTGCAACCTAAGCACCAGTAATTGCAATGTAGATTTTGTATCACATAGTTATATGACAAAGAAAATAAACAATACTAATAATATAATTATATGAGTAATTATATAAAAAAGCGAAAACTTAACATCGTTGATGCAACTTTGCCCTTTATTTTCGTCACAAAGACTAATGTTTGGGCCAACAATCTAACGAAATATACGACGGAATGTCCGACAGCAGCGTTTTGATCGGCTGTTTGTTAGTCTGACGGACCCGGTCGTTGAACAAAACGTAATGTAATTGATCTGACAATTGACAGCGTAGATGCGGTTTTTATATCGTTCCGCTCTCGTAATTGACGACATAATCTAGAATCAACTAGGTTGATATGGACCCCGGCCGTCATGCCCTCAACAGCAGCGTAGGTCAGTGTGACATCGTATAACAAAACCTTAGACTATTCAATGATGGTCTGGTGCACAAGGGCTGGGTTCGTTTACATTTATCAATCTATATTACACAGCATCAAACAAACTCAATTACAATATCATAACTTCATGAATCAGTTATAAATACGGGACTATGAAGTCATTCCAATGAGTTGCGTGCGCGCGCGCGCGCGTGCGTGCGTGCGTGCGTGCGTGCGTGCGTGTGTGTTACACGTATGGTACTTTTAGACATCTGCGCATGCCAATTGAAAAAGGACAATGTCTAAAATTATCACTATATTAAACGTTTAACATATGCAGTCCATAGCAGTTTTAAAAAAAATTACATACAATTATAGCTGCCATGGACATGGCAGGGATTTTGTCTAGGATGGCAATCGGTGTTAAATCTTGTAAATTTTTGTGCAATCTATAAGCGTCGCTGGCAGTGTTTTGGTCACGCGACTGAGAAATAGCGCATGAGCCGATTTTGCTGCGTTATGACACATGATACGTATGAATATGCATTCCCGAATCTGCGCGTCGCGCTATCAAGTGCGTCTGTGGGACAAGATCGCCTCAGTGGCTTGGCCCTCTTCAGCATAACGAGAGAAACATTAGAATAGACAAAGTTCCATCAAAGTATTGATCAGTTTGCAGCAACCAGAGCGAGAAAGGCGGTCGTAGAGTTGTCCCTGGGTGCGCGCACTTGTTTGAATTTATAAATGCGATCATTGATTGTTCATTTGCGATTAATTACTGATTTTATCATGAACAATTCACAGTTCATATCAAGTAAAATTGTGTTTTTTTCCGACAGCCATCACTTCCCCGCTGCTTACAGCTGCGTCACACTGTGTGGACAAAACAACGGCGAGTTCATAGTTCCATGTCGTGATGACATATTAGCGTATCTTTTGTTCTGTTATAATTTTTTATATCAATAAGGACGAACTTCCATGTGACTTGTGTCTCCGGCAAGCATGTATAATCACTAACCGGGAAGATATCGGGTTCAGATATGTGTAAGTTGGAGAAAGAACACAAACGCCACCAAAATGGGTCAGCTGGTCATCCAAGCACGCACGAGTGAAGATCTAAACAACTGGTAGAGTGATAAAGGTCGTGGCTTATCACAGTTCGTGGAAATCTCTATCAAAGGTAAATATATAGGACTGTCCAACATGTTATGTTATTATGTCATTTGTGCTAATACCTCCGGCCTCAACATCCCACCTCCTACCAATTTTGGAGCCAATCTCCCACATATTTGTAAAGATAACCTCCCCCCTCCAAGTTTTCGAACCAACCTATCATCCATTCAAATGTGGTTGTATGATTTTGCTAGACAACAACTCAACGAACTATACGACGGAATGTCCGACAGCAGCGTTTTGATTGGCTGGTTGTTAGTCTGACGGACCCGGTCGTTGAACAAAACGTAATGTAATTGACCTGACAATTGACAGCGTAGCTGAGTAATTTTATTTCGTTCCACTCTCGTAATTGATGACATAATCTAGAATCAACTAGGTTGATATGAACCCCGGCAGATACCAGCGTAGGTCAACGTGACATAGCACTCTATGAACAAACCTGAGAGTATTTAATGAGTGTCAGACACACCGCACACACGTGTACACAAGGGCTGGGTTCATTACATTTGTTAAATGCTATAACACAACATCAAACAAACTCAATTACAATTACAGGAATCAGTTACAAATACGGGACTATAAAGTCATTCCAGTGAGTTGCGCGGGCGTACGTGCGTGCGTGTGTGCGTATGTGCGTGTGTACTGAACTTCCGTAATAGTTGTCTATCTTTGGAGAAATGGAAACCACAGACGAAGAGTCTAGTTCGACAGGCCACACGGAAACAAGCGTTGACAGTCGTAAAGTGTCACGGAGTGTGCGAGTCACGCTCCAGACTCCAGGTCGGCTTCTCCTTTGACTTTGTTGACGTTGGATTCAGGAAAAATTACAACAGCGCTTTGACTGTCAACGATTCCTGACTAGGTAATGTGATGTGGTGAACCTGTGGAAATTGCGTCCCGATGTCTGCGCACGTTTACGTTGAGTCATCATGCTGCGCCGAGGAAGCTACCATGCCTAGGGCTAGGCTGTGGCTATGCAGCACCGTGTGCCCGACCGCGTTGGTGCTTCCATCACCGTACGAAGGCGAAGACGATGATTTTGTAGTGATATGCACAAACAGCGGTGCTAGATGTTGGCCTGCTGTCATTGCATGATTTGCGTGCCGACTCATTGATTCGCCCTATAGCTAGCAGGTCAGTAATTCAATTGTTATCGAATCATTGCCATTTTAATAATCATATTTTTTCTGCAGATTTCTTTTACCGAGGGCGAGGTCCGAACTACAATGACAATGCAAGCAGGCTTTTCTCTTTATTTTGTATCTAATCTAATGAAGTGTACCGTGACTGTATTTTAATATTGTGTTTGATTTTGTGTTGAATAACATTGATGACAATAATAACATGAGGGTTTATTTCATTCATTATGTGAATATATATATATATATATATATATATATATATATATATATATATATTATATATATATATATATATATATATATATATATATATATATATATATATATATATATATATATATATATATATATATATATATATATATATATATATATATATATATATATATATATATATATATATATTCTTAAATGTTACCATAATCGTGATTGTAATAATGATTGTAATCATGACTACATTAGTAATTGTGATTGCAATAATTACTGTAATCATGATTACATTAATATTCGTACTTGTAATCACCCCTCTCTGTAGCACACTATAACGCCTTGTTGTTTGGTGCAATGTAATCATTTAAATAACAATAATTAACTACTGACAATATGTAATGTTCACAGTTTTGTAATTATTATGGTAATTATGGAATTAGTGCTATCAACTAACCCTGACAAATTATATTTCAGGCTCAGCAAAGGCAAGACAAGTAATCCCATCCTGCGATGTGGGAAGGATCTGTGATGTCTATTCTGAACCGAATTGAATTGATGGAAAGTTTAGCTATGGAGATTGACTTGACACAGGTGAGTGTACTGATAGTCTTATATAGACAAATTAGACAAATTGTGAGGCATCCACAGTATGCAGCAGGTTGAAAAACAACCTGGAAAACTACAAAAATTCCCACTAAAATATTAATTTAAAGCTAACTAGAACGACTAAACATTGACTAAAAACAGTGACTTCTACCACCGGGAAATACAACCTGGAACATGGATATCACAGTTACACACATCATTATTATGCCATAACATATAAAATATAGTGGTAGTTTAGCTTAGGAAATAATTAATCTTTATAAAGCCAAGGCATTTTAACTGTTTCACCATCATCATCTGTACCTTTGGCAATAGACTACTTGTTTTGATTGGACAGTAAATGTAAACCAATCGTGTAACAATATTACTTGTTCTGACTGACAGTAAACGTACACCAATAATGCATACCAATACACTACTTGTTCCTACCAACAGTAAATGTACACCAATGATCTCATTCTGGAATCTGCACCATTTCACTACTTCTTCTGACAGTAAATGCACACCAATCATGTGTATCCAATATACTACTTGTTCTGACTGAATCTACGACTTGTTCCTACTGACAGCAAATGTAAACCAAGCGTCTCATTCTCTACCAAATACACTTGTACTGACAATAAATGTACACCAATCATATGTATCAATACACTACTTGTTCTGACTGATAGTACTTGCACACCAACCATCTACTGGCACTAAATATACATCAATACACTACTTATTCTGACTGATAGTACATGTACACCTAACATATTCGATTCACCTTTCACTCAACCAGGGGTAGAAATCAGCACACTTTCCTGACAGACACCCCAGTATCCGAAAGACCTTGGCTGATAGATCAGACATGAGTACAACCTGTGTCACAGTTTATGGCTGTTTGGTGTGTGGCAGGTGCAGAAAAGTGACATAAGTTTTTCTCACGAATGACAAACTTCTTCTCTTTCTCATAGGTGTCGGAGCTGCTTGAGTCACCCTCGGTTATGTCGCTGTTTTCACATAGTGTGCATCATCTGCACCAATGTCTTTATTCTCACTGAATCTGATGGAAGCTTCACATAGGAGTAGTCATGATCAACGTTCATTGGTGCAATAATGTCATCCGTGACTACAGCAGCATTCGCGAAGTGTCGCACTTGAAATATCGTTGCCGGATCGATTTGCATTGCAGCATCAGTTGTATGTGATGTCACAGCAGTAATAGCAGTGATGGAACTAAAGGTGACATCCGTAATGTAAAGATTGACGGCATCACCTGTAGCACTGGATGCTTCAAAACTAGTACCTGTACGAACCAATGGTGAATCTTTCATCTGAAAAGATTACACATACAGTGACTTGAAAATTTTACAAAATTCATCTTTTGCATAATAAAAATGAATCACAATGTGAGAAACTTTCTCTTGTATATATTATTTTTAGAATATAAGAGTGCCAGTATTATATAATGTATAAAGTAATCAACCACAGGGAAAATCATTTTCCCTATGGAGCCATGTTAATTCAACCAATGGGTCTTTCACTGATCTCTTAATGTTTTTAATGAATCTGTTTGGTCAGTTTGACGAATGCCACTGGTAACATAACCAAACGCATGTAACCAAAATTTTAGCATCCTAGCTCCAAAGTGCATTATATTATCTAATCAACATTGCACTGTTTTCAATGGGCCAGGGAGGTCAAAATTCTATAAGGAGTCCAAATTCCATAACAAAATATGGACCCATAGGTACACTTTCTATGGGGTTCCTTATTTTATATCTGACACTCGTTTTAGATAACATAATGCATGAATATTGTTATTGGACTAAATGCAGATCTATGCTTGTGACATCTTTACCTTATAAATGCTGCACGCACACACACATACCTGCCCACACGTATATGTATATATGTAAATATATATATAATTATGAGGTATTATACTGAAAGCATCTGCTAGATAGTATGGTGCATGGACAAAAGCCACACAGACATAAGTTTGTTTCAATTCAATTATACTGTTCATGACTGTTGCTGTAGTACACAGAGACAAGATATTGTCATGAATATACTTCAGGCATGTGGTCAATTCCATTCCGGATTTGGAACTGACCCTCAGTTCCAGAATTGGAATTGACTTCAATTTATTTTTTTTTATTGGAATTTTTTTTCCGAAATTAATTTTTTGGGAATTGGAATTGATTTTGTTGGAATTATTGACTTGATACTGTTAATATTAACCCTTATATTTACTTATATTACTTTAAAAATCATATTTGTCTGCTATTAGCATGTCACCATGAATCTGGTAACAGCCAGAAAGTTGTCAACATTACAGCATAGACACTGTCTACTCTGGTATTGAAACATTGTGACCAAGAACAATATAATCAAGCATTTGCATCAAAAAGAAATACTAAGTTACTGTAACAGACAGTAAAACCAAAATCAGACCATTCATGCCTCATTTTCTTTCTCAGTGTACAAGGCTTATTTACAGAGATTGCCAATTAAGGGCACCTGCCTGCTCATTCCCTTTGTGTGAGAGAGGAAGCCTGCCCCACTTGAATGCAGCCCCTTGTTTATCCGAGCCTAATGTTCAGCCCACAAGTTTCCATACTAAACATGTCACTGGTCACCTGTACAATGCTCTTACATGTGGCTGTAGGGTTTGCCCTTTGTAGTAATTAAAAATGTCCCCATGTAGAATACATGTTGGAGATTAGGATGTTGAAGACTCAAACTTTCCAGTAAATTTGCTGAAATATCAATGATACCACAACTGATAGCGATATAAATCTGCCTCCTAGTATATTTGCTCCCCCCACAGACATCTGCCCCTTTTTTCTATGATAGTTGACAAGTGAAAATCAGTTTGCAGTTTTATCATTATTACTACAATAACATAACATTCAATGACAAGTCGAAGTCACTTTAGCCTAATGCAATGGCCTATCCCCTGGAGTGTGTATGATATGATCTTGTCACCAGTTGTCTTCCAGGTATCATTGATAGTCAGATCAGTGATGGAAGATGGGTTCTTGGGGTGATGCTTCCACAAACAGTGGTGGACAGTAACGGGTCAGAGATCAGCTGGTTTGGAGTGCCCCTGGTATTAGCTGCCTTAGTTTTCAGGTCCTCACGGACCTTAGCAGCTTCTATCTGTGCCAGGCAGTCTTGTTGATCACATTCTGGATCTGGAGATCAGATCAGTGACCACAGCACCCTTGAATGATCAGGATCGACGCTGGCTTCACTCCCAATTAAGAGTAATCTTGTTGGTCCCCCTTCTTGGTGAAGGAATGACACTCAAAACATAGCTTCTGACCTCGTCAAATGCTAGTAGTAATTTCCATGGTGAAGTTATATAAGTGAATTCTGACAACTCTGGCTTGTGCATCCAGTTTTATAGGAAAATGGAGTCACTCCAACTCTCCATTGTAAATGCAATTTAAAAGAAACTTTGTTGAGATGGCTTCTTTCAAATATCCTCAATTGTCCTAACATGTCCAGGTCCTAATGTCACTGGCTTCTTCCACAATTGCAATAAAGATAATCCTTTGATTACAGGATCATCTCCAACTACATAAAGTAATTTACTTGGCTGATCTGGCACAAAGAACATTAATTGCAATTAGGGTAATATATATCTTGAATTCATGTTCAGAAGTTAAAAAAAACATTTCTTAAAAAAAACTTACAAATAATCCAGAAGCTACAGACAGGGGGCAAATGTCCAGAATAAGGCAAGAGGCTAATGTCTGGGGGCAAGTGACAAAGGGGCAAATGTCCGGAAGGGGGGACAAATGACCTGGACCCGATATAAACAGGGGAAACTGTTCAAAACTCAGATTAATGACCCAATTGTCCAGGGCTGTCCAAAATGTCTGGTTTTTTTAGCAAAAATCCAGGAGAGGTGTCGCAGCAGAAAGTACATATGAAATGGCTGGATGCCATTTTAAAGTTTTTTATGGCAAACCTGATGTGTGTGTGTGTGTGTGTGTGTGTGTGTGTGTGTGTGTGTGTGTGTGTGTGTGTGTGTGTGTGTGTGTGTGTGTGTGTGTGTGTGTGTGTGTGTGTGTGTGTGTGTGTGTGTGTGTGTGTGTGTGTGTGTGTGTGTGTGTGTGTGTGTGTGTGTGTGTGTGTGTGTGTGTGTTTGTGTGTGTGTGTGTGTGTGTGTGTGTGTGCGTGTGTGCGTTTAACGAACAATAATTTTTTAATCATATCTAATTAAATATGATTGTGCACACGTGACAAATAAAACTGTGTTAAAACGAATTGCATTTGAATTTTTCTTTAGCCTAGCATTTTAACAGTTGGAATTGATTTTTTGCAAGGTGGAATTAGAACTGACTTTTGGAATTGACAAAACAGAATTGACCCCATGCCTGATATACTTCTTTCATATGTATAGCTTGTACTAATACTATTGTGGGTTGCCGACAATTGCCCCCTCCCCCACGATATTCATTACAGTGTTATCAGTTGACTTAGAATAAAATGTAATTAATACATCTCTATGAACTTCCGTTTATTACATGTGGGGTTTAATATGATCAATAAAGCAAATTAATTTTATATAATTTTGCCTTATCCTCAAGTCACAAGAATTCAGACAGAAATTGTAAAGTGTCATTATAGAAAGCAGACATGTAATCTGACAGTGTTCAACTGGGTAGATGACGATGCCTTAGTTAGTTTCCTTTCCAGCTAGACATTGCATGGGTGAAATGCATTTTACTTAAATATTTAAATACTTTTTAAAAGTTTTTGTAACTGCATTTGCACTTAATCACAATGAAAGTATTTGTATATTTTAAATATTTCCATAAAGAATTTGAAATGTAAACAGCAACAGTAGGCTTCTGTTGCACTATAGTCTATACTGTCTTTTGGTCGTGTTTCTCCCATGCATCTAGCCCCCCCCCCCCGAGGTATAGCCTTACGCTTGCTCTCTAGGCATTTAGAACACAGGCGTATGAGACTTATTATGACTGTCAATAAATAATATCAAATTATTTTTTTGAATAATTTTGCCTAGTACATACGCCATGGCCCATGTTATAAGGCTGCAGTATATCCTGTAGCACTTACTGAGTAATTGTTATTGTTTTGAGTACGGCCACGTATTGTCTATTGACGACGGTACGGTACGTCTGATCACGTCAAAAATAAATCGGCGTATTGGAAAACACTAATTATATCAAACTATTAAAACTTACTCGCACTTTATTGTATTCATACATTTCTATTTACTGTGTGAAGAACAGCTATGCTTATTGGGTGGAATTATATTGTAATCGTAGTGATAAGTCACAATGGTAACGGTAATCCAATTTACTAACCTGGTTTCGGGTCGTCGCTTCCTACGCATCGCTCTGCCCTCTGATATATGACGTTTCCTTGTCGCAGAATAATATGTAGATGCATGGTCACATGCGGAAAAAAAGATCTACGATGGAACGGTGTCTTTGACCAAGAATGACATCTTGATGCTCACCGTCTGTCCATGCTCATCACACAGTCTTTTGTCTTGTAATCTGCATCGGAAAAGTGGTCACTCGCAAAGCCTGCGGCTGGCGGACACGGCAATTTCCGCATTTGCAACCACCTTTTCCGCTGCAAATTCTTCCTCGCAAGTCGATCAAAAGTTTTTTCCTTGCATTTATAGTACTAGTTGATATATCCAGGAGCCATCCAGTGCACACCAGTTTTCTTTTTATTCGATTTTCCATGCGTTTCGGCCGTTTTTCCGAGAGGTTTTTACTGTGTGAACGCCGTGCCAGGAGCTCGTACTCAAACCACTCTGCCGCTGAGCCCCCCGCAGAGCAACATGGCGCCGCCCAGCGAAGATAATGGCAAAGTTAAAAAGGATATTACAAAATTACCGTGGCGTTGCGCCCATCATATAAGGGTGATATATACTGTAAATGGTATGTTATTATGTTTGGGCCATGGTTGTTCAAGTGCTTCACCCCCCTTTAAAGTAAGATAGTTAGACAAGTTAACATCTAATGTCGTTGCTGAACAACTGTCTCGTTTCCGGCAGAACGTCTACCTGCATGTTTTGTCAGATATTTGTTTTAGTGTATACATGGGCATCTGTTTTCTGCCAGTCTTTCTAGCCTAATTTTATGCTTGATTAAATGCATTCAGTGTCCTGTTCGCTAACATCGTCTCCCTACATCTCTTTCAATAGTTCGACATAGCTTTTGGAGCTTATTGTTGGTGCTTACTTATGAAGTGCATGTGAATTGTTCCGCAAATTGCATGACCCTGGCGTTATTACACTATTACAACTGCTTGAACTGTTATTATGTTGTGACAACATAGCTTTTGGAGCTTATTGTTGGTGCTTACTTATGAAGTGCATGTTGCCTGACCCTGGCGTTATTACACTACTACAACTGCTTGAACTGTTATTATTTTGTGACAACATAGCTTCGCATGCACTGATTACGTCAACATCGTAGATTGTTCACACTCGGAATTCAACAAAATAGCAACTATTAATACGGTAAAAAAATTAGAATTTATTGGTACACGATATAATGCACGCACATAAATGCAAAATAAATCAAAAATAGCATCGCTTGCATACATGGTACAATTCAAAGAACCGATACGTTTATTCATGTTTGCAATACTTGAGTACCATATATGCTTATAATCGGCCAGCTAAAATATATCATTAGACAAAATAAACAAAACGAAGCAATTACTGAAATAAACTCTTTTCCTATCCTGTTGTCACGACTAAATTTGTGGAACATTCAATACAGACTAGGTAACATAATGCTCATCAAGGCATATAAAAAAGTCAAATTCACCAAAACACGATTAGGTTAAACGTTCACAAATTGCACAGCTTCATGTGTGTGTATTGTTATGATAAAAGCGATAACAAATATTTAAAAATTATCAGGTAGATTTATTGGTAATAGTGACGAGGTATCCTTAGCATATCTCCTTTTCATATATACACAAATGCAGATTGAATAGATGATTGCACAACAAAAATGTTGCCACTACTACAAGACTAATGTAACCTTCTTTCTACCTTCTCTCAATCGCGCTATTATCGAACACGCTAATACGAACCTAGTAAATATTCAACTCGGACACATTCCAACCCATCCACACAACCCATTCGTTCACCTACAAAATCAGTCATTCAATCACTCGCTCACTCACTCACTCACTCACTCACTCACTCACTCACTCACTCACTCACTCACTCAATCAATCACTCACTCACTCACTCACTCACTCACGCACCCACTCACTCACTCACTCACTCACTCACACACCCACCATCACTCACTCACTCACTCACTCACTCACTCACTCACTCACTCACTCACTCACTATCTCATTCACTCACCCATACTCACTGACACTCGACTTGCAGCAACATTCTAAACATTGAAGTTTGTGGTGCAGTTATCCAGATAATGGCGTGATTATTTATACAAACAACTTGACTAAAGTTTTTTGCGTTGAACTTATTAACATTCGCGTAGACCCGACATGTACCTGGTCAACTCAACATAAATTTCTAACATATATATTTACTGATTATCTTCAGACGAATACTAATTATATTCACACTAATTCTAATTATGACAAAAAAATTATAAAAGCTACAGTAGCGAGAAAACTGAAATGGTTCATCGCTTTTAATCCTGAAAAAAACGTCGTAATGTTCTATCACGTACAATTCATGTTAATTGTATCAAGCAAAAAAGGGCATACTACGGTGAGAAAACACGCATCCAAAGTTTATATCGTCATTAAGTAACAAAACGGTGTCACGTTTATGTTAAGCACACTTAACTTTTAGAACGTACGACCATCTAATAGCAAAAAAACTTAAGCCTACCCCAAACAGCACGAATGTGTGTGGGGGTAATTAAATTGTTATTAAATCATGTACAATGTTAACACACCTGTCGAAACGTGGAGAAAATGTTTTTCTCTCTTTGTGCCCCAATTAAACCTGATAATTCTCTCTTTCATCGAAAAGGAAATTTCCCAACGAAAACGTTCCGCCAGGGCTCACCTTACACTTATAGATATTAGATAAATTGTTCAATAATTCTCTCTTGGTGACCATAATTTTCTTGATTTCTCTCTCTCTCCTTGTGCTCCATGGGGCTCTGGCGGCACACCCCCACCGCTTTGGTATGGCAGTACCCCCCCCGGGTAACGTCATGATGCAAGGGAATTTGGTTGCTACTTGTGATTATTGGGCGAAACTCCAGAAACCCGCAAAGTATGTTGCATGATCCTGAATTTGCTTGTGCCGCCAAATAGAATGCACGAGAACATTATATAGTTGTGCATAATAATACAGCAACCGGAATCCGTACGCGGCAGTTGTTGCTGACACAGTCGACATTCCTCACCGCCCTTTGTTCACGCGGTGTTCTTTATAGTGTGTTGCACAACAACATGACAGATGTCACCACTAGCAATACTCGCAAAAGTGTCCACCGCGGCGCCACCGTAGCCCCCGTGTTTCTATTGCGAACATCTGCGGAGGAAATCAGAATGTCAGTTGTATGTCATACAACAGAAACACGCACGCACGCACGCACGCACGCACGCACGCACGCACGCACGAACGTACGCACACGCACACTTTTGCTATTGAGGGTAAACGCAGCACAATGTAGGGCTGCAACATCCCGTACGACAGCGAGGGGTCAATATGGCTATGCGTTAGTTAAGTCTCGTTTATTTTCTGGATGTTGTTAATCCCAACTCTGTACGCCGAGAAGGTGGCCAGTTTGTTGCGATCACACAGCCTTCTGGACAGGTCAGATTGCCAATATTAGTATTTAATAACCATTAAACCGGTTTATTTGTGTTACCTTTGGCTGGTTTCGAGTGCGTGTAGCTGGGATTATGCTCCTGACTGCTGCGCTGCACGGGCACTGGTCGTTCGGAGATGTCACGGAGAACGACAGATTCCTCGGAGGTTCCAAAGCTGTTCGTCGCCTTCAGATAAAACGTCGTCAGTTCTGCTTTCGTCAGCTTGTTGATGACCATGTGAACAACGGCGTGATCTTCGCTCACAGTCTGCACAGAAAGGACCGCACTCAACACTCAACAACGTAAATGTAATCACACATTCACTCAGTCATTCGCACATGCTCACGCACGCACGCATGTATGCACACATACTGAAACACGCTCGTCCGCGCGCACGCACGCCCACACACGCGCACACGTACACACACGCATACACGCACATAGTTTCGTTTGTGACATATATACAATTACAGTAGACTCCGAGTAACATGATTATTCGGACCAGAGCATTTTTATTCTGTTAAACGGATGAATCATTAACCGGCACGTTTTAACACAGCGAGAATAGGGAATGATCACAACCAATATATTGGAACCTACTAAACGACAGCTTTTTTATCCTCGAGTCATCTAAGCAGAATCCCGTTAACTTGATATTTTGCAATACGTTAGCCTTGGCCCACCTCTTCGGCTGATCTCAGGTTGCTGTCCTGTTGATAATTCTCGATTTTCTCCTTCGAGTCGCCATACTGCCACAAGAGGGAGCTGCCGGGGTTAGCACGAACGTCACACGTGATCTTAACGCTCTCTCCGAGTGTCACGTACATCTCCGACTTGGAACACGTGATGATGGGACGAACTGTGGAGAAAACATCGAATTTACTGTAAATGTCTCATAGTTTGTTATCCTTTTATTCGTCTTTTTGTATTCTGTGCGTCTCTGAGTATATATTTGCATAATGGTTCGTGTGTGCATTTGCATGTACACAGTATAGGTACAAGTGAAATATTGCTTGTGTACGTCGTACGTACGTTGTGTATTCTGAATGAACACATATATATGTATATATATATATATATATATATATATATATATATATATATATATATATATATATATATATAACGTTAGTGAACATATTAATCAGTATGAAAACGAAGACAGCATATCGCAAAATAATCTCCTGTGAATTATTGATATTCACCCTTGCAACAAAAAATATACATTGGCGTAAATATTTGATATCGAAAGATAGGTGTGTGTGCGTGTGCGTGCGTGCGTGCGTGCGTGCGTATGTGCGTGTGTGCGTGCGTGCGTGCGTGCGTGCGTGCGTGTGTGTGTGTGTGTGTGTGTGATCCGATCAGCTTGATAATATGTTGTATCAGTGATATTAATTACAGTGATATCATATCTTCCTAAGTGCATGTTTAGTAGAATGTGTACATATTTTTTAAACTGCATATGTTTTTAGAATACCATCAACCTTCCACATAATTATAAACATTTCAACAATATTCGCCTGTATATATTTGCAATGTTAACTTTCACAGAAAATAATGTTTCGGTTTAGTATCATCCCTATGGGTCGTTTTGCAAAAGTAAGTAACAGAACTAAAATTTCCATCTGCTTTTTTTTGGCAAGCAGATGTGTTTGTCTAAGTCAATCTAGATTCTGGATTGAGTCCGCGTACGACAACTTTCTACCTAGTCATATTCAAACTTTCTACCTAGTCATATTCAAACTTTCTACCTAGGCATCGCTAAAGTTACTTGACAATAACCATGCATAAATATAAAACTGTGACATTTTGTGATGAAAACTATAAAATCAGGTGATATGCTTGGGTTAATTTTGGGAAGTATCGCTCACTATTCACGATAACTGTACTCATAATCAATTAGTTGTAGCATATTTCTTCTGCTTCTTGACGCCACTATGCAAATAGTATGTATATGAATACACGTGTGAAAGGTTAATGCGTGTCAGTTTTAAATATACACATATGTGTATTGGAAGGGCAGAATTGACGCTTGTATTTTAGGTGGGCTGTGGACGATGCCTATTTCCTGCGGTACGTACACTGAACGGCAAGACGGACGGACGCCGACTTAGCTTCGTGACCCTCCGTCGATACACTACACGTTAATGTCTTCTCGTTCAATTCGTGGGAGGGGTTCTCTGAGAAGTACTCCAGATTCATCTCTTTGCGAACAGTCGAAAGTCCTCCGGAGCCAACGACCTCCTCCTCTACCACCGGGACAAACATGTCAGTTCGGTCGACGCCATCGACCGTTATCTGCATCTTCATGGTTGCGGTGTCGGCGATGGCTCTACACACCACGCCATGTGTCTCATGGTCAATAAGGTCGATAGTGTCGCTAGAGTGCATCTTCCTCCTGCTGTCGTCTGGCTCCACGTGTTCTATGTACAGCTCGAGGACGGGCGCTGAAACGGCGACGAAAATTGTTAAAGCCGTACCTGCAGATAACTCGATGTTTTAAAAATAACAATGCAAACGAGAAAGCGAGCATGAACATAATGCATGAACATAATGCATGAACATAATGCATGAACATAACGCATGAACATAATGCATGAACATAATGCGTGCGTGCGTGCGTGCGTGCGTGCGTGAGTGCGTGCGTGCGCGATCGCTTGTTGAATGCCTGTTTGTGTGGCGCGCTTTCATTTGGGTATTTTTTTAAATAGTTTACACAGACCCAATGTCATTCGACAAAAACGGGGATTACGAGCCATAACATAGATTATAATATAAAATTGTAGCTCCGTTGCACCTATTGTGTGGTAATACCTGCGAAGTTAAATGTTTGTTTTCAGCAATGGCCTTGTGGATGTGGGTCTTAAAATATAAAACAACAATTCGGAGGATAAGATTATTGCCTTTAGACGTCTTATGTATGACGTATACACGTTCAGTTTCTATTGTTTCGAAGTATACGCTAGATGGCGCCACCGTTGTTGCAACGTGGCCAAGTTTATGTATCCATAAACCTTGTGATGTCTTGAAATGCGTGTTATTGCAAAACATTACCGACAAGACCCAGCATCTTACCTAAGATTTTCAGTTGAACGTAGCCGATGTTCTGGTCATTACTGTCCCCGAGTCTGCGACAACCGATTCGGCCGGAATCCTCGACGCGAGCTCCTGAAAGAACGAAAACCGTTGGAAGTTACAAAAAATATTGACACTGTTTTCTCCTCCCCAGTAAGGTTTTAAAACGTACTGTTCATGTATTGGAGTATTTTTCTCGGTACAAGCATGTTTAGCATTGATGTGTGAAACATATCCACGCACATAGTTTTACCACCGTCTATGCAACGTGGTGTGAACAAAATGCAGCATTATCTGAACAAAGGTCCTCTATGTTGAATCCGGCGGTCTACCATAGTACTACTGGTCCACCGAAGGTTACATTACTATTGAATGTTCAACTGTTATTTCGTGAAGCCTTTATAAAATGCTTTGCGCATTGAAAACATAGTAAAAAAAGGCAAGTTCTTATATAACGCGGTAACCAGTCCTTAGGACTGCTCAAAGCGCTTTACACTTCACCATCTGGCAGACCTGTTCATTCCAAGGCCATTTCAACTTCTCTGGGAAGCATTTAGCCACGCTGCAATTACTGCACGAAGATTATTCGTTGACATATCCACCACTGTCTCTATTGCCAGGTACTCATTTACACAGCTGAGTGAACTGTGGCAACATGGTACAAGTTCTACAGCGATGTGGAGCAGCTTGGTCGGACTGTAAATCGACACGATAATGATGATGATGACGACGACGGCGACTACTATTGTTATCATCATCATCATTATCATGTCCTTTCTGGCAGTAACTAATGCACAGACAAAATGGGGTTAACCAAATTGCCCAAGTTTCCAAACGATAGTAGCATTGGTAGTAGTAGTAGTAGTAGTAGTAGTAGTAGTAGTAGTAGTAGTAGTAGTAGTATTAGTAGTAGTAGTAGTAGTAGTAGTAGTAGTAGTAGTAGTAGTAGTAGTAGTAGCAGCAGCAGCAGTAGTATTGTAGTGGAAGTAGTAGTAGTGGTAGTATTAGTAGTAGTAGTAGGAATATAAAATATAATAAAACTATAAAAATTATAAAATATTAAATACAATCAATTACTACAGCATTAACATTAAATTGCATAAAAATTTTTATAAAAAATAAAAAAGTATTAAATGAAGAGCATTAAATTGCATACAAATAAGTAAATACAATTAGGTCCTCTGTTAATTGTAAGTAATATGTAGAAGATTATAAAATAAGCTTGTGGTTAGACCTACTGCCAGTGGTAAAGTCCATATGGTATAAACAATTTCTTAAGCCTTGAAGTTCTGCATCGAGGCACATTGTACATTGCATTTGCAGTTACTGCGGGTTGTGTATGTCGTTTCACTGGGGGGGCGGGGTGGGGGCAGAAGATGGTGCAGCTTGGTGTTAGAATGTTGCATGTTCATAAATAGAGTTCTACATAGGAACTATCACTACCATTATGATGATAATAATAATAATAATATTATTATTATTACATAGAATGTCAACAAGGCAGTTACTCGTCGCGCCTCACCGTTCAGCTGCAGTCGCACCACCCCGACCTTAGAAGTCGAATCGTACTCGTAGTTCGCCGTGTAGCGTCCAGTTTCGACGAAAGGTGTTTTCGGTTGGTCGTTGTCCGATATCGGGTATCGCTTGTCTTTGTTCGACTTGAAGATGCGAACGACTCCCAGCGCGTTGAGGCCCGACACCGTGCACGAAATGTCCACGTCAGTACCTTGCTTCGCCTCGATGACGTCATGGTTCCAAGATGGCGTCGCCAGCGCCTCTGCAGAGGAATATACAACAATTATTGTACTAGAACTGTAGGTCAGTCATATGTTCAAGATAGCAATGACAGTGACACAACAAAACAGAAGTGGTCGTCGAGGTTCACGTGCGCACTGGCGACAGTTGCGTTGAACAAAAATGGCAAACAAGTCGCCACCGTACGCCCGGCATAAACAAAATGAATGCATAACAAAAATATTAGCAGAAACAACAACATTCAGACTCTCGGTTGTACTGTCTCACAAAGGAAAACTGCTTGGTCAGCGAAAAGAGTTTCGAGATACAAGACCGCCATACTGCCTGTGAGACGCATATAACCTAGAAGGAATCGTTGGATGTCAAATATATATTAGCGCATTGGCATAATGGTGACAATAGCACTAAAAGCAAATATTAATACACTAAGCTAATAGCATATTCTGGGGCCTGCCTGTCTGTATGTCCGACTGTCTGTATTGTATGTATGTATGTGTGTGTGTATGTGTGTATGTATGTATGCGTGTATGTGTGTATGTATGTATATGTGTATGTGTGTATATTTGTATGTGTGTATGTGTGCATGTTTGTTTGTCTTTCTGACAGTTTTTCATACAAATTAACAAAACTATGTACGTATGTACGTAGTGTATGTCTGTCTGACGGTTTGTCGGACAAATAAAAAAAATATATGCTTAGGGCGCGTATGTCCCCCTCGGCTAAATACGACAAAAATTAATACACATGGGAAACGAACAAACATTGACATCCGTCTTGGGAATTAATATTTAATTGCATTAATAATTCTGGTAGAGTTGTGGCGTTATGTGATGCATTGCTTAGCGACTTGCATCGAATATATGAAGAAGAAACGGACAACACCTAGGTAGTGTGTGCTGCCCAGTGTTAGTATGTAAGCCCGAGGCAGCGGTGACTAAATGAGACGTCGGTCTCTCCTAACAACACACTTAGAGTGTCGCAGCCCCAATAATTATAGATGCCTTTCATACCACCCCCGTCACCCAGTGGGCGTGTAGCACTAAGCAAGTATTGCATTGTTCATATTTCACAATGTTTCAACTACAGTTGTTAAAGCCTGACAGTGCGGATATGATGTGCACTTAAGTTCACCAAAATCGTCAAACATTTAGTAAAATTTTATGAATAGGACAACAGAGAAAAATCTATAAACAGGTATCAGTGCGGTGTGGAATAAAGGCTGGCGCCACTGGCACTACATTTATTGTCTCCTGTCATTATTTATTTCTTAAGAAGAGAAATGATTTCCTTTGAAATAAAAAGTCAGCGTAACCCAACCGCGTAAACGACAGCGCGGAGATAAACATCATTATTACTCACTGGAGCGTGACGTTTTGATGATAGACGCAAGTGTTTGCACGAGTGCGTGTGTGCACACGAACGCTGCTGCTACTGCAGCTGCTGCTGCTACTGCAGCTGCTGCTGCTGCTGCTGCTGCAGCTGCTGCAGCTGCTGCTGCCTATATACGCTTAGTGTAGTGATAGAAGGCTTAAGTGATTACTGAAAATAAAATAAGCTTTATTGTTTGGCAATCGACCTGCACGTTGACACCAAATACACTCAATGTGTGACAATCGGTCTGCACGCAGACACCAAATACACTCAATGTGTGACAATCGGCCTGCACGCTGACACCAAATACACTCAATGTGTGACAATCGGCCTGCACGCAGACACCAAATACACTCAATGTGTGACAATCGGCCTGCACGCTGACACCAAATACACTTAATGTGTGACAATCGGCCTGCACGCTGACACCAAATACTCTCAATGACACGCACGAACACACTTTCACTGAAACCACAAACATTTGAAAATCAAATTAATCTCTGTCGCACGATAGGCGAATTATAAAAGCCTACGCCCTGCATATAGACGTACCTTCCCCCTAGATCACCTCCCATGACATAGCCACCACCCCCCTCGGTTCCCTGGCAGCCGCAGTGACCTCCGACGCGCCCCCCGACAGCTGTCCCGCCCCTCGCAGTCGGCGTCTTGGGGGTACTATTCACCCCGTGACAGTCGCCCTCCAAAGCAGCTTTCCGCTCGAACGAAGGCGTAGAGAGGCTAGGGTGTGGGAAAATGCACGATGCGGCAGGTTGAACATTGTATGGGAAGCCGGTAGTGTGATGACGGTGCTGGTAAAATGTGTTGGGTATGGGAAGCCGGTAGTGTCATGACGGTGCTGGTAAAATGTGTTGGGTATGGGAAGCCGATAGTGTCGTGACGGTGCTGGTAAAATGTGTTGGGTATGTAGCGTCATCTTGTCTTTGAACAAATAATAGTTCTTGTATATCGCTGTATTCGTTCGTTGGCAACGGTCATTTCACCCATAAAACATCTGTTCGTTCCAACACCAACTCGACTTGTCTAGGAAGTATTCAGCCGCGCCGCAATTAGTGTCTCACAGCAAGACAAACACATTAACGGCAGACAAATCAGTAATTAAAACTTTAACTAAACATGCAAAAAGCAATTAAGGTAAACACTAAATATATCCAAACATAATCACTTTAAAAATAGAGTGAACCTGTTTTGCGTGACACAAAAAAATAGTTCCGATTGTTTATTACATTAGCGATTTTTTATTACGAAAGCGATTAACACACGGCCTTCCATAACCTGACTAAAGGCTCAACTTGCCCGGGACGGAGGCTTGCTGTGACAATGGTCAATACAGATAGTAAGATTGACATGTATTAATGTTTGACGCCGATGAGTGCTCTGTTTACAATCAACTCGTCGAGGTGTTGCTTTATTACTATTTTCATACAGTTTATTAAAAGGTAAAGATACATTCTTATATATCACCGTGTCCAGTCTTTGTGACTATGGGAAGCATTCAGCCACGCTGCAATTACTCTGCTAATACTATTCGTTCACATATCCACCTTTGTCTATAGCCACGTACTCGTTTATACAGTTGTGAACTGTTGCAAAGTGGGGTGATCGAAACTGCCAAAGCTTCACAGCAAGATTATTCGAACCCGGGTTCTCTCGGTTAAGGGTCCGGTGTCCTAACCACAACGCTACCGCGTCCCACGAATGACCTTTGCTAGGAACAGGTTGTTGTACTTTAACGTAGCATACTAGATCTGGCTTCTTCCAATAACCTTTATCAGGATACAAAGACATAACATAAATATATATAGTCGCCAACCCCTATTAGCTATAAGTGAACACAAACTGAACACAGGCCATTAGTGTTCTATGAAATACGTTACAATTCTAGACCCTGAAGAGAACTGGCACAGGAGGAAAATAAAGGAGGCAATTAACATCCACAGAGAGAAACCTACGCTGAACCGAGACGTTGGCCAGGAGCTCCCACCAGTCCTGCTCCAGTCCAGTTACATCCGTAACTTCAGTCTGCTGAAGAAGACCGCGGGATGCGGTCGAAATATACAGATCGAACACTAAGTTTATTGACAGATAATTATGTTCAATATTAATAACCAAGAAACCGGATCTTCTATCCATTTAAGGATAACACAAATCGTTGTGATTATTTTTTGTTACATTGGACACTTTGAACGCATGACCTTCCGTAAGCTGACATGCTCCACTTGACAGGAACGGAGGAGCAGGCGTTGTCCCGCTGCGAGTGTCGTCTACTCTCCCGACCAACAGGCGGGGAGAGCTTTGCCTCGTGGGATGATTACACGCTCCGCGGTCTCCGACCAGGCACGCTAACGTTTCTTTTCGGCACCTCAGTTTCTAAGGCTCGGCGGTCGGTCGCGGTCTCATTAGTCGCCGTCAACAGTTCAATGAGGCGTCGGTCTTCATTGAATGGATTGGACCCACGACGCTCGATTATTCGTTGTATTCGCTGTCAGGTTCTCATAGACAGCGACAATAACAACCCGCATGGATGTGTGGTCGTTTCGGATATCAAATATGTCGAGTAGGTCCGTGTATATATATATATATATATATATATATATATATATATATATATATATATATATATATATATATACACAACATTCGTTGTATAATTCACCCCAACAAACATATTCACTCGAATATTAACTCAACTTGTCTAGGAAGAATCAAGTCACGATGCAATTATTGTACGAACGCTATTCACTTTCAAAACCTCACAAATGTCAACGATGACTCGATAAAGAATACAATTATATCAGAGAACAAGGAACATAGCGTGTCGCGGTCAAGTCCAGGTGGACAGAAGAAAATCTACTGTGAAGAAAACAATTAACGAGAAAAGGTAACAAGCGAAGATGGTGATTGATTAAGTCGCATTGAAAAATACGCTAAATGAAACTTGTTGTGATGAGCACAAAGTATGCGAAGACATATTAATAAAGAACGCACAAAATATTGCAGAAGATTAGAAGAAGTAAACTTAACATGGATAGATGCATAAACAAGTAACGCAATTAGGAAATAACCGATGAAGAAGGTGAAAGATAACAGCAGAGAAGAACCAGAGACGAAGCGGACCTGTGAAGATGAGGTCGGGCTGGTGCAGAATATGCAACAACTCGATAATATTCCCTTCAACCCGAAAGGGAAATAATGGCAATATTACGATAATACTGATGAATTGGCACTGGAATATTCGGCATATCCATCTTGGCTGCTGTATGTTTGCAGCGCGGGAGTAGATTAACGGCAGTATCATTATGTGATATGTGATTAAAAGGACTATTGGCATTGGAGACAAACACATTAACACCAACGACTACTTCGGGATAACACGGCTGCACGAATGAGTGAAAGGGACATTAATATCAACGACTATGTCGGGATAAAACGGCTGCACGTATAGATTAAAGGCACGTTAATGTCAACGAATATATGAGAAAAAGCCAGCTACATGAAACGCTTATTAAGCAAAGCGCGTCTAAACATCCGTCGATTTTCAATGCATAGAACGGGCGTCTCTCGCGCCATTCACAAAAGGTTATTTGAAACGACTCCACGCTGACAGGCAGCGAAGATGGGAAATCTTTTTAGAATAAGCACGAGCCATGTCACGTGCGGCGTTTTCTCACGGTTGCCTGAGCCGCTGGGGAAGATTGCATCCTGGCCTGTACGCCACATAAACTCCCGCCCACCAGGTGGGCGCGAGGGTGTTTGGGTTTCATGAACGAAGGCACAGTGTGTCATGCTAAAAAAATGGTACTGTTGTTTGGCATCATAACAGTTCATGTTCGGTTGATGTTGATGATGAATCTTTCATGAGGTGTTATTGAGACCCATGTACTGACGTACTAATAGGATATCGTAAACGATTTCGTGCAAACAAATTTAATTATATATTAAAAGACGCCCGTTGTGCTTACTCTCAGCGCATGGGGAAATTCGACATATCTTAATATTGGCAAATATTTACCGGACAACACCGTTCCCACCGGAATGTATGTCGATAAAATTGGAGATACGTATTTATATCAGATTCTACTTCTTGCACAAACAATGTTTTGCACATCCTGCATATAGGTTATGTCCATTATACATCACAATATTATGAGACGTGTGTTAGTAAACATATACTTTCGGTACCATAATTATATAGAACAAACATATTGCGGGAGAAAGTGGCAGATGACCGCGATAGAAAGAGACGACTCATCGAGAGGACGGAAGAAATTAGGTGAAGTGAACCCACCCAGTAATGGACCATGAAGGAAGAAGAAGACAGAGATGACAGGTATTCGTGCCCTGTTGCTGTTATATGGAACATCTGGAGGAATTCCTTCCGCCACATCTGCCGCACATCTCTCAACTGATGGTGTGCCCGACAACAGACATACTGTGAAACTATGCCTTCCTATAGCATTGGTTGGATTGCGGACGAATATTTCCAATGGATATAAGTCGTGTAGGCGTTCGAATAAAAGTTTTCATTGCATGTATTGTTAGATGCATATTGTAATCGACGATCAGATATGTATCTTCATCGGGACTAGGGAAACGTGGCGTGGCAGGAATAGCTAATAACAGTAATATCGTGTTACAATAATAGCATATCCGTTAATAACAATAAGAGCATTTGATATATGATTTCCGTAGCACTGATGTTAACAGCGCCATGAGTGGAAGCACGTTGTGCATGTTACAAAGGCAAAGGAAAATATATCATGTGAATAGAACAATGGGACTCGATAGCACAGCGCAAAGCGCACCGGGGTTTGAATCCTCCTGTGTTGTCGTTCGCGTAACATTTAACTAAGTTAGCCAGTAACAGCAGTGAGTGCCAGAGTGCCTGACTGTGTAAGAACGCATTTAAACATGGTTAAGACGATGAGCTACTGCACAGCCGCTTATAAGTAGAAGCCTGGATACTGCATTCAATGGTGACTAAGAACGGATACGGCAAAAAAACCTTTCCCACGCCAGTGCGGGGGAGGGGCTCCCTGTTCGAAATCGTAACGCGGAGAAGGGCAAAGGCGACATATCTCAACTGCATGGTGCATGGTGCATACTGCTGCGCTCAGTGTTCTCCAGGTTCTGGCGACCACAGAGGATGCTGTAGTTAGTTTCGTTATACATCTACCACGTGCTGTTGTTGTTAGCTGTCTTTCCGCCATTGCACCCAGACGCACGGATAACATCATACGTGCCTGTTTTGTATCGTGCGTGTAATCCGTGCCACTGTTGAAGATTGATTATTTAACTGAATTCGTTTACACTGGGAGTTTTGCACGATTGCCAGTTATCCTCTTTATGTTGTATGCTTATGCTTCATTGCTTTGTCGGAGAAGCTAAAACGTCAGATGTTCTGGGTTATCATGGATTAAATCATACCGATATTAATATAAAATGGTGTATGTGACTAGAAATAAGAACAACATATTCTTCGATAAATCAGTGTTTTGTTTAGGTAGCCGCGATGAAGACAATAGCAACCCAACGTTATACGGTGCAGACAGTGATGACATTATGGCGCGAGTAACGTTCTCGCAGTGCCTGCAGCGGGGTTGAATGTTTCCCAGAAGTTGAATCAGTGTTGGAATGAACATGTCTGCCAGGGATGAATTGTTAAGCGCTATGGACGGTCTTGAGGAATCGACCCCGCGCTGTATAAGACCACAGCTGGACGACACGAATTGTAGCTGTGTTTTGTTTTCTGCATAATATTCCCGGGATTAGTATTCACATAGCAAGTGGGAACTTTTCCACTGAGACCGAAACTGTCTTTTTCTCATTGAACAACGCTCGTTCCACTTAGTGGGTGTTCTATGCTAAACATTATGGCACGTATGACATGCTTAGCGCATCTCTTAATTAAACTCGGGTAGTTGGCACATTTATTATTTGCATAGCGATAACCTCGATGTGGAAAAGATCAAACCAACTGATAGCGTCTTCTCTCTATGACGTTACGCAATGTCGATAAAGGCAAATTATCGCACACGACATGTCTAGTTGCCTGTGTTACAGCTATTCACGTCTGGGTGTTGCCGCCAAATGTTTCAACGAGTGTCTAGTTTATTATAGCCGCATGCAGCACCACTAATGAGGGAGTACCGTGTAGTTATGACACCACGCCAGACACAATGCAATAACAGCGACGATCAGGCCACGCTGTCTATTTCCACCGCCCGTCGCCAGACTCGTTAATTATTAAACACCATTATATGAACCGCACAGTGTAACACTCACACGGTGCACGACTCTTATTAAGAGTAAAAACCGTGTCCATGGGACTTCGCAACCGGACTTATTAGTTAATGCTCTTCCTTTGCAAATTAAAATGAGTCAACATAACATAGAGCGGTCCAACTATATTGGACATTATGTTTTGCCAAACATCTTCCCAAGTATCGTCAAACGGTTGTAACGGTCAACTTGCATTAATCGTTTTGGTTAATGAAAATTAATACATTTATTTTATTGATTTACTAATTTTAGCTTCAACTCAGTAAATCGTTACCAGCGCTATATTAATTAAATTAAACATAGCCTGTGATATGTCAATGAAAAAACCCGTGAAATAGGCGTGAAATAAACTATGCCGATCGTGTGTCCATTCCTACTACTACAGCTACACTGTGTACGTTGTCCGTAGACTTGTGTGCAGCTGCTATTTATAGGTTATTTTACATCATCTGAACGCCACATACCAGGCGTATTCACATGGCAGGTCTGAGCCACATTACGAACAGAAATGTCAACGCAGGGTTGGTTCGACGTTGGCCGTTCGTCATCCACGCGCCTACGTAGAATGTCGCTTCTGTGATGACGGTTATTCATCATGTAATAATTGCCATCGCCGATGTAGGTTAACGTTGACAAATTAACGGCCGCGACATCCAGTCGGTCTATTTATGCCCGTTTATGTAGTTGGGTCGTGGACGCTATTGTCCTGTACGCTTGACCCTCCAATTATGTTGTCAATCATTACATGGGTGAATAATGTATGTTGAACGGCTGGTTGGCAAGGTAATTATCCGGCAGGTATGATTCGCAGAACGAAGAAAGTCGTGCGTGCGGTGGTTGGTCTGGCACGGACAGTGATGAGATTCTCCGTCAACCATATCTTCTCTCCCGGTGGTTAATTCCCTCGTGCTCGCACGCACGCAGACACGCGCACCCAGGCACGCGTACCCAGGAACACGTTCATCAACTTACACTTCTGATTCACTCATTCGCCACCCAAATCCAACTCACTCACCCACTCACTCACTCACCCACTCATTCACTCACTCACTCACTCACTCACTCACTCACACACACACACTTCATCCACACCCACATCGAATCTATCTGATTTCCAGCAAACATATCCGCCACCCAGCCAATAAGGCAACTGTAGTAGATGACTGGGTTTGCAGATATTTAGTTTCCAGGCGGCGCTATACAGATTAATAACGCAAACATATCGTATCACCACCTAAGATATCCGCGGTAGAGTGCTAATGTTATCGATAATGCCTATCGAAGTCATCTCACAAATGGAACCATCTTTGGCAAGTTATCGTGCTGAAAGGGGTTAATGGCGTGGGAACGTGCGCCCCATTTGTTGAGTTCTGTCATTACTTGACTGTGCCTATTTGTTCCTGTGTTCAATGAAGCGTGCATACAATACATATCGCACGATCACTTAAACGGTTGAAGAGCCACCACCTGAAGCACGCCACCCACGACAGTCAGCCGACCATACAGACTAAGTGTTGAACGATGAGAGGCGAAACTCATTAACATTGACAAAGTGCGCTTCATACAACGAATGGTCTCTCCCCTTTTGAAGTAATGTCTAAATGGTCGAGCCACTTTTGAAGTCATGTCTAAATGGTCGAGCAAAACAAATTCAATCTTTACAACGACGAACAACCGGTTTCCCGTGGTCAGGAATAGTACATATCTCCCATTCCCGCAAATATTTTTAAATAGAAATCTTTGCGGAAGTTTCCCGTATTTTTATAACTGACATATCACTCTTGCGATAAAATGGTTTCTACCAACGTAAACTTTAATGAAGCCAAACAACCAGTAATTGGCATTTTCCATAGGTTAGTCAAGGGTAGTCTATCCAGACAGTCAGTGGGTAGTATATCCAATCAGTCAGACGGATATTGTAAGCAACCAGTTAGTAAACAATGTAGTTGTGACATTATTTGTTATGAAGTGCATTTACGTTTGTTATGAAGTGCATTGACGTCTAAATCGCCTTTTGGAAGGGCTACATTATAATACACAAATAGAAACGTGACATACTACATAGTAGACGTCCATCAGAAGATCACAAGAAGCATAATGTGCGAAACGAACAATGTGCCCGGCAGCGGCCCAAATCAGTGCTTTATTGTCTAATCATTCCAGCAGGCAGACTATGGTGACTTTCCATCCATTGACACTTCCAGAGCGATATCATAAAACGCAGCGACACGAGGCGTTCCGCGTGGCCGCCTCGAGATGCCATCAAGTCTTGAATGAAGTGAATGTGAACTGCCGTATAAAGATAAAGGTTAGTTCTATATAATCTAGACTGTATCCGGAGTTTGGGACAGTTCAACTTTACTCTCCAGTATCTGGCACATCTGTTCATTCATTCATTATCTGGGAAGCATTCAGCTGCACCGCAAATACTGCGCGAAGATCTTACACATGTATTATATATATATATATATATACACCACCATCTATAATCTGATGCTCCTTTATACAGCTGAGTAAACTGAGGCAACGTGGAGTGAACAAAATTACTCAAGCTTCAAAACGGCAGAAAGAGGATTCCAATGTCGTCCTCTCAGGTTAAGAGAGGAATCAAAGAAACCGTGGTCGGAGCCAGTGAGTGCGTGTGCGCGCTTTTGCGTGTGCGTGTGTGCATGTTTGCGTGTCCGTGTGTGTGTGTGTGTGTGTGTGTGTGTGTGTGTGTGTGTGTGTGTGTGTGTGTGTGTGTGTGTGTGTGTGTGTGTGTGTGTGTGTGTGTGTGTGTGGGTGTGTGGGTGTGTGGGTGTGTGTGTGTGTGTGTTTGTGTGTGTGTGTGTGGGTGTGTGTGTGTTTGATAAGAAAGCGCTGCTGTACGAATCGTTACCGATAGCCCATGATAAAAGATGACCTGCGTGGTCAGACAGGGTATTCCAATGGTACGGGCAGGAGATGCGGGCCGAGGGACAAAACGGAATGAAGAACAATGCAAGGGAGAAACCAGGTGCTTGACAGAATGGATGTGGAATATGGTGGTGGAAAGAATGTCTGGAAGCGGAGGAAAGTAGACATGGTGGAAAGAAAACGACACGGCTGGACAGGGAAAGAAAGTGAGCGAGGCATGACGATGTGCCAAGGCCAGTGGACGCCCAAAGGGAGATGATTTACCCACAGAAACGACACACGCCTTCACTTCCAGCACATACGCCACTCAGCGCTGGACCTGCCAGCACTGCAAGGGTGCATTCAGTTCCAGTGCTGAGCTAGCATCTCTTATAAAACCATTTGTCTGACATGGAATTTCATAAATAAAATTATAGCACCATTGTGAAGCTTTGTCGAAATCCATATCGTCATTGCAATACAGAAGTAATCGAAGCAGTGCACCAATGTGTTCAACTGAAATGAAGTTATGCTGAAGCTATGCAGCAGGTTTTTTCAACCGTGTAAATTCAGTTTCTCGTTAGCTGCTAATGTATATACACCACCGATCCAATCTGCCCGATGCCAGTTGGTGAGACGCGTCTACTGCCGTCTTCTAGTACTTACCGTGACATCGACGAACACAGCCATTCGGCGTGACTAACGCAGCTAGACGGGTTGACTAAATTGGCAAGCTAATCCGACAGCAAAACTCCTTGTGTAGACCGACAGCGAGGTATCATTTACGCTACATATGTCTCATTGTCTTCATTCGTTGTGACAGTAAGCATCGACTTGTCGGCGGGGGAATATTGCGCCGTATGTCAGATTTGATCTACTCCTAATTCAGAGCATGGTGTTGACCATTGAAGACGAATGAAGCCACAAAAAGAAGTGCTGTCCGTTATCATACTGGAATGTTCGCATATTGATATTGGTCAGCAACACGACCTGCTTGTTTAATGTTAGTTTAATTCATCTGCCATTCATATGTATGGCATACAATGTTGAATACACGTTTGACCTTTCCGTGGCAAGTTTACATCTTGTATTATTTGTCATCTGTGTCTGATATCCTTTGGTAGGCTTCCTGTTTTATTCACCGCTGTACGATCCCGTCAACCCGTATTTAACCATTTACAAATATTCTTGTGACATATACAGATAGCTTCTCAATTACGCCAGAAATTAGACACATGTAACTATGTCTACGCAACATGTTTGTTTGAGCGATAATATGGCTATTCACTACGTGATCGGCATATGTATGTAGGAGACGGGTTGTCCCTTGGGTCAAATGTATACGCATAGGTGCTACTTAACTTGGTGCAAACTACTTTACACGAAATCAACGTTAATATGCAGTCTAGAGACAGCTATGACTGAGCACTATTTAATCTCCGTCGGCAATTAACATGTGTCTGACGCTGTTTAGAGACGGCGTCACGGTGGGTGACATCAAAGTTCACCGCACAGGTAATTACGTAGAAGATCACAGAAGACGTAGAGTCTGTTGACGTTGGCTGTGTAAACGGTACACGCGTTGTCAGCATTACCTAACTCCAACAGCATAACTGCTGCGACCAAAATAACAACATCATGTACGAAAAGCAACTGCCATGCATTGCAGGACAGAAGAATATCGATTCACTTGGTACGACGAAGCATCAATATTGTTATAACCATTTCTTCAAAGAAACATCATTTGACATTAACGTCTATGGTCATAAAATATTTTCACAGCCAGTTATTATTCTCCTCTAATGTATTATATTGCTAGCGGAACTATCTGGTATTGGATGATTTTGTTATACATGCTTGGCACAATGTTACCACAAGGTCCGACAGGGGAGTGGCGTACGGATTTTTTTCCTCCAAAATGTTGGGAAACGTTCGGCAGCATAGCCACTTTCTTTAATTAAAAGAACATTTCATAGAGTCCAGATCACACCCTGCAGAATCATGAAAACAAACAGACTTCGCGATGCGGATCAACTTCTTTTGTGTCGCCACACCTTTCCTTTGCCACTGCAAAACGCACAACTGAAATGTGCCTAATATTCCTGTGTACAAGGCTCTGGGAGGAGAGGGCATTCAGGGAGATGTTCAACGGTCACATTGTGTAGGACCATTTGTATTGTATCTGCATTAGGGTTCCGAAGCGGACAATATGCGGACATTATGCGGACAATATGTATGGATGTACCCTGAAACTCTCAACAGAAACCGGTATTACACATATAACATCTTCTACTATCATGATAATATGCTACCAAAAGTTAACGCAACTGCCTTCGTGACTACGTTGTGCCATTGGGAAAACATCACGCACTGAAATTATAACCACACATACACCATTACCAACGCCCTATGTGACCACAACGCCTCTCGTTAATACCAAAGAAAATTCGAGTACACTTATTACACAGAAGAGGACATTGTAGACGTGACAAAGGAGAAATGACAACGTGGTGTGCGGCGACGCAGGTGACAAATAACTCGCGAGTGGCGAACCCTGGAACTCGTCACCACCCTCTTCGTGCCACACCTACACTGATCATACACCAGGCTACTCGTGTGAATATCGGTAGTTTTATTTTTCCCATTGCGTTGTCCCGAGAGCCGTTAGTTGATCTGAATGGACTAGTGGACAGCTCTCGGCTCCCAGGGGAGTCTTTGCCAAGCGCTACGGCTTCCAAGTAATGAGTGTGGAAGCAACCAAACGACGGGGAATGGAGGAGTTAGCGTAAACATTCATGTTTGCGGAGGTGCTTGACTTACCCAACGATCTCCGTGGCCGTGAAAGAGTAAACATATGTTCTTATGTAACGCAGTATCTGATCCGTGGGACTACTTGAAGCGTATTGTATTTAAACGTATGACTTTATTTATTGATTTATTCAATATAAAAATGACACTTGTACATACAACACCTGTACATACAAAGTGCATTAGAATATAAGGATGACACACGAAAATATATGACACACCAGTTCACTTGAGCACCAACTCGTCTTCTTTGGGAAGCATTCAGTCTTGCTGATATTACTGTGCAACACCTACCTGTCTACGGGTTGGCGTAAATCCACCAATGTATCTAGACGGGACACAATTACACAATTATCTTAACTGGGACGACATCGAGTGTACGCCATTGTCAAAGCTTCCAGTGATACGACCGGTTCATATCGACTGATATCCCGAAGTTCCAACCCTAATCTAATATACTGTCACAACAGACAATGGCCAATTCAACTGACCGGTTGATTTGTTCACATCAACGCCAGCGTGACTCTCTTCGGACATTCTGTTAAACGACTTGCGAACCCTGCCAAAACAGGGATGACTTGTCATTGAAAGGCCTCATTTAACTTGCAACGTGTCAACTACTCATTACATCGGCGTCTTTCCATTCTGTTAGTCTTTACCTTGCACGAAATCGAATGTTATATTACTCGTGGAAATTATGCTAAAGACTTTCTAACTCAACAAATGCAGGACGATCTGCCTTTGCATGCCCATTCAACTTAAACCTCGTCGTCTATTCATTATATCGGCATCTTCTCCTACCATTAGCCATTAGCCATTATCTAGCACGAAATCGAATGTTGTATTACCCGTGGACCAAATTCGAGCTTCGATATACAGCTCTTCGGAAATCACTTCAAAAGACTTTATAACTCTGTCAAAACAGGGATGTCCTGTCCTTTGCAGATCACATTACACTTGTAGTGTGTCATTTATTCATTAAATCGGCGTCTTCCCATACCATATGGATTTATCTAGCACGAAATCGAACGTTGTATTAACTGTGATCCGAGTTCCAGCTGCGAAGTTCAGCCGCGCGTGACGGCCCCTCCCGCGGCTAGTGGTAGGTCCGTACGCAGACAAGCGTGACCAGTCGCACCAGAATCACTAATGAACATTCAGTAACGTTGATGACCACTTTGCATGGATCATGAGTGACGCCGAATGGAAACTCTTGAGAGATAACGGGACGTTTAACACCGCAAATGGCGCTTAATGTTGGCCGTCTCTTCCAACGTATACATGAATGGCCTAAGGCGCTGCTGTCCTGCCTGACGTGCTATTTCATCGTGTCGTCGACAGGTTTTCGGTCTCAGAATTATAAGGATGTGCATCTGCCATTGTGAGCCAGATTATCAGAACCAATCCGCAGGCAGTGCCTGCATACCCGTATGAGAGATTGTGCCTGTTGATTTACGTGTCCCCAGAGCGACAAACACCCGACAGGATGTCCCGATTCACACGCCCATTAACCGATCACGCATATCGCCTCCTGTCTTTGTACCACCATACATCCTTTGTCCTTTGTCTCCGTTTTCGGGACATGTGTCTTCCGTCCCGCTAATAATATAAAGTATTCTGTTGATTATATTCTTATCAACCAAGTGAACCCACGTTGTTATCTTCTTCGTTCGACATTCGTAAGCATTGGATACGTGGCGTTTTTACCGGCGAACTGAGATGACGTCACCAATAATCATATGACGTAGTCGACTTTGCAGGGTCATCTCCCCCCCTCTCTCTCTCTCTCTCTCTCTCTCTCTTTCTCTCTCTCTCTCTCTATCTCTCTCCCTCCCCCCTCTCTCTCTCTCTGTCTGTATGTGTGTGTCTCCTCTCTCCCTGTCTGTCTGTCTGTCTATCTGTCTTTGTCGCTGTCTCTGTCTCTGTCTCTCTGTCTCTCCCCCCCTCTCTCTCTCTCTCTCTCTCTCTGTTTTTCTGTCTGTCTGTCTATCTGTCTCTGTCGCTGTATTTCTCTCTCTCTCTCTCTTTCTCTCTATCTCTCTCCCTCCCCCCTCTCTCTCTCTGTCTGTATGTGCGTGTCTCCTCTCTCCCTGTCTGTCTGTCTGTCTATCTGTATTTGTCGCTGTCTCTGTCTCTGTCTCTCCCTCTCTCTCTCTCTCTCTCTCTCTCTGTTTTTCTGTCTGTCTGTCTATCTGTCTCTGTCGCTGTATTTCTCTCTCTCTCTCTCTCTCTCTCTCTCTCTCTCTCTCTCTCTCTCTCTCTCTGCCTCTCTCTGCCTCTCTCTGCCTCTCTCTGCCTCTCTCTGCCTCTCTCTGCCTCTCTCTGTGTCTGTGTCTGTGTCTCTGTCCCTTTATGTATGTATGTATGTATGTATGTATGCATGTATGTATGTATGTATGTATGTATGTCTGTCTCTCTCTCTCTCTCTCTCTCTCTCTCTCTCTCTCTCTCTCTCTCTCTCTCTCTCTCTCTCTCTCTGTCTCTCTCTCTCTCCCGAAATTTAAACGGCGCAATATATTCGCCACCTTGAGGCAAAGACTATGTCATTAGAAAGGGTAAATACCGTTTCATATCACATACGATTTCGCTTCAAAACAAGATTAGTTCTATTTCAAGCGACGTACCGTTTACACGGGATGATTAAACTGCAATCTCATCATGCGACGGCGCCGGTTAGTCGTGCTCAGCGATATCGCTTCATGGAAGCCCAGCTTTACGTAAAAGAAACAATGTTACGTCGCACTGTGTTTATCAAAAGTTTCGTCATATGCTACTTGGGAGATGGGCAGATCACGCTCGTTAGCTTTGGTAGGCAAGTCACATGAGGGAGTAAGCCTTAAAATATAATCCGGAGTGTAGCCCCGAAGCTGGTAGGCAAGTCACATGAGGGAGTAAGCCTTAAAATATAATCCGGAGTGTAGCCCCGAAGCTGGTAGGCAACTTAGTTGTAATTCTAGCAGTTTTTGCAGCCTAGCTGTCGCCAAATGTACCGCTTTGCATTCCTTTGGACTCCACAATTGAGGCTGAGAGGGGGGTCCCGACGAATGAGCAACCCATGGTATCCACACACATCGTCCAGGCTTGCGCCCTAGAGGGGAACTTCAGTGGCGCTAACCATTGTCTTGCCAGACAGAAGGATGTCAACGAAACTTGAGGTGCGCTCCGAACAAACCATGACGTCAATTCTTCCGAGATTATGCTTATGTAGGATACACGTGAAAACTTCAAAGATGGGATCCCATTTATTAACATGAAACGACTGCGACCCGTTTCCTCCTCGAGCTCGGTATGCAGTATGCAGTTGAGGCTGTATATAACGCCCAAGGGGTTGTTCTCGACACTACGCATTGTACCAGAAACAACGGAGATCCCATTGCGCAATTTGTGTGTACACAATTCAGATCAACTACGCCATACGAAAGGGTATTCCTTTACGCTGACATTCGCCGTCATATATTTAATTTATGCAAGGGTGGCCTCACGAGTGCGACCTGGCTGGTCTTAAGGCAGTCTCCCTGACCAACAAATTACATGTTTAATTTACTTATTTTGTTTTTCCGCTGTTAATTTAATTTGCATTCGATAGTATTGTACATATGTTTTTGGTCATAACATAAATAAATAAATGCATCTCCCTCTGTCTCTCTCTGTCTCTGTCTCTGTCTCTGTCTCTGTCTCTGTCTCTCTCTCTCTCTCTCTCTCTCTCTCTCTCTCTCTCTCTCTCTCTCTCTCTCTCTCTCTCTCTCTCTCTCTCTCTCTCTCTCTCTCTCTCTCTCTCTCTCCCTCTCTCTCTCTCTCTCTGTTCTCTCTGTCTGTCTGTCTGTCTATCTGTCTCTGTCTCTGTCTCTCTCTCTCTCTCTCTCTCTCTCTCTCTCTCTCTCTCTCTCTCTCTCTCTCTCTCCAAAGTTATTTTCGTCACACCCAAGTTGAGAAACACGGTCATATTATATGAGTAGATATACAGGCAAATGGATACCAAAGGTCGTTATGAGAAACTAGCGTGGGGCACAACTTGAGCGTTTCGTGGCGCAGGACATTGTTAGCATGACTCCTTGTTATTCCATCATATGTCAAACGTTGCAGGCGTTTGTAGAAGCCTCGTTAAAAGAAACAAACTTAACCTATGCATATGACGAAAACAAGGAATGTGAAAACAACATTAACGCAAACTAAACAAAGAAGGTCCAATTCGGCGCAGATTCGGCGCCGTATACATGGATGCAATTGACCTCTGCCTTTACAGTTCTCTCGGACAAAGCGAGACGGCTGACATTTTCAGGGTCATTAGCCAATCTGAAACATACTCGTTACTCTGCTTGTCGGAAAGTCTTCTGAAATAAATCGATGATTAGTTTCGCTGAGCAGATGTTTTCGTGTAGGATGTCTGCCTGTTGAAGCGCTGGACAGCCAACCAGAGAAAGGGGATCGAATTCACCTGCTGCCCTTTTAAAGAAATCATATAAGTATATTCACTATGTATGATTATCGATTTACAATTCGCGTCTTAATTCGCTTTACGTATCCACGCACTCGGGTTTCAAACGTAGACAAATTCTTTTAAAATTCGACGTGAGCAGGTGTTTTAATCACGAGAACTGCGTAAAGGGGCGGGTTAAATCCCAGCCTTTTGATCACATGATCGCATCAATCAACCCTGAGCCGCTTGAGGAGACGTCATAGGCACGGTGACGTAATGGTGTTATTTCGAGAGATTAAATTTGCCATTAACGATAACAACCCCTTTTGATGACAACAGTATTAATGCCGTAGGCGGTTCCTTTCATTAATTTAATGCGGCGTTATCGTCACGGGTCACTGGCTATGATTCAGTCTAATGGTCCATTGGTTCAAGTGCACTGCCATCTGGCGATATGTTGTGTTAATTGTGGATATCGCGATGAAATTGTTGTTGAGTAAAAGTAGACTGCGGTCTGCTATAAGATAAACAAATATTTCAAACAAATGAAGTTAACATTGTGATTGTATATATCCGTTCGAAACTACGTGTTAATCCTATAATTTTAAGTTATACATACTTGCCACAGGCGCGCGCGCGCGCGCGAACGCACGCACGCAAACACATTCGAAAATATATCATTGTTATTGTAGTAAAAAATGGTAAAACTGCAAAATACTGTTTGTTAGTCCATGTGATTGCTGAAATGTACTCTCATACGACTTGAGAGATCAAAGGCCAGGCACATGTTGTGTTATTCATTACTTGTTGAGGTCATTGAGTCACAGCTGATATGAAAATCGATTGTGACAATAAAGAAACTTCGGCTGAACGATGTTTACCAACTCGATATCAGACGTGACGTTTTTGTGTCAACCAGTTCATCGCAATGAAGTCAAACCAACAAAGTTGCATCGGGAAGCGGTAATCCATAAATCAACACGTACAAAGTTAACAGGTTTTTGAATCGATCGCAGATGTCCGTTCTTTCTAAAGCTATTTTCTCTTCTGACACCACGCGCATATTCCTCGAAGTCGCGACCATTTCATCACCAAGGGCCGTTTTAACAACAAAATATTATGTCAACACGCGTACCGCTCCCCGGTGACATGTGCATGTTTGTATGACGTTACGATGACGTTAAGCTAGCGGCGAGATTGCATGATTATATAGCTACCTGTATATCATGGAACATTTCTAGTGTTTATTTACGAACCCCCAGACGAAGGAGAAACCACATTTGTAGGTTTTCACACCGATAGACGCAGTGTATGCAAGCCTAATTCAATATTTCCAAATTTATACTATAATAAAGATACCAAGCTTAGCCAGGTCATAAAACTGTGTTTATGGCCTAATTACAGGAAAACACTGTCGATAATACATACAGAGTTTTATGGGAACCCGTGTTTTATATAATACTATGTTTATGCGTGTATTATAATTCTATCTATAACAGTCTGTTTGGCTAGATGTCCATATGTTTATGTAGACGCACGTACATGAGTGCAAATGCATACGTACGCATGCATGCGTTGTTTTTTCTTTGTACCACGACGCATATCCTGAACGAACAGATATAGTGTTCCTTCAATCTTATTTAGCGTTCACCGACGTGATCATTTGACAATTGACCAGATATGTAATAATTTTTTTAAGCACCGGTATCCTTTGTATTATACATGCATGATATACGGCGAGTGGAAATTGCCTGAAAGAATTGCATAGGCACACCATGTATACGTGACATTTTCCCGATGCACCTCAGGCCTAAGTTAATTAGCAATGTAATCAATCAATAATGAGGGTTTTGCGTTATCCTCGAGAGACTGGCATACGTAGCGGTGTGGATTGTAAGCTACACAACTTTGGACATTATCTAAGCACAAGCGATTTCAAACTGATGCAGGCACGCGATGTACTCATTGTTTTTTTTGCGAGGAAAATCTCTGGCATCACTAGAGACGACGTGTGCTCGGATGTGTAAATAAAGCATGATTGCTGATTGATTTTTTTATTAGCACGATTTGTGTAACTGATTAAAATCTGAACAAGTTTGTCCGCATTTTACTGTTCTAGTCTGAATTATAATCTCTTTCAAGCCAAATCAATACGCTTCTCGTTAGTTTCAGTTTCGCTTACATAATCGTCGTTGTTGTGTTGTCATGACGATAATGACGCATTATATCAGTGTTGCATTCACATTGATCTGCATAAACAGAGCCGTACAAATGCGATCACACTGCTCGTTTATTGCTATCAGCTATTGCCTTTTAAATTAGTTCATGTCCTCTGCAGTTGTCACAAATAAAACAAATAGGCATCACATTCTGCTCGTGACGCGACAGGGGATTGCCTGTTCTTGTGGGTCGCTAGTGGAGAGTGCGTCTCCTTTATTGGTGCATCCGCTAACGTTAAAATAATACTCTGCATTTGCAGCGGCCGACTCAGCGTAACTATTGAAAGCCGCAGACTAATCCATTTGAATATCAGGTAACGATAACACCTAGCCTAGCTACTTAATGGACTGGTTCAATTGAAGGAGCGTGCAACATGACACCGCGTCCTTGGTTCTCGGACTGGTCTGACGCCGACACGACTGGCTGCGAACGTGAATCGGTTCATTTCTCTCCACGGGACGTCGATGTCTGACGACCTAGCAGGAATAACGCTTTCAGCACGAGACAATTCCTTTTATTCTTCCTGGATCACATCAACACTTGGTTGTGGCGTGCTCCTTTGCTTTTGTCAAGGGAGCGTTTTGCAGCTTCGCTTGCGCGCTAATTGCGCGTCATGACACGTAGTGTTAGGTCGTGGTTACACGAATTCGTGTCGTCTTATTACATTACACAATTTATTACATAATCGGCATTTTAGCGCCTTGATGATATGCTGACAGACGAACATTTTCCATTATTGGTATTTGTCCAGGGACTTCAATAAGTCAGCACAAAAGCCTAACGAATGCCCTCGAGTATATTCAATGTCATTAAGTTGGCTGCGGAAAAAACATAACATAGAACACGGACCCTCTTGCAAAATTATGTTGTGTCAAGCGCTGTCATGACAAATTAACACGCCACAAGATGGTACAGAGAAAACAAATATGCCTAGACCGGACGCAGCCATGCGTGTCGACGGTAACAGTTGCGTAAGATACACGTGATCCGGGAGCTACCGGAACGCTTGAAGTAGCCTCTGGGTGTCATTACGGTCTCACGTGCGTCACCATAATTGTTAATTTCTACTCGCATTGGGTGGAAGAGAAACGTAGCACAACCTCACGTGGAGTTCCACAATGGAATCCCAGCATGCCATTGTGCTTCCATATTCCCATGTGGTACAACGTTGTCAGCACCAGCCTTTCTCTTCGTGTTAGTTTCCTGCAATCGGCACATCATGTTATTTGTGTTAAGGCGATAGTCAGGCGTTTACATGGTCTTAGTTAACTAGATTTTTTTCAACATACGACGCCACGCCGATCGTCTTCAGTATACCTGGTCATCGTGAATTCACGGAGCATGACGGTTTCAATGTGGGTCTTTAACGTCCCCTATTATGGATATGCGGGTACATCATCTGTGTAGTCAGTCGCATCAATAGGAACATACGACCGAGAGCGCTGAATATAGTGTTTTTGCGTTTTGATATTACTACTTTTGTCGGTTATTCAACCCGGGAAGTTTAGCATGAAAGACGGTTGTGCTACACGATATGTCCACAAAAAAGAGGGGACACATTTCGCATGTCAATGTCTTTGTTCCTTGCTAATGTATGCAAACAAGATTATGGGCTACACCTACCGCGTTGCCTTCACGGCACACGTGAATAGTAACCAGCACAAGCACTCGGAACAGTACGTGTGCTGTATTTTAATAATATTGAACAAAATTACCATCCACAGTAGTTGTAGGTTGGTTTTAGTTGTTTGTCGTGACTGGTCAATGTAATGTTGAGTATTCCAACAACTTTGGCTGCTTCCACGATGACACTTTTGATGTATGATATTTATTCCCGATGCAGCATTTGGCATGCGGTATGATGTCCGGGGATCATGTATCGCACGTGTAGTGAAGACAGCCCATGTGGAAGCTTTCAATCTTATGAAGTGCTAAACTCTCGACACTGTACAAGATCGAAAACAGTGTAACAGCCGTCACCGCTGACATATTGGTGTCGAGTGAGAATTCCTACTTGTTCGACGTGTCTAGTTTGGTCTATTTCTATCCTGCTGCCAATGTTACATTGTCGACATGCAAGAGCCGGACTTCAGCCGCGTAACTGCCAAGGATCACCGGTTGAGCCCAGACACGAAAACTGCGTTAAACTAATGGACAGGCTGACATTCTGCGTAATTGATAACGTCGGTATCATTTCTATCATAGACGAGTTTCCTTTATATTGTGGAACAGGACTCCGTCTCTTGTGGACTCCCCACCACCCGCGGGTAAGGGAGAAAGACGGTTCTGGGAGCCGCCATTCAGTTGCGAAACTCGAGAGACACTCTTAGCCTCGGACAGACAGGATCGTACGGGTGTGCACGCGATGAATGGGGCTCCCGCGTCGTTCACAAGAGGCGCCGTTCTGGGAAATAATGGGAACGCGTTTTGCGGATAACTTCCACTAGCGCGCGCTACAAAGGTGGGCCAGTCACTCAGACACGCTTGAGTGGCTTTCTAATAGTATTCGGTTACATTAATTACATCAACTCGACGCTGCGGTCCTAATTTGCGTTGCTCGTTGCGTGCATACACCCACCTGGTTAAATAGTTTGTTCCTACAGGTCTTCGGAACGCAAATGAATACTTTTGAATAACGAAAGTCCACTTTGAACCACTTTCGTACTAGTGTCAGAAAGTGGTGGATCCGACATAAACCAAGGACCAACATTAGGTCATGCGTAAGCCCTAACGCAGTTTGATATCGACTAAAACAATAATTTGGTAATACACAACAGCAACAATAACGAAAACAACATCATGTAATACACTTTGGTGTCAAAATAATAATGATGAAACTAGGCAAACATAACTAATCCTTTCTGTCATTAACAGTAAAGAAGAGAAAACAAGAGAACTTTCATCTAGAAGCAGCAGCAGCAGCAGCAGCAGCAGCAGCAGCAGCAGCAGCAGCAGCAGCAGCAGCAGCAGCAGCAGCAGCAGCAGCAGCAGCAGCAGCAGCAGCAGCAGCAGCAGCAGCAGCAGCAGCGGCAGCGGCAGCGGCAGCGGCAGCGGCAGCGGCAGCGGCAGCGGCAGCGGCAGCCAACGACGAAAATAACAACTACGACTCTATACTTGCTTAGCGAAGCCACTTATGCTGAAGCAATGCGTAGCCCTATATAATGAAGCACGTTGAAGCGTCACCGTGTCACTGTAGTCGTAAAATACAATTACGCTTAGTCACATTAGCTACACGAAATTATTTATGTTCTACACTGACAGGCCTCTCGTTGTAGGTTTTTATGTTCTACACTGACAAGCCCCTCGTTGTGGGTTGGCCTATTTACATTCAGTGAGCGTGTTTCTACGCAGATAAAACTGCACCACCGACAGATGATCTGAACAATTGTGCAATAGATCAAAACAAAACAACGCATATGCATAAACATAGTGGGTTGAACTTTAGCTCACATTTCTGTTTGGCTGCTTGCTTGTTTGTCTTTACAGAAATGACGCACTGATCCGATCTTTCCCAGTTGTGTATCACGTAAATGAAATATTCATATGCGCAGGGCACATCGATGCTGCAGGGAATTGTGGTTTTAACAGACAATCGTGTGTGCAGTGTGCACGCACCACAACGATGGACCAGTCTATGTCAAGAAGTATATCCTCGGTGAATACCACCATCGGTACATCAATGAGATCGTTCTAACTTCTAAATATTGCGCTCAGCGTCCCTTTATCATACAATCTTTCATAGACATGTTATCCCGCTGGCAATCTGATGCACCCGTCTTGAGCAGTTTCCTCACTTTCTCACGCTTCCGTGTAATTTGACGTAGACACGCAACGAGTCCATGGCCCGAACAAAGACACCCCTTTCTCCTGTCCTCGTCATCTCTGTGTTAAAGCCATTCTTGCTCACCCACACCTGAATCTTTTTTCCACACTTGTGGTTTTGAACTACCTGTAGTAATTGGTATTTGTTGATGTGTACACTGGGCTTATAAATGTTTCGCTCAATGTGAATGGGCTGCAGTGAGAAAAAAAAACACTTCATAAAAAGAAAAACCGTTATTCTCAGCGAAATTTTAAACTACGTTTAACTCAGTGAACGGAGTTTTTCGAGCGTTAATAGTTGCTTTGGATTGCAGTGGGCGAGGCCATTTAAAACGCGGACATTTTTATTGCATTCTGGACGCCCCTTGTCGTCGAATTAAACACATTAGCGCAACTAGGGTCCATCTACGGTTAGGCCCGACTTCTGTAGAACCAACTATGGTCGTCTGTCTTCCCGACGTTGGTTGTCTGAATGTATGAAAGCCTAGCGTGCCAGTAGCGTGTGAAAGGAACCGTGGGTGAAAGATCGCGTGCACCAACGACCTATGACGCTGACGATTGAAGAAAGACACCATATTTTTAGTATGTTTGTGTGCGAGAAGCCTGTTAGTGTATTTTTACTTAGGTGAGACACTGCCTGCAGATTTATTTGTTCACCCGTACGAGTTAGGTATAGAGCAACACACATTAAACGTATTAGCTATACGAAATTGAAACGTATTAAAACACTGCCCCCCCCCATGTTTAATTTCACAGACGGAACGGAAATATGTTATCCCTTTTATGCCGACATGGCTCAGATTGTCTGATGATTTCATCAAAACTAAACAACACATTTGCTCAAGTGACTTAGCATGTCGTAGGTAAAGGTAAAGTCATCCCCCAGGCATTACGCCTTAGGAAGCCATGAAGGCTTATATGGCCAGTGCTTAAACCTGGTTTCTGTAGTGCGAAGTAACTTAGAGTGCAGTTATACTGACTCTCCTGGACGGGACACTAGTCCATCGCAGATACCTTCCAAACAGTGTTTGTACTCATTTGCAGCTGAGTAGACTGAGGCAAAGTAGGGTAAACGAAATTGCCTAAGCTTCGAAAACGAACCGTTCCCAGTGTGGGTCTTGAACTCACAACCCTCGAATTTAGAGTCCAACACCTTAACCACGGCTTAGCATGTCGTAGTACACAATATACGTAGGCCTAGATTAGATTTTGTGGCGAAATGAGTATAAATGAGAAACAAGCGGTTAAAACATGAATTGAGGGAAGAGTTTTACGTAACGGTTTGTTTTCAAAGTTATAAACTGCGACTAATTGCTGACGAGAGTCCACGCTAAATGACAGGCTACGCAAAACATTTCCTGACACGTGGCAGCTGACACAACAATAACCAGTTACTTCCACACAAAATATTCCTAATTACTTGAAGAATTTTTCCGGTCAGATTGGCGTAACGCAGCAAAACTGTGTCACGTAAATCCGTGGGTGGATACAGCGAGGACTGAAGGATGCCTGCGTATATGACGGACAACGATATGACTGCCAAAATACGTGTGCTATATACAGGGATGCATAGCAAAGACAAGAACAACCGATTGCATTCCATACGGAAGGACCACGAAGCTAAATAACGACGGAGAAAGACGCGGGAGGGACAACGCGTCTTCTCAGAGCAATGCATTCTTAGTTCGTTAATAATAGTTGTCAGGTGTGGTGCGCTGAACAAGTTTGATGTCACTGCGATATGTGTTGCTGTAACACTGCTTTAGTGATTACTATAAGCGGCACGCATGGCGCTAATTAGGGAACAACGAGGCTGATTGGCAAATATGAGAGAAAAACAAGAATACGGCGATGGAAGGTGAATGCTAATCATAATGGGTCTAGACAGTATAAGGAGACATCGCGAAGCTGGTCAGTAAAGACGACGGGATACAACGACAAAGAAGCTACACATATTCGACATAGCTAAACTGAGAAGTGAGCATATCTAGGTGTTCGAGGCGCAGGAAATCTGGCGTATTCCCACATCTCTGTAACGGGACGTTAACCTTCAGTTATGACAATTATGACATTATGAATGACACAGTGACCATGGATACCATTCTCAGCCGTAATAACAACAACAATAACAACAATAACAACCATGACAAAAACCAAAACAGCAGCAGGAGCAACAACAGCACACTGAAACACAATAGGCTGGACAATTGCTTATTAATGAGATGCATCATTAATTCTGTTCCTTTCTCGTTTAAGTGCGGTTGGATGCTTAACCATTATTATAATAATTTCACATCAAGTACTGTAGCGTAAAGTGGGGGCAGCCGTGGCCTAGTGGTTAAAGTGTTGGACTCTAAATTCGAGGGTTGTGGGTTCAAGACCCACACTGGGCATGGTTCGTTTTCGAAGCTTAGGCAATTTCGTTTACCCTACTTTGCCTCAGTCTACTCAGCTGCAAATGATTACAAACACTGTTTGGAAGGTACCTGCGATGGACTAGTGTCCCGTCCAGGAGAGTCAGTATAACTGCACTCTAAGTTGCTTCGCACTACAGAAACCAGGTTTAAGCACTGGCCATATAAGCCTTCATGGCTTCCTAAGGCGTAATGCCTGGGGGATGACTTTTACTGTAGCGTAAAGATGAAACACTGCCTGACATACCGCAAAAGAAAATCAACAGAATATACAGTTCTACAGCAATATAAGTCCTCCACGAGTGCATTCACACGGACACATATAATCATGACATATATTCACGGGACTTCAATTACAAGATGAAATGCGAGAAAATCGGCTATTATCGTTACTCATTAAGTTTGCTCGTCAACAGCTCTTAGTGTCGGCGAATGTGGCGAGTGTTGGTCAGAGACGGCAAATGTTGTTTAGTTGAAACGGACAGAATTAAGACGTTCCCTGGAGCGGCAGGATGGACGGGGTTGGGGTGGGGGTGGGTGGGGAGGGGGCGTTTCTTTCCATGGGTGCGAGGAGGTGTTTGTTTAATATAATTTAAAAACAGAAATAATAGTTCAACGAAATGGAAAAAACAGGTAACGATACGTAAGATACTGCTATTTTCGTGAATGCGTTTGTTCTACCAAAGAGACAGCTGGTATCCTATGAACAATTTAGATTGACTATATCACAACGAAAGTCAGGAAAGATAATTGTAGATTAGTTATCTTTGTCGAGAGCGTCATGTTGATATGAATGTAAGTCCCCGGTTTCCAAAAATTGAGACTGGTTGGACACTGATAATACCTCTGCGTGGAGCCGGTCGTTTGGCAGACTTGATTAGTTATCTTTGTCGAGAGCGTCATGTTGATCTGAATGTAAGTCCCCGGTTTCCAAAAATTTAGACTGGTTGGACACTGACAATACCTCTGCGTGGAGCCGGTCGTTTGGCAGACTTGATTCATAATAAGGGAAAGCTTTTAAGACATGATTGATGGCATGCTGGTAAGACAATTGTGCGGGGAAATTGAGTATGCAATTGCTCAGGATAATACAATCAATTATCCTGTCACGCCTTCTCTGAATGACGATTTTTTGGGGGGAAGCCAGGAGGAAGGGAGACGGGATATGAAGGAAGGAAGGACGGACGGAAGGAAGGAAAGAAGGAGAGAAAGAGCAAAGGCAGAAAATAGGAATAAGAGATAAGTCATGTGAGCTGTGTGTGCGTGTGTGCGTGCGTGCGTATTTGTGTGTGCTCGCGCCAGCTTGTTTGTGTGTATGTATGTGTGCGTGCGTGCGCGCGTGCGTGGGTGTGTGTGCGTGCCCGAGTATGTGGGCAAGCGTGCGTACGTACGAGTGCGCGTGCACGCATGAGTAGCTCTAATAAAATTGAAACTGTTGCCAGTTGAACGAGTTACCAATGTTTACTGCTCACACCAAGCGCTACGAACAGTAATTAATTACACATACCGACCCGACACAACGTCGCGGTCGATTGAACGTTTTGTTTAGAAAGCTTGGTTCTGTTTCTAAGCATATTGGCTGCCTAACTTCGCCCTGTTGCCAAAAGTTACAGGACCTTTAGGGCCACGCGCGCTGTCCTGCTACAATGCGTGTAGCCGGTTAAATTCCTTGTAAAACCACACTGTCAACCGCACGACGACACAAACTAAGCGCGGACATTCAACGCCGTGAGACGGAAATGGCACCAACAAATGCTCACTTGTTTGCTTGCCCGTGGTATCAACGAGATGATCTGACGGGATAAGACGGCTAGATTACAGCAATTTGTCTCAAGGCAGTCTTTAGCGCTGAGTCTCGTTCACAGTTAGGATATGTACATGGTGATACAGACTCGACGATTGATTGTCGAGAGAAAAGTGGTCATGTAACACGGCGGTGACATATTGTAGATAATAAACAAGATGGCCCGAAGAACCACGCCAACCAGTGACGGTTCAATTCGAAGGGTAGTTAATGATATGCCTAACCATAATAGTAATAATAACAGTATCAACATAACATATAGTTAGCATATCAATTACCATGAAACTACTCGCACAAGAGCGGCAGTACAGTCATGGATGCCATTTTAAAATTACAGTCAGATACACAGAGCTAGGGCATATACTATTCAATCACACTAACAAATAGGCGGTGACATTGCACAATTTTCACCCTAACTTGAAAGTTAATTATTACCCGTTGGGTGACGCCCATTTGTAACAGGAGCGTAGCAATCGATGTGTTAGCATCTGTTGTCTCGCCAAGTTACGGCCGACGTGGTGCGATACCACAAAACATATATTATTTTTATCGTTTGCATTGAAATGTTTGATGTTCAACCCCAGCATATTATTTTGTTTGTCACGCGAATCGTATTTTAGATATTGGACGTGTTGTTCCGTGCACTGGGTAATCATGGGAGACGTGGTAGTGTAGTGGTTAGCACGTATAATTTACGTGCGAGAGTTCTTGGTTCAAGACCCGGACCAGGCACGTTATGTTTGGTGTGAAAACCTGGCTCTCAACATTGAGGTCTGTGTATCCATCATGACTCGTGTGATCACGTTAATGTCTCTCCTGTACTGTTACTGTTACTGTTACGGGACGTAAAAGAACCACCCAGGACCCAGGACGACATGCACTATGACAGGGACCACACCCTCATAAAAAGGTTGGCTTGGTGATAATGTTCTGAAAAAAGGTTGACTAGTGGAATGAGGCCTGGCAAGGCCATTACATTATTGTAACCATGACATATATACAGACAAGTCAGTTAATAGAACATTGCAGAGTGCTGGACACAAGAAGGAATAATTACTGTCCTAATACTGTCAGGTGCACGTGTCACCAGCTGCACTGCTAGATTGCCTAGCAATCAACCGGCAACTATTTACGTTTCCTTCATAAAACGCAACACGAACAACCACTACGCGTAATGGTCTCACTATAGACAGTGTTTACAACGCAATGCAATGCATTCGCAAAGACTCTCTAGCGACAGACTTATGGGAGCATCATCAGTCGATGTCTTTCCCCATCGGTGACAAACACGGGGTGTTTATTTCCATGTTAGATGTGTTTACGTATCACAGTACAGCGGCGACAACACAACAAAAACAGGAACACGCACTCGGAAATGATGCCACGAAACGTAAGTCGTACTCACCCATGATGCCGATAAACACCAGCGGGAGGGCGAACAGGAGACATCCCGGGGCTCGGAGTTGAGTTGCCATAGTCCATGCAGAGCGACGCCAATGTACCGACTGATCGATCGACTAAGTCTGGCGACAGCCGGCCTTACCGTCTATCCACATCGAGGCCACGCGACGGTATTGGCGGTCTGCCAAGCGCCGAGCATTGTTGGCAACAGCGCCCGCGGCATTTTCACCTGCGATACGCTTGGTGGAGTTTCACATGCAGGGTATTGATTCCGTCCGTTTGTGTAATGGTACACGTGGTCGCCTGAAATACGGTTGATGAAGATGTGTGACATGTGTTCGGCTTATGTTGAGCGTCAGTTTTATTTTTTGTGTAGTAATCACCGGAAGTCGGGGTGTCGTTCTACAACGGGTAAATGTGACAGCTGCGTCCATCAATTCATCGAGCCCCGTACACAGTTTTCCGGGCTTAGCCCCACAGTCCCGACGCCCGTACACGTGGTGGAGTTTTAGTTCAATGTTCCCCAAAATATGCATGTATGTGCACGCGTAGACGTTAGTGGTGAGTTTACGCTGAAACACTATTATAACATCAAAACACGACTGCTAAACTAGCACGGTTCGTTTGAGATAATGTATAAAATATATTATGTTTCTGTGGTTACACAAACATGTGATAAAGCGTTCAGTCAAAGTAAATAAATATGTCCATGGTGTCCAACATTGAAGTATTTATTGTGTGATTGGTACACAATAATTACAATAATATCGCAATGCAGACGGGATTTTAATAGTTAAACTGTTTGCACAACCAGATATTGACAGTGTAGTTATAATAATCCAATAGATAGACGTGACAACGTCATAAACATTTATTTGACAATATCTGTGGACAGGTCCTTTGTGGGTGCGAGTCTTCCTCGTTAACCATCGGCAGTGTTCTATTTTATATCCTCACTGACAAGCAGTGAATTGAGCGTTGCCCCAGTTACCGTGTCACTTAATGGCATGTTGTGTTACACAATGCGCCAAGCAGATGATACGATATGTGATCAATCGCTGCAAATCTAATCATTTATGGAATTGTAAATGCACAACTTATGTATTGTTTAGTGCTATTACATGCTCTTGATGCTTTTATTGCAAACATAATACTGCATGTCGTGTTTCTGCGTGTGTGTGTGTGTGTGTGCGTGCGTGCGTGCGTGCGTGCGGGCGTACGGGCGTGCAGGCTTATGGGTGGGTGGGTGGGTAGGTGGGTGGGTAGGTGTGGTATGATGTGGAGTGGTGTGTGTGTGTGTGTTTCATGCGGGAGTGTGCGAATGTGTGGGCGTGTGTGCCTATGTTGTACACATGGTTACGATAGCTGGTGATTTGATGCCTAAATATTTCGTCGGACATCCACTATGGGTCTATGTAGACCGACAATTATGAGGATGCTCAATCATATTAATAAATGCTAAGCCACGCACACTAAAACGTATACTAGTTTGATACGAAATACTAGTCGCAAAGTGCTATAGTACTGCCACCAAGCGGATTAAGTAGAACTACTATTCCAATAAAGATTTTCTGTAAAGCATCTTAGACATTGTTCTCGACTGGCGGGGAAAGGAAGAAAACAAAAAAGAGAGAAAATAAAATAAGAGGGGGATTAGTATATTTAGTTTATGATTACAGTTAATAATTTTGCTGTATAGTAAGCTAACGCATGATGTAATTTTTTTACGTCAATAGTGGTGTTACAATACATCGAACTATCGACGCATTACAATAGTGGTGTAACAATACATCGAACTGTCGACGCATTACAATAGTGGTGTAACAATACATCGAACTGTCGACGCATTACAGTAGTGGTGTAACAATACATCGAACTGTCGAGGCTTTACGATAGTGGTGTAACAATACATCGAACTGTCGAGTCTTTACGATAGTTGTGTAACAATACATCGAACTGTCGAGGCATTACGATAGTGGTGTAACAATACATCGAACTGTCGAGGCTTTACGATAGTGGTGTAACAATACATCGAACTGTCGAGGCATTACGATAGTGGTGTAACAATACATCGAACTGTCGAGGCATTACGATAGTGATGTAACAATACATCGAACTGTCGAGGCATTACGATAGTGGTGTAACAATACATCGAACTGTCGAGGCTTTACGATAGTGGTGTAACAATACATCGAACTGTCGAGCCAACGTGACAATGCAATACCATCGATAGTAAATTTAAAGCGAAACAAAAGGCATGGTTTTGGGGTTATGCACCAAAAAGAGATAATAAAAACTAACCACGTGCAACTAAAATATATAATATCACGCCAGCGGTTTACTCAGAATGTGTTTTAAAAGATGGAGAATCCAGCCATTTCTCCGAATGACCGAGGATTGACATGTTAACCAGCACGACCGATAAGCCCATGCGCAGTTCTGTGAAATCGGAGTGACCTAGACTAACAACGCCAACAACGCCTGCTCTGGAAGCCCGTTGGCCCTCAGAGAAGAGGTCGACCAGCAACAACTCTGCAAAACATCCCATAGAAAGACACGAACCTCAGCGGGACAAATTTACTAATTGCATTTAAGAACCGAAACAACTGGAAGGAAATCAGCACGTAAGTAAATAAGTGGCCACATAGCTGCTACTGGTGCTGCAGGCTGTGTGACAATGTTATGTATAATAATAATAATAATAATAATATATTTATTCGTACTACAATGTATACAATTAAGATAAAACAATGTTAACTGAGTACATAAAACAGAGAGTAACGAGAGCAACTCGTCTTTGCTTAAAAAAGAAGTGCTACAACATTCTCTATATTATAAAACACATCCTTTGCAAATGAAACTTTGTTTAATAGTTTCTCATCCAGCCATTCTTGATAGTGGTTTTAAATGAGATCATAAAGATAATTAGTGTTCATATTATAGAAGGTCATGGCATCAAGTTTGAATTGTGACTATAAGTAATTGAAACTTTTAGATATAATTATGTGAACCACTACCGTGAAATGCTAGACGAGAGAGCATAATTTATTCAAACTGTTGTTATTGCATTTTTAGCAACTCGGCATAAAACGCACCATTCGATTCATAATCTGAATTTAAATAGGGAGATATTCCGCTAATTGTGGTACTATATTACAATGGGTGAAAACAGGTAGATAAAAAGTTTACTGATACCCTTGCGCCATGTAGTATGAAATCCATCTACGTATTTAACTTGCAATTTCCAGAGACACACGCCATAGAAAGTACAGTACGACATAACAAAATTACGTTTTGTACTTATATTACAAAACCCAAAGTTAGCAGATAACGAATTTACACGCCATGTTAAATCATGATACATATCTTTTATCATAGACATGATACATGCTAGGACCAATAGTGTGGCCTAAATGCAATCATTTTTACTATTTTCACTAGTGTACCATCAAAGTAAAATGGGGAATCACGAAAACTGCCATATTTCATAAGTTTAAATGTTGAGGTATTAAATTTTAAGTCATATTCGGATGCAAATTCTAAACAAATATCACACATTTTATTCAATATATTGACGGAGCTATTAAAGATATATAATCAGCATGGTCGATAAAACCATAATACTTATGACATATATCATACAACCGAATCCAGACACGCTGAGTGTCGTTAACAGTTCATTTGTATGTATGTATGTATGTGTATATATATATATATATATATATATATATATATATATATATATATATATATATATATATATATATATATATATATATATATATATATATATATATATATATATATATATATAGATAGATAGATAGATAGATATATATAGACAGAAAATAAAATGGGGGACATAGCCCCACCCTGCTTCACTCCATTGGACATATACTGACATGGAATTGTTCCACAAAACGTTCAAGTGTCGATTAGTTTACATATAAAGTAAGCATCTGAGTTCCCTGCATTATAAATTCATAGCATGCAGCAATTACACAAGAGCCCGCAAAACTTAGTATTACAATATGCATGTGCTGACACCTAGCGACCAATGGAGCTATTATATGAGATAGAGCAGGCCACATATGTGTACCTAAGTGTGGTGTTAATCACATCACAATATCGCGATATAAATATTGTTTCGTTGTGCCAGCGCGGTAGATAGATAACCCGCAACTCCAAGAAACCCTGGAAAGAGGGATACAGGTTTGAAATACAAACACACTGAAGTAAACGAACTTTGACATAAGAATGGAAATGAACGCTGCATTGAGCGATAATATGACAGCTAAGCTATGTCTTGTACATGGTGTGAGTGTGAACGATAAATTGAATCAAAAGTGACAGTAATGGCGCATTGTGAGAACGCACAACTATAGCAATGGCACAAGCACCGTCAATTGCAACCACAAACAAATTGACTATAAGTGGTGATAGTGAACACGCCTGGAAAGCTTTCAAACAGAGATTTGAACTATATGTGACAGCATCTGGGTATAAAAACAACAGCGATGAAGAAAAGGTTGCTTTGCTATTGACAATGGGAGGTGAAGACATTATGGAGATTTCCAACTCTTGAGTTCCCTGCAACCGAGGGTGAAGCTCCCAACGTGGCCACGATGCTAGAAGCTGTCATGGAAATGTTTATGTTTACTTTTCTCCGAGAAAAAATAAACTGCTAAAAAATATGCATTTCGCAAATGTATGCAGCCACCAGGCGAACCACTTAATGCATATATCACCAGGATTAGGATAAAAGTCAAATAATGTGACTATGGGGAAGAACAGGAGACACAACAACAAATTGTGTTTGGCTGTCATGAAGACTCGTTACATGATTAATTTTTGAGAGAAGCTGCACTCACAATACAACAGACAGGGCAAATATGCATAGCACACCAAGCATCACAAAAGTATATGTTGTTTTTCCGAGCAGAGAAAGAAGAAACAACAGTGCAAAAAATAAAGGATACAGACGGTCAAGTACATCCAAGAAAAGGACAGATACAAACCAGAGACCACACAACTGAAATAGTGTGGCAAAAAATCTGTGGCAGAAACATGTTTGGAACAAGAATACATATGGTACAACATGTTCGAAGTGTGGACGCGAGAATCATTTTGCAGCACGGTGTCTAGTAAGAAACAAGAATCCGAGACAACAGCTTAAGAATGTCAATGTTGTGAAGATGATTCAGATTCTGATTGCCGACAAAGCAGTCATGGCACCTATGGAGGTGACAGGCAAAATCGTTCAGTTTCTAATCGATCCTGGAGCGAGTGTTAATATCTTACCACGATAACTGTTGCCAAACCTCCCACTACAGCCACGTAGTACCACGTCACGCAAATGGAGCGATACTACGCACGAACGGTTATCACAAACTGCAAGAATCGGAGGAAATACTTAGTCGAGTTTGTCATAGTACAACAAATGTTCACTCCGATGCTGGGAAAGTCAATTATGACAACATCAGTGCGGTGAGTAAAGGCAAAATGAACTTTGACCATGTTTTCGAAGATGAACTAGGCATGATATCAGGGTATACACATCTAACACTTGATGAATCCATCATGCCAACTGCTGTTGTATCATCTCGTGTTCCCATCAGCGTGAATACAAAGTTAGCACAGAAGGTAAGTGAGCATATCATTGCAAAATTGACAAGCCAACAGACTGGGTCAGTCGCTTGGCAATTAGCGTGAAAAAAAATCCGCGACATCCGTGTGTGCATTGATCCGCAAGTCCTGAACACAGCGCTGAAACGAGAGGTGCATCCGCTTCTGGTGATGGATGACATCCTGCCAGAACTGTCGAAAGCCAAAGTGTTCTCGAAGTTCGATGTGAGGAATGGATACTGGTAATGCAAGTTAGATGAAGAATCAAGTTATCTGACGCCTTGGGGAAGACACAGATGGCTCAGATTACCATTCGGTCTGGCTATGAGTAGTGAGATCTTTTAGAAGATATTACTTTCAACACAACGTAGTTTAGTGGGTGTAGTATGTGTCGCTGATGACGTACTAGTCTATAGCACAGGAGACAACCAAGAACAGGCAACCGAAGACCACGACAAGAAGAGATTCCGCCAACAATGACTGCGACTAAACAATGACAAAACTGATTTGATAAAAACGGAGGTTAGTTTTCTCGGACAACAGATGTCCAAAGATGGCCTGAAGCCTGATCCAATGAAGATGGAGGCAATGGTGAAAATGAAACACCCAACAAACGTCGTAGAAGTGCAAAGATTAGCAGCCATGGTAAACTGTTTGGCCAAATTCCTACCAGATCTTCCCGATGCCATCAAGCCGATACGTTGCCTGAACTGCAAAGATGTTGAGTGGGAATGACGTAAGGAACACGATGATGCGTTCACATCAGTGAAGAAGTTACTGCTAGATGCAGCGGTGTTGTCATACTATGACCAAGAGAAACCGTTGGTCATCCAATGTGAAGCGAGCAAGACAGGACTTGGCACAGTTCTCACGCAGGACGGCGAACCGATATCATACGCAAGCAGAGCATTAACGCCAACTGAAATTCGATTTGCGCAAATCGAAAAATAAATGCTTGTCATAACATTCTCACTGTCGAAGTTCCACCAATATACGTTTAACGACAAAAAAGGTCACCACTTACCACAAACCACTGCAGTCGATGGTGAAGAAGCCACTTGACCAAGCGCAAAGAAAATTTTAAGGGATGTTTCTGAAGACGCAACAGTACAACATCACAGTCGAATATCAGCCAGGAAAAGAGATGCACATAGCAGATATTCTGACCCGAGCGCATCTAACAAATACTAATGGTGGTGAGGTGTTTGACAACGTCAACATGGTTTCATGCCTACCAATCCGCAAGGAGGAACTCGACAAGATACGTCGGGCCACAAAGGATGACCAAGTGATGTGCACATTGATAGAGACAATCCTATCTGGATGGCTTTCTACTTGCATCCTACTTCCAAACAAGGAACAAATACTCAGTGCAAGACATACCGATATTCAAGGGTGACAGAGTTGTACCGCATAGTCTACGCCCTGAAATAAGAGAGGCAATACATTAATTAATTAATTAATAATAAATACATTAATTAATTAATATTCAAGGGTGACAGAGTTGTCATACCGCACAGTCTACGCCCTGAAATAAGAGGCAAAACATTCTTCTCACATCGGAGTAGAAGGATTAGAGAACGCGTTTACTGGCCCAGGCGGAAACGCGGAAATACGGAAGTACATATCTACTTGTGCAGTGTGCAACATGTACGCTACGGGGCAACAAAAGGAGATCATGATGTCACATGAGTCACCCTACCGACTTTGGGTGGGAAAAGGTAGGGGTTAATCTCATGCCATTGCAAGGATAAGACTACCTGGTCACTGTGGATTATTACAGCAATTTCGGGGAATTAGATCGTTTAAAAAGCACCAAATCTGTCGTGGTCATAAGAAAACTGAAAGCGCATTTTATAAGATATGGCTCGCCCTCGGTTTTAATTAGTGACCTCATTTCATATGGGTGAGTTTCACAAGAGAATGGGACTTTGAACACAGAAAAAGTAATCCTACCCATATAAAATCTAATGGAATGCCGAGTCAGCTGTCAAATCAGCAAAACCCCTACTGAGAAACGCAGCAGATATTGGTAGAGATCCATACCTCGCCACATTGGACTACATGAATACGCCTACGCAAGATGCTGATGTGAGCCCAGCACAGCACAAGATCGGTAGAAGAACGAGAGCGCTGTTGCCCATGACAGCTGACACCACGTCATGTTGGTGTAGAGTTTACAAAGAAGCGACACAAACTGAAGAACATTAGAGGCACGTGATATCACAACAAAGGCGCGAAATACCTCAACCCACTGGAGTAAGGTGACTCTGTTCGTATAAAACCAACCATCCTAGGAGAAAAGAGCTGGAACACAGGAACCCTCAACAAAAGACTCATCAGACGTAATCGGATCGATCAGAGGAAAGCGAATGAACGCGATACGCACACTGAATATAAAATGAGGAAGACGCGGCTGTCTCAGGCAGTGCAAACGAACAAGATGCCAATCACACCTTCAACAAAACACTCTACTCAACACCGACCAAAACACCACAAAAACAAATACCAACTACAACGCAACTTCACAGCAGCCCCGAACGGGTTAATCGAGCCGAGACAACTACACGTAGGAGTATGAGGGAGTCGAGAGGCCAGCCATCGGTAAGATACAAAGACTTTCAAATGGGAAATTAAACATCCCAAATATTGCATGTGAACTGTAATCTGTAACATGCAGTTGTATGAGATACATTTTCTGTTTTGTTAACGTGAACTTTAATGAGTAACGTGAACTTTAATCTGTAACATACAGTCGTATGAGATACGAGATATATTTTATGTTTTGTTGAAATGGCCATTTCGACAAAGTTTTATTCTTTAAATATCATAGATGTTACAATATAGAGATGCTGACACCTAGCGACCAGAGGAGCTATAATATGATATAGAGTAGGTCACATACGTGTGGCGTTAAACACATCACAATACCACGATATAAGTATTGTTTCACCAAGTAGAAGAAACTTAGCTTGTAAACATCTACTGCGCATGACACGAGCCTGCTAACCTCCTCTGCACCTAAAAGAGATAATAAAAAATAACCATGTGCAACGAAAATTAAGAATATCACGCCACTGGGTTACTCAGAATGTGTGCTAAAAGTGGGAGATTCCGGTCATTTCCCTAGTTGACTGACCGCTAACATGTTAACCAGCGAGACCGACAAGTGCATGCGCAGTTCGGCTAACCTAGACTATTGTGACGTATTAAGGGAGGCCGATATACACAGAAGCAGCGCAAAGTCTCAAACACACGCTATTTTATTAGAAAGAGGACGAGTTTGATAAACAAATGCCAACATATGTTGCCTAATTGTTTTGGAAGCAAACAGCGTAGCCATGTTGTATTGGCAAATATAGGAATATGTGTATACAAATTAATTTAATTTGGCGAACATTTTTGGTAGACATTGACACTCGTAGCGTAGGGTTATCTAACAGTATGCCGCGGCCCATTAAACTAAGATGATATGTGTTTAACAAGGTAATAGTGCTGCCATCTAACGAGTGGGAATGATGTTTGCACAATGCAAGGGTGCTATTTGGTGACTAAGGTATAACTATTTGTGTGAATTTGAACTATTATTAATTTGAGCATTGTTCCTTCGGTTAGGATGGTCACATTTAGCATGTGTAGAACCGGTTTGACGTGATTGATAAGATGGTGTCATTGTGTATATCACATTTAGTGAAGGTATAAGAATTTAAATACATGAACTAGCCAGTTATTGTTCTGCAGGAAAGCAAGGTTCGACAAATGATTTCCCGCCTTTGACAGGCGCTAGGCAGCTTAGAATATTCGTTTTATTAATATAATGCATTAACTTATGTGATACAACTAATAACATTGTTACCGTCTCAATACAGAGGTTCTGGTGGTATTAAAACTGCTTCCTCAACTGATTTAGCCTATCGCAAATCCGGTTCATTGGTGTCCAAATATGTAGTGTGTGAATAGTTTATGTAACATCCGCAGTTTATTTAATTTAAAAAAATGCCTATTTTTGTTCAAATCATCGAAAAAAATTACTTTAGTCGTTAGATCTGGTAAGGATCAAAATAGTGGATATCCCAAATGGTAAACAATGTGTGGGTCATTGCTAATCATGGGCGTGACCTCCATCCTGTCCCCGATCACATGACAGTTATGAAACTTCACCAAGGAACAAAAACGTGATTTTTCAGCGTTTCGATTTTTACTTCAGAAATGCTTGAACAAGCATTAACTAATTTAATAGTTTGTCTGATGATTTCACGAAAAAACTTCATACAGTGGTTGCACAAACGAGCTAGCATGTTGTAGTGGATACTAGGTAGGTTTCGTTTCGTAAACTTAATTTAAAATGAGACTAGCAAAAAAAATCGAATTGATTAAGCGCCTTTAAATTTATAAGAAATAGGTGTAATTTGAGTTTTGTGGGTATCTGAAGATTGTTGGTTGGCTATGTAATGTAACTATTATAGAACTGAAGTTTTGTATAGGGCCTAACCCCGAAGTCCTAGGAACGTGATGTTGCAATCCTAGGGATGGTTTAGATTGTATTAAGCTCTGATATTGGCTAGTTAGACTTCCAGCACAATATGGCCGCCGTAGTATTTATTGAATGTGCACGAATTTATAAACAGACGATTAATTTATGCGGTGCTACTACGTTGCTCTGTCTTCTCGTCGCCGAGGCATGGGTAAAAGACCAATCATTGATTTATTTTCGCCCACATCTCGTGGCTGTAACTTCATCGTAGAGTAACTCGATTCAATCTTGCGCACATGAGGTGTGATTGCTACTACAAAAGTTAACCACTCTTCATCACATCTTCGAATGTCTTCGACTAAGGTATACAAGTCAACATTCTTCTCCGTCGAGACTTCTTAATGTCAACCTGACTTCACATGACGAAGCTTCTCTTCGCCATATACACATTGTCTGGGCCTGAACCATGCGTGGGTGAGTTCCCAGTCGTTGTATTGTTGTTCAACAATGCCACACGTGACATCTTCTTGATCGCTGCCATCACGCCTGACTACAAACGTTTGTCCGCCGCGTTCTCGTTCCATCGATCCGCGTGACGCCTTCCCGTTCGCCTTCATCCCGTGTGACTGGTACGTGTAACGTCGATCCGTACGCTGTCATCTCGTTCGACTGATCCGCATGACGCCTTCCCGTTCGCCTTTATCCCGTGTAACGCCTTCCCGTTCGCCTTCATCCCGTGTGACGCCTTCCCGTTCGCCTTCATCCCGTGTGACTGGTACGTGTGACGCCTTCCCGTTCGCCTTCATCCCGTGTGACTGGTACGTGTAACGTCGATCCGTACGCTGTCATCTCGTTCGACTGATCCGCGTGACGCCTTCCCGTTCGCCTTCATCCTGTGTGACTGGTACGTGTGACGCCTTCCCGTTCGCCTTCATCCCGTGTGACTGGTACGTGTGACGCCTTCCCGTTCGCCTTCATCCCGTGTGACTGGTACGTGTGACGCCTTCCCGTTCGCCTTCATCCCGTGTGACTGGTACGTGTAACGTCGATCGGTACGCTGTCATCTCGTTCGACTGATCCGCGTGACGCCTTCCCGTTCGCCTTCATCTCGTTCGACTGATCCGCGTTATGCCTTCCCGTTCGCCTTCATCCCGTGTGACTGGTACGTGTGACGCCTTCCCGTTCGCCTTCATCCTGTGTGACTGGTACGCGTGACGTCGACCCGTACGCTCTCATCTCGTTCGACTGATCCGCGTGATGCCTTCCCGTTCGCCTTCATCCTGTGTGACTAGTACGTGTGACGCCTTCCCGTTCGCCTTCATCCCGTGTGACTGGTACGTGTGACGCCTTCCCGTTCGCCTTCATCCCGTGTGACTGGTACGTGTGACGTCGACCCGTACGCTCTCATCCCGTTCGACTGATCCGCGTGATGCCACCACGTTCGCCGCCACTCCGTGCGATTGATTTGTGTATCCCCTCCACGTCACGGTACGACACTGCTCCGTATGACGCCAACAACACGGCTGACATCGCGTGCGACTGCACCGTGTGACGCCCTTTCATGGGGCACCCCTTTCATTGCTGCCTCGTTTGGTAGGCAAGCCGACCCGATGCGACAGTGAAGTTGGGTCCACATATTGAGGTATCGTAGCGGAACACATCCCGATATATCCTCACCGCGATTATAATATGTACCAGTGTATTCTCCTGTGAATTCACGGAACTGTTAATCTCCGTTGATCTGTCAAATCCTGATACAAACTACGCCCTGATACAGGATCTGCACTGGCAAGTGGGTGAGCTGACAAATCTTGTAACCACCTACCAGGTGTGATGTATTACTGTGCGCCGTTATGTATTAACTGTACAGTTTCTTGTTAAACGGGATTCCAATTGGATTTTTAATTATTATCCATGGTTCTATGTTGTGTTTATGTTGCACCCTACATTGATGAGCTGTTGTCACGAGCCAGTAACTTTGATTTCCGCCAATCCTAAAACCAAACTTGTGACACTTTACACATACATTTGCATATGATATGATGTGTGCGCATAGCCTGGTGCGCAACATACACTTATTGGAGAAGTGTGTGATTCGATAACCGAGGAGTTTAATGAATTGATAAACTAATTCAACAAACAATGTACTGTACAAACACAATTTAATACAGTATTTTCATTTTATTTGGCTATTGCATACATGTGCTGTGTCTACGATAGATCAACGTGCAACGTAAATAATGCGATAATTGTTTACATGTTTTGTTTAATAATAATAAACATATTAAATATAATATAAATATAGTTAACCCTCTCGTCACAAACTAGCCCATTTTCTTAAAGAATAATATGCAATTGCATGAACACATTAAACATTTTTACTTTTTTATTTATATTTCCTTACATTGCCTGGGAACAAATTGGTCAGTATGAGATTCGTTTGGAGCAGGTTCAGTTGGTGAGTGTAAAAAGCCGTTGTGATGAAAAACCGTTGGCTATTAGAAATATCTGTTCATGGTCAGTGTTGGTCAGTAAAGTGGCTAGGTAGCCTTGTAGTAGCCAACCCTTTATTACAAAAATTGTACTTTGCGATGGCAGCTGCATAGTTGCTAAGAAGCATTCTCAATAACGAAGATGGATTGGACTATGTCCACGTACATAATCATGTTACCGCATTGGAAATGCCGACACGTTTCAAACGTAGACGACACTAACTACGTCGTAAATTTGAGACAGATTGTCGTTTGTGCTGAGGTTCTCATTCACTGAGCACACCAGGGGTTACTAACGCTTCTTCTCTCAATGTATGTAGCCCATCGCGAATATTTATTTCACACGCCTAATGATTTGAATAAATTGTAAGTTGGAGAAAAAAAATTCGAAAGGGCAGATGTACAGCCGACTGTGCGAGAGAATGGCAGAAGATCGCGATTGATGGAGACGAGTCGTCGAGTGGGTGGAACAGACTAAATGATGTGGCCCCCACCCCACAAGGGACCAAGGTACAAGAGGAAGACAGATGGGACTATGTTTTATATCATTTAGGCTCACCAAAATCACATGTTCGTCTGCCATTTTGTACGCAATGCCCGCTTCGAGACATAAACAATAGTTCTGTCGTCATAGCACGCTCGTCATAACTTAAACAAATATATAATATAAACTCACACGTTCGATTATGAAATAAAAATTGCACCTCTGTATTGGATTGAGATACTAAATGCGAGAGTAATAACTGTATATACGTAGAATCGTCAATATTATTAACATATGGCCTGCTGTTGAACAAACGTACACACTGCTTAGTGGTTTGATTGCCTTACACAGACGTCCACGTTGATAATATGATTAAGGAAATATAAACTGAAATGTTATCTCGCAGTATCTTTGTTAATACTATCGAATAAAACTGGCAATTTTCCAGTGTTTGTAGTAGAAGAAAATATACTTGAAAGGCACGCACGTCAAAGCGACAATGCTCCTCGTAAACATTGTTTATCCTGCACCACCTGCATCAAATAATGTACAACGAATGAGTTCGTGTTATAACAGCCATTGCATGCCCATAACTGTCAAATTAAAATTCAGTGAGTGACAAACGGGACATGTTGAACCAGTTACAAATGAATGCTGACCATCTTATAAAATAGAACCCGACGCAATGCAATGTTGCATAGAACACATTAACTACTTGAATCGGTTCTATTTTATAGTTACGCGCTAAAGAATGTTTGAGAAACGCTTTTGTGGGTGAACACTTAAGACAGTAACTTACTGTCTTATGTGTTCAAGATATTTCTTGAACTAGCTGATATCTGTTATTTTCTGTGACACTGTCGCCGACAAAGCACGCGTGGTGGTTCATTTTCAAAGTAACTGATACAAATAAGCAGAGAGAAAAGAATGTCTTTGATTGGGTAAAACGGGACGAATTATGTATTTACTGGATGCTTTAAAGTCGTGCCTTTTAGAAAGTGACAGTTTCCAAAATAGGCATGTCTCAAACGATACCCTTGGATAGTAGATGAAAATGCCTTACACAGTCATGGCGGAAATGCCACGACATTATACCGAATATGTATACCAGCTAGATTATATTATGAAATATTTTGTATTCTCCGTGAAAATACGTATCCCAAAATGTGTTGTTCGTGCTGTTTTCCAAATCAAATAACGTTCTAGCTGAGTGAAATATGTATGAATGTTATAATGCTAAATGACAGCATATCATTCTCATCAGAAGTGCACAGTCATAGATCGCCAATTTGAATACGAAATAAGAGATGGCTACCTTGTACCAAGTTACCGCGATTGCATATTAAAGATGACAAACTAAGTGTCACGCCTGTGGTTTCTTTATTGACAATTACCGCTCTGACGTTACAATATTGAGCCAAAACCGACTTGCGCTCAATTGTAATCATGCAATTTATAGTTCGGTATGCGCTGATACACCAGTAGGCACATAATTTATAGTCCGGTATGCGCTGATACACCAGTAGGCACATAATAATATATCGTAGTCATACTACCTTTTACTGGCTGAAATCGCATAACCGACGTCACTGGAAGAACATAAGCCAGAACATCCTGGAATCGGCGATCACACACACAGTGCAATTTAGCAATGTCTATATATATAAAAGGTACGTTTTTATATAGAGCGGTATCCAGTCTTTGGGACTGTTCAAAGCGCTTTGTTCTTCACCCCCAATGAATATATGTAACACAATGAGTATACTGTACATTCGTGTATGCCAACCAATGGTATATCGTGGATCTCTCAAAGGAGACGCCAAAGGGGAGCTAAGCCTATTCACCCGTGGTACCATGTAGCGGCGCAACGGAAAATACGGGGGAGGTATAATCCAAGGGAGGGCCAAGCCTATTCACCCATGGTACCATGTAGCGGCGCAACGGAAAAATACGGGGGCGCCAAAGGGGTGCCATGGCATAATGGTATACCCCCAAATACGTAACGGGTGTCAACGTAGGCTTAAATATAATGCGTCATGGTACAACCTTCGTGTTATAAATTGCTCATTGTATGCTTACATTATGCTCATTTAAAAAAAATGACCATAATTTTTTACTGAGATCAATAAAATATGATATTACACTGCTAAAACGATGACAAGAAGGAATTCTGTAGAATGGTATTACATGTCAACAAATATATTTCTAAATGTATAGTATATGGCGAACTAGGCAGACCACCACTAACTGCTGTTTCAATGTGATACTCTAAGAGACCAAAGAAATAGATTTCTGACAATATATTTTATTAATCACCCTAATTCTTTCAAGTTATCTGTGTTGCTTAATAACCATAGTTTAAATAAGCTATAAAGAATTTGTAAGTTGATCAAAATAATAATCGGTAAGTTTAACTAACATTGACTGTTCTTATTATTTTTAAATGTTTTGAGTACTTTCAAGTTCTCTTGGTATTGTATATTTATCTAATACACCAGTGTATAGTATTAGAGAGTAAAAACTTGAACTTTAACTTGTTTAGACGGGAAACTTGTTTGAAGAAGGACAAACGTTTGCATACGAACAATGGAACGGTACATGGTTCTGACAGTCAATATATTGATGACTTGTTGAATTGGCAACATAATACTGGCAGTTACAGTGATGTGTAGTGATGCTTTGCCTTGTATGTCATAACTTTGAACAATCGAAGAAAGCAAACATGAAGTTGTCAACAATTTACGTAATTGTAATATGTAATTACTACAAAATGTAATTAGACTGTTTGTAGAAAGGGTAAAAGTGGGGTGAACTTCTAAAATTGAAGCTACCCGACCGTGGGTCGTAGATGAACCCCAGGAAGTTTCATTCAACCCCGAGATGTAAAGCGTCTAGGAAGTGTAGCATAATATACATATGCCCTACACACATACATATATACATACATGCATCCAAACATACATACATATATATTCACGATGGATTGTAGTACATATGTTATATGTAGATGTATATGTATGCGTCTAAAATGTAACGACATTATATAGGGTAGGTCTTATTTAGGATACTTATGATTGTACTGCTAAACCTTTGTCCATGTTGGATACTCATACATAGCGGCATACGAGATGCACAGTATTCCACACACCGGGGGAAATGGCCAGATATCTGAATGCTTTGGTGTTTGTCTAAAAAAAAATTACTTGAACCACCGAAGAGCTGGGCCAAGAATGCCAAAATGTCTATGAAGGCGTTGTAAAAGGATTAAATGATCAATTGTATCGAAAGCAGCTGAGAGATCTAGTAAAGTGAGTGCTGTGACTTTGTCATTGTCCTTGTTGTCAACTATATCATTGTGTATCTTTAGAAGAGCAGTTTCGGTAGAGACGAATTGTTTGTATGCAGACTGTAGGTATTTGATAAATGATGCTTATAAATATGTTCATGAAGGCGATTAGCAACTACTTTATCCAATATTTTTGACAGAAAACTGAGATTGGAGATAATTGTTTAGGTAATTTTTACACAGAGTTTCGATTTTAATACGAGGATTTACAAGAGCTTGTTTGAAGTTTCATGGAATAACTCCGCCCTGCATTGAAAGGTTTATGATAGTAGTAATGGGAAAGATGAGTTTATTGATACAACTTTTTAGTAGAAGTGTTGGAAATGGGTCAAAATCGCAAGATTTGTTAGTGTAGCCCGCCCTTATCAAATATATGTCAATTTTATTTTTAAACATATTCACACTACTAGCATTAATATAATCATTTGGCATTCATTTATCACCCTCTTTGAGAATGAATGAAGACGTTATTTTGAATATGTGAACTGTGGCTGAGCTTGTTATACTTTTGTCATAGTGAGTCCTTAATGTCAACTCATACACACAGATGCTCATGTTAAGGAAGTAGGTTTGAGATAGCTAATGGTTGAATGTAGTAAAATTCATTTGGGATCTCAAATCAAAATAAAGAGCATGGGATATCATTCCATTTGTTATTATTATTTAAAAATAGAGAGCATGGGATATCATTCCATTTATTATTATTATTAGTATTTAAAAATGTTGGCTATGTTAAACTACAATTAAGAAACTGCGTTCAGATTACACTGTACGTGTGTGTGTGTGTGTGTGTGTGTGTGTGTGTGTGTGTGTGTGTGTGTGTGTGTGTATATATATATATATATATATATATAATCACGGTTTAGAAGGGCTTTCGTGGATATTCGCTGTACCGTTATACTATAACAAAACAGTGTACTTAGCTAAACAGAATCACGGATAAATTAATCAGGCGTTTAATAGAATCAAAATGACTGTGACATAGCTATTCCCAATTCGCGCTTTGTTGAAATACCCCGCTTCATACCAAGGGCTGAAATTCATCTTAATGTATGCGTGTGTGCCGTGTGAGTATGTGCGTGTTGTTCCGGCCCAAAGTGATTATGTTCAGCGGAATTCACTGTATGCGATATACTAAAAAAACTAAAAAAAATCATAAGCACCTTTACTTGTTGGACGGCGTACTGCGCCCTCTAGCGGGTGTATGTAACCGCAGTTGCCTCGCTGGTCTAATAAAAAATGAAATAGTAACTTATTTATAGCAGTGCGCTATGTCCTGACATGCATGCATTATTGTGGCATACTGATATGCAACTCGCTTCATCAACAGAGATACGTAAAACAAATTATTGTTATTATTCGGTGTTCACTGGACATCGTCTACAACGGGTAAATGAAACACCAGCGGTGACTACGACACGTTCGTCTACGCATTGCAACTTTGTTCATCGTCGACCGTCAGCAAATGAGGAGATCTGACAGGAAGTAGAAATGGAATGTTTTATGGACTACTTTATCTGTTCGCGATAATTACTTATTGTTGACGCTAATTTATCCGATTTTCAGATGTATATTTAATATACCTGGTATTTGTCACAAGTTCACCGTATACAGTATAACTACTCCAAAGCGGCCAACCAAATGACTGAATAAAGGGCCCGATTAAAGGGGTGGCCGAATTACAGAGTAAAAATTACCGACGTGGGATAAACAGACTGGGATACACTGGCCGTTTTCAAGGGGTGGCCCTTTCCAGGGGTTGGCCGCTTTGAAGGGTTCTACTGTATATGACTGCGTATACAACGGTGGCGGTAAATTGGTTGATGTTGTGTCATTCGTAGTATTACCCATTTGCAGGGTTCCCCAAAAATGTTACGAATACAATAAATTCACATTGTAAAGTATAGGCCAGTTTTATTTAATTATTTTTTTATGCGCTAATGTTTAGTAAGTCATTTAGAGGTTTATTCGGTGTATTAAGCCTAGACTAGCAACAGAAAAACAGGTTTCTAAAAGTTTATAGTTAAACCATCCAAGTGGATATGGGGACAAAATCCATATGGTGTCAAGATTGATGGTACTGTTTAGACGCTTCAGCTTTCCCTTTAATCCTGACATTTGCTAAATTGCTCTGACCCGAGGGTCAACGTAAATGGGGAACCGAGAAGGAGCCCTGGGAACCCTGGATTTGGCGCAGCTCCAAGAGTTCAAAAGTTTAACTTGCAAAATTGGGAAAGGAATACTGGCAGACGTCATTGTCCAGTGGTTGAGAGGGTGGGTGGATTTAACAAGTTGACCAATAGTAAAGCATATTGGGTATTTAAGCAATCACAGCGCCTCTAGTGACGGCGTCTGATTTGGGAAAACTGGGAGTATAAATACCCCGGAGGAGCGTTTACAAGAGAGCAGCAAGACTATTTTTAATTCACACTGAGGTGTGTAGTCATGCTGAATTTTAGACATCCAAATTTTCAGTAACGGTGGTCCTGGCGGGCCATACCTGCTTTAGCATTAGAATTCAAAATTACCGGTCAGATTTAACCATGTTTTGTTTTAATCTTCTAGACTTTAAGAGTCTGTATACATTTTAAGTGATGTTTACATTCACTACTTTTCTTTACGGTTTACAGTGATAGATGTCTTCACTGTTATTTTTATTTGTCATCGTGAGTGATTATATTGCTACTATGTACGTAGCCGTCTGATGTACAAGATTAAAATCGTTTCGAACCTGGAGAACAATGCGTTGACTACACTTCTGTAGTACTCTATGTACTCATTGGTCGATTGAGTACAAATACATTTATAAATATCGACCTGTCGAGCGCAAAAACGACGGACAATGAAAATATATTTCGTTGTGAGAAATGCCTCCTGGACCATTGCGTGCGGCCCCGAAGAAGACAAGAAGAGGGAGGCATGTATCTTACAACATGTTAGACATGACGTGTGCTAAATCACAAAGACTAAAACCAACGACGATTTCACACATTTTATTTACGCGTAGACAACGCAAAAATGTGTTCAGACAGCTTATGCCGCTTCACGGCGTGCCGACCTGGGTACGGCGTGCCGACCCGGGTATGTAGTCCGGGAATGGCATACCTGTCGGACGAGACCCACCAGGCGGAGCTGCCGGCCGTGGCGGACCTGCCTCGACGCTCGGTGCCATCATACCGTTCTTGACATTGTCTGGATGATCTGATGCGGCTGTCAATGGGTTCTTCCTCACCCTGACGGCCGACCCCGGCAGCTTTGTAGCTCTCCCTTTTCCCGCCTTGAAAGAACACACATCACGTGTATTACAATGTTGTATGCGTATGCAAGCAGTTGGCGGTTTCAAAGTTGTTTTAAAGTATTTTTCGCGTCGCTATGCTATTAGTGTGGACAACAATAATGACTATTTAATATATCTTAACTTATTTTAAACTGATATTACTTACTCCAAGACTGGGATATGCGGGACACTAAGGCAAAAATGTTTTTATTAATTCACCCACGCATATGGTATATTTACTTGTAACATTATTCTGTTGAATGTTGTTAGCTGTTTGTAGTTCAGCGTACTATCGACGAGAACAATTGATAGTTTAATGTACTATCCATACAATTGCATCGTCATATCGATTATTGCGATTTATAGATATAGCTAATCCCTAAATCACTTCTCAGGAGTTAACAGTCAAGGGCTTTGTCGTCGTTCCCCTCTTTATCCCTCGTATCCGGGATGAGGCTGGCACTGATACCGATCGTCGTGTTTTCCTTCTTCTTCACTAATCCAGTTTTACTGCCGTCTCCACCACCCGTCAACAGTCCTCCCAACCCTCGCTCTGGTTCTCCCCTCCCCTCCCACTCCCGCCGAATCTCTCTTTGCATTAACATCAAGATATTCATATATAGCACTGTAGTAGGATTATTTCTATAATAAATATCAACAAGGGATATTTATAGTGCATTTGAAAACCTTACATACATAATTATGTAGTAGTTATTCTCACTAAAACATATATAATATAGAAAACAAATTATGTATACAACATGCAATTACACCTATATGGTCATTAGTACACTACTATGCTTTACCGTGGTGCACTTTGAGCCCCTCAACGTGTATGATGGACCACACATCTTCCTGCCGCTGAAGGAACATAAAACACGACATGTATCACAAACAGAGCTTAAATGGAATGTACGGCGACTTTAATACGGCGACTGTTTTATGGAACATTGTATTATATCGGTTAGCAAAAAAACGTGTTACAATTGTGATCTATAAGCTCTGAAAATACAAGGTTTGGTGATGGATTAAAATACGCTAGTTTTACAAAATACACAGACAACGCTTAAAGACATGAAAAAACTGGCCAATAAATCTTTAATTTTGATGGTGAAACAAAATGTTGTTTAATGTATGTTTTATTATTCCGTCAATATTGTTATTACAACTTCAATCATCATATTTACCACAGCAAATAAGATTAAAACAATTCCGTTTTGATAAGGCGAAAGTAATGTTGACTTACTTGTATACACACGCTGGAAGTGTGTTTCCAGACCCGATGAAGCCACCACAGCCGTAGTAATCTAAAAAATAAATTGAAACCGCAAGTAATATTTCGTATGATATGAAGCTTGAGCATCGAAAGATCGGTATTACAGATCTCCCCAGAGGCTTTGTTCACCTTTCGATATTTGGAAGTTAAATATGACCAATAGTTACGTTTTTCTATTCAGAGGTAATCAATTAGTCCGCACAAAAAAAAACGACATTGAGTTGTAGTTAGAAAAAACACAAACATGTTCCTTCTTGGTTCTATGTACGTTAGTATATATATATATATATATATATATATATATATATATATATATATATATATATATATATATATATATATATATATATATATATATATATATATATATATATATATATATATATATATATATATATATATATATATATATATATATATATATATATATATATATATATATATATATATATATATATATATATATATATATATATATATATATATATATATGCACGCATCTTCACTCACACCCACCCACCCATATACACAGGCACACCACACCACTCCACACGCACGCACGCACGCACGCACGCACGCACGCACGCACGCACGCACACTTGTACGCAAACACACACGCACACATGCACGTAAGCACGCACACTCACACTCACACACACACACACACACACACACACACACACACACACACACACACACACACACACACACACACACACATTTCATCAAACGAAAAATAAACGTATCGGCAGAGCAATATATAGTATATGGGTGATGTTGTTTACTCACTTTTGTTGAAGCAGAAATAGTTCCCACTGGTTGACCAGAAGAGGATGCCTTGGCTGCAGCAGTACGTCTCAATGTACCACACCCAGCGACTGCAAAAGAAGAAGTATGAAATGCTTTTGTTGACGCAGCGGATTAGTTAGGAAGGCAAATGACATATAAATAGAAATATAAATATATTTATATTGACAAATTTAACAAGTTGAAATAATTAAAACAAATTGTAGACATCAAGATCAAGGGGACCCCATTAAGACAACAAAAGTGGAAGCCACTTTTTGTTAACTAAACTATTAATTACGTAAAAAAGAGCGGCCACCATTGAAGGCGACGTCAGCAACGTAATCACAGCAACGTGGACTCTTTGAAATATTTAAAATCCATACTGTTTAACCATCACCGTGAACCAGGTTTAATGTTTTATTATCACCTATGGTGGAATGATTTTACTGACGTTCGTGGACCAATGTTGTCCAAGAACAAATGTGGTAATGTTCAGAAAACGTACTATCCTACACGTCAACTAAACGAATTACGATTTATAGAAATATACATTGCGTAGTGCACAATATATATATTATTCCTCAACCATATTCGATATATATAACTGCTCCTCTTGTATATCGACAAAACATAGTTTATTCGATAGAAAAGAAAATCCCAATTTATCGCCCTGGATTTTATGCTGCTATATATTTAATATGCACATAATTAGTGTGGAATCCACCAAGGTTTGGTGTAGGAAATCACTATAAGTAATATGACGATGGGGTTAATAACTAACGCTCTGTGGTATTTCTCGCTAAACTTACATGCACCAACTCCACCAGCTCCACTGGACACACACCCGTTTCCATCTGTAACATGCTGGCTGAATCGACACCCAGGGGCCCGCGTGGCAGATTCCACAGTAATAGTCCGTCACTGAAAGGAAACCGTGTGAGTATGGGTGTGCGTGCGTCCGTGCGTGCATGCGTGCGTGTGTGTGTTTGTGTGTGTTTGTTTGTTTGTGTGTGTGTGTGTGTGCGTGTGTGTGTGTGTGTGTGTGTGTGTGTGTGTGTGTGTGTGTGTGTGTGTATGTGTGTGTGTGTGTGTGTGTGTGTGTGTGTGTGTGTGTGTGTGTGTGTGTGTGTGTGTGTGTGTGTGTGTGTGTGTGTGTGTCCAACAATTTTTATGTGTAGCCCGCCCTTATCATATATCATTTCTGTCAGTTATATTTTTTAACATATTCACACTACTAGCATTAACACAATCATTTGGCAGTTTGTTCATTGAGAAAGAGTACTTTCACATGTCAAACCTACACTGCTCCTTAACTAATGCTGCTTTGTGTCCTCTGGTTCTACTGCCTTCTTTAAGTTTGAAGAACATATTCCTATTAACATCCTCATAAACGTTCACTATTTTAAACACTTCTATTTGGTTTCCTCTTAGTCTCCTGGTCTCTAGTGTTGTCAAACCACATTGTAATAAGCGGCTTTCGTAACACCCTTGCCCGAGCCCACGATGTTCTCTACCCTGTCAGTTATCGCCTCTATTTTGGCCCCAGGCAAGCAAGCCACCACGTCATCTCCCTTGTTTAAGACTCTGTCGGTCTTCCTGACTATTGAGTCCCCCACAAACACCCTCGCTCTCTTTATCACCCCCTCTAACACTGTCTCAGAATAGCTCTTCCGATGGATCCCTTCCATCCCATTCTGTCCTGCAGTCTTGTCATTTGGCAACCTGTTATCAGTCTCTCTCTCTCACCCGTTAACCTGTCACCTTTCCCTCCCGTCTCCTGGCTAACTTGCGCTCCTATCGCCTTTCCTCCTGACACCTTCTCTTCCTCATTTCTATCGCCTTAACTATCGTCTCCTTCCCCCCTCATCTCCCCCGTCTCCTTTGCAACTGTCTCCCCCGCTCCCCTCCCCTTCGATCCATTTGTCTTCCCTCCCATATCTTTCCTTCCCGTCTCCTTTCGTCCTGTCTCCCTACGTCCCGCCCCTTACGTCCTGTATCCCTACGACCTGTCACCTTTCCTCCTCTCAATCTCCTCCCAGGCTGAGGTGAGCTCTCCCTAGCACCTCTCTCGTCGTCTTCCCACTTTATCATCTACTGTCCCCCCACCGGAACCACTGGCACAGCCCACCTGTTCCCTTCCCACCATTGCCACAACGAGCAGCCTCAGCTGTTCCAACTCCACCTCAAGTTCCTTCATCTACGTACATCCCTTACACTCAAAACTAAAACTATCCGCCTATATATATATATATATATATATATATATATATATATATATATATATATACAAACGAACGCACGAGAGAAGGGGGGGTAGGAGTGGCTGAAGAGAAATAAGGTGGTGTCACTTACTGTGTCTCTTCTGCCGACTGACCACAACCTTGTTGGTGTCTCCGGCCTCCCTCACCTGGCGCTCCAAGCCGGCATCGTCGTTGACTTGCTCTGTCTTGGCTGTCTCTTCGGCGAGCGACGCCACCAACAGACTGAGCAGACACAGCGCTAGGGGCAACAACAGTCGACTCATCTTGAAGATCGCCTGCCGGATAACAAATAAAATACGCATTTACAAGAGCCTCATCTAGTCTCACTCGTCTCGTTTCACAATCATTAATCTTATTCAATATCCACAACGACATGCTAGCTTATCTGTGCATATGTGTTATTTAATTTTAATGAAATCATCAGGCAAATTATTACATTACATTCGACTGGGCCCAGGGGAAACTCGGCTAAAAATGGCAAACGTGGTTCCGTCTCAATATACTATGACATGGTATATTTGTAGGTTACCAGGTGTGACGATGAAAGCCAAACCTGTGGATGGTGCTAGCAAAAGTACACATAATTTTATTAAACATACTGCGCATATTACGTAAAATGTTCGTGCATTCCAGATCTGAACATCAACGAACATGACTCGCAAAGGGCTAAACGAATTGAAGAAGGTTCTCTGGCCACAAGTTGAATGGCTAGTGTGATAATGTTAACAATGAATTTGCTACATCTCATGTAAATCGTCCAGTAGACTTTACTTACTTCAGATTGTCGTCTTCCGCTGACTTGACCGTTGTCTGGCAGCAGCGTCAAAGTCATGAAGCCACGAAGACCACTGCTTGTGAATCTGCCCGCAGTCTTTTATATCTGAAAAGGATAATTCGTCAAACCAAGATGGGCGAAAGGCACACGTCATCAAGGGCAACTTGAAGGCATTCAGTGAAGGTGATTGTGAAGGTCATGCGCATGCGCATCCAGCTGGGTAGTACGAATGTCACGACTTTACAAAGAAATGTAATTTTTAGTAAAAAAAGTGGTTTATGTTTCTGTGGTGGAGGGCTTGAATATCAATGTACTGTTATTGCAACCTTACCACCCATGCTGCCAGGCGTGTGGTATCGTCCACCGCTCGTACCTGTTGACCGCTGGGGTGGCCAGGCACTGCCATTCCGGTTTTGAAAGTCATCGAAGTGAGTTGATATTTACAAACTTTATTTGACCACCACCTCCTCTTCTCCACCTATGATTTCATAATGTTGCAATACATGTCGTAGCATGGATTATCTACGATGTCTTCTATGTCATGTATGGGCAGGTAGCGCATACATTTTGATGTAATATGGTAATTATCTATTTGATGTGTTGTGTGGTTTATATAATTATGATGTTTTCTGTAACATGTATGAGCAGGTAGCCCCTCACCTTTGATGTAATATGGTAATTATATATTTGATGTGTTGTGTGGTTTATCTATGATGTTTTCTGTAACATGTATGGGCAGGTAGCCCCTCACCTTTGATGTATTATGGTGATTACCAGTTTGATTGGTTGTGGGCATACACTGTTGTTTTATTGTGTACATCAGTAACTGGTTATATTTCTTCTAATCAACCCAATGATTTGATTACCTTTTGGAGCTGCAATATCACACTGCTCTGAAACTTTCACGTCAGCATTTATTGTAACTCCTAAGTCCATTTCTTCTACAGTAGTACTTAAAACAGTATCTCCCATTTTATGGTTTACATCGAAGTTCCCTTGTCTTGTGTGTAGGCATTTACATTTACCAAAATTTAATAAAGTCTGCCATTTTTCAGACCCTTAATTAATTTGTCTAGATCGTTTAGTAAATGTTGTTTATCACCATCAATTCTAACCTTTCTAAACACTTACGAAAAATGTCAGTGCGTTGCTTATTATATTACCGTCCAAGTCTTTGACGTATATTCATAATAATATAGGTCATAATATTGATCCTTGACCCAGTTTGAAACCTCCCCGTCTACTACGCTTTCTTCTGTCAGTCAGCCAGTCTAGTCAGTTATGCCATCTACGACACCATGGACTTTCAATTTAAGTAGTAGCCTTTGATGTGGCACTTTGTTGAAAGCTTTCTAATTCACCCACCGTGAACCTGTCAGCCCTCCCAATAAAATTATAGTAATTATAACTGTATTTATACACAAAATCCAAAGTAAAACTCTGTTCCGTAGTGCTTACAAAACTAAAATGCTATAAAGCAACCCCACAAATCCAACTTCCTCTTCCCTACACAGCTGCTGAACTAGCGTTAATTGCCGTCCTCCGGCAATTTCGATAACACTAACCGCTGAATTATTTGCTCAACCCGTATCTGTTTTAATGTTCTGACTAACTGTCTGTTTTTCTTAACTTAGTCAGTTATGCCATAGCTCTATGCGTTATCTGTGCCGTTATTTGCACTAGAATAAATTATATGTTCTGAGGATCAACGAACATCTTCCATATCCAGATATCCCCACCCGAGCTGCATATGGATGGAAGGTATATTGGAATGAAAAGCTCATGTAAGACTGCAATGAAGATGACATCCTGCCACGAAGGTATATATATATATATATATATATATATATATATATATATATATATATATATATATATATATATATATATATATATATATATATATATATATAATGTCTGAAAACACCTTTGACACGGACGACGATGATGAAAATGTGCAAGTGGCCAACCTAGCGGGCATTATCTACAATGACGGGGAGGCACTTGCGCAAGCGTGCGGGTGCATGTGTCTTGTCTTGAACACTCTGTACGGGGGAGGTGGAGGTTATACCTGACCCACTATATACAAAGGCCACGCACGTCAAAGAGACAAGACGCCTCGTAAATACTTTTTTATTTTGCGCCACCTGCATCGACTAATATACAAAGAACGAGTTCGCTTTACAAAAACGATTGCGTGCCCATGACTGTCAAACTGGAATTCGAGTGAGTGATAAACGGAGCACGTTGAACCAGTTACAGACGAATGCTGACAAAATAATCCGACGGAACGCTATATTGCCGTAAATATCTCAACAGTTTGAGCCGGTTCTAGGTCACAGTTATGCGCTGAAGAATGCTTGTGAAACGCCTGTAAATCAACAAGTAACTGACGGAATATTTCTTAACGTAGCTGATATTAATCATGTGCGATCGCTGAGAAAAACACGCGTCGTGGTTGATTTTTAAATTGTATATATATACATATATATATATATATAATATATATATATATATATATATATATATATATATATATATATATATATATATATATATATATATATATATATATATATATTATAAATATATATAAATAGTTGTGGTTGAAGAAAATCGTAATTCATGAATTACGATTTTCTTCAACCACAACTATTTTAATAACTTACTCAATGTTTCGAATTCTAGGTCGGCAAGTTCTTCTCTGCTTGCCAATTGTCTTGGTAAGCAGGAATCGAGACGAGTGGGGTGTAGATTGAGTCACGTATGGGACGGCCTGCTTACAAAGACAACTGGCGAGCAGCGGACGAACTTGCCGTCCCAGAATTCTTGATGAAAACTGCCGATGGCGGTCGAAACATTGAGTAAGTAATCAAAATAGTTGTGGTTGAAACAAATCGTAATCCACTATTTCCATCAAGCAATTACGATATTATGAAACAATGAATCAGGCTTAAATACTTAGTGGATTTTCGATTATAAAACTGATGAGGAATACATCGTTTGATGAACATCATTAATATTTTAGTCGTTTAATCAGCAATGATTGTTTTAGCTGCAAGACTAATTTTCCCAACGTTCTAAAAATGTCTGCCATGTTCAGAAGTGCTTCGAGTTGTCTTAACAACATGCAACCTTTGACTATTGTTATTATCGTTATAGTTATTTTTATAACAATTATTATGTTACGTGATATCAGTAAAGGATATATATGGAAACTGGAAACCCACACATTATCGTCATATGGAGTGACTTTATGTTGCCACATAGGGATTCTTGCATGGTTATGTTGTTTTTGCTTCATACTTGCGTCATTGCCAATTGACATAATTATTTCGGTTGATCAAATTGCATCGAAGGTGTATAACATATATGCATAAGTTGAACAACAAAACAATTCAAGGAATACCTCCATATGAAAAACATATACTAGACCGATACGTCGTACGTCCCGTTTCAGCAAAATTAACTTTTCAGTGAAAAGTGAGAAATGGCAAATGTGTATATGTCATGTCGCTTTCGAGCGTCACGAAATGGCTCAATGCGGCGTCTCATCGTCGCCAATGCATTACGCCCAACCATGTATTGCTCACTTCACTAACTACACACGTGACATGTTACAACGCCGCGTATACATCACATTGCGACGTACCAGACACGTTGTAAAGTATATGCCAGTTTGATTTAATTAGTTTTTAGTAGCAAATGTTAGTAAGTCATTTGGAGGTTTCTTCGATGTATTAAGCCTAGATTAGCAACAGAAAAACAGGTTTCTTAAAGATTATAGTTAAACCACCAAGTGGATACGGACAAAATCCATATGGTGCCTACGATTGCAGGTACTGTTTAGACGCTTCAGTCTTCCCTTTAATCCCTTCCCTTTAATCCCTTCCCTTTAATCCCTTCCCATTAATCCTGACATTTGCTAAATTGCTCTGACCTCGGGGGTCAACGTAATTTGTAAATAAGAGGAGCCCTGGGAACCCTGGAATTGGCCCAGCTTCAAGAGTTCAAAAGTTTAACTTGCAAAACTGGGCAAGGAAGACTGGCAGACGTCATTGTCCAGCGGTTGAGAGGGTGGGCGGATTTAACAGTTGACCTAAAAGCGTATTGGGTATTTAAGAAATCACAGCTCCTCTAGTGACGGCGTCTGATTTTGGAAAACTGGGAGCATAAATACTCCGGAGGAGCGTTTACAAGGGGGCGGCAAGACTATTTTAAATTCACACTGAGGTGTGTAGTCATGCTGAATTTTAGGCATCCACATTTTCAATAAGGGTGGTCCTGGCGGGCCATACCTGCATTAACATTAGAGTTCAACATTTCCGGTCAGAATTTTCTTGTCAAATCTTCTAGACTTTAAAAGTCTGTATACATTTTAAGTGATAGTTACATTCACTACTTTTCTATACGGTTTACAGTGATATATATCTTCACTGTTATTTTTATTTGTCATCGTGAGTGATTATATTGCTACTATGTACGTAGCCGTCTGATGTACTAGATTAAAATCGCTTCGAACCTGGAGAATAATGCGTTGACTACCCTTCTGTAGTACTCTATGTACTCATTGGTCGAGTGAGTACAAATTCAGTTATAAATCTCGACCTGGCGAGCGCAAAGAAGACGGACAATCAAAATATCTTTCGTTGTGAGAAATGCCTCCTGGACCATTGCGTGCGGCCCCGAAGAAGACAAGAAGAGGGAGGCCTGTATCTTACGACGTGAAAGATAAAGACTCGCAAAGACTTATTTGTCATGTCACACCTACTCACGACGTGAGCATCATGTTCTGATGTGGTGTGGACTCGACTACACCATAACATACTACGTGAATGCCATGTCGCAGTAAGACTGGTGACGGTCTAGTTACATTGTCATGTGTTTATTAAGACAATATCTCATTCTATTCAATTGGTTAGTCATTACTACAGTTTCGGTGATATAATGCCTATGACAACGGAAATGGGAGCACTCACGGTGTCTCTGACGCAGACTCATCACGTCATTCTAGATGTATCTGGCATATCTCATTTGTCACAATTGTCAAACCTTTCAATAAATATGAAGTATGTAAATTCTCGGGAGATTCCATTTAGATGACCATTGACAATATATATATATTATACGTTATGTTGATACAACTCGTTATGTTGATACAACTCGTTATTTCGCTAGTCCTAAAATTATGCGTAAATGCTTCTTTATGTCATGATGATATCATGATATCAAAGTACTAGACACAAAGTAAGACAGCAAACACAATTCAACATTGTGTTTTCGAAGTTTGTGTGCGCGATACCGGACTCTCGGTTATTATCGATTTTGCGCAATAATACTCATGACTTAATATATATCTTCAAACCGACCTGTCGAAATATCCGAAACTATTGCCGATGCATGATATGCAAAACGCTATGTTTTGCAGACACATTAATATCTTACTCAGTCTGTTCTGATGTTAGAAAATATATGTTGTTGTCCGGTAGTGTCAACAGCGGGGGATTTTGACCATATAACGGACACTTAATTTCATATAAAAGAAGAATTCGCGTACGACACATACATATCTATTCTTCCTCAAAGTTAATTTTATAATGGGGGAGGCTGATTAAGCTTGCATTGCTGCACTGCATTGCCAAACACTGAGTGTCATCAGTCTCCGCTGGATTATTATGTCCTCTTGCACCCTTTACCGCCTTTCATCTTGAACATGGTCAGTCCGTTCTGCCCCGTCATCCCGGACCGTGCTGTTTCAACGCATGTGATGAAGGTAAAATGTGCTTTTTAATAAAGGTTTTGTATATCCAGTCCATGTGACTGTTCAAAGTGCTTTACACCTCACCCCTGGCAGACCTGCTCATTCCAACGCTATCTCGACTTCTCTGGGAAACATGCAGTCACGCTGCAACCAGGTACTCATTTATGCAGCTGGGTGAACTGTAGCAACGTGGGATGAATGAAATTGCCAAAGCTTCGAAACGACAGGAAGAGGATTCGAACCCGGGTTCTCTCGATTGAGGGCCCGACGTTCTAATCACGCCCCACTCTGATGATCTTTTCGGTATACGACCCATCATCCACACCATGCGCGACGCGTGGCAAATGTTGTTTGGTTAGGATCAGTAGTTCGTTTATATTAGTTTTCTTTATTGTCGGTTGATACGCACGGTATGAAGTATATATATAGTTAATAATCCATCTGATTTAGGGAGATCATTGAAATTATAGATTACGACGCGTGTAGTATTAGCTAAATTGAGATACATTAAGATAAGTTAAGACTAATTAAGTAAGCTAAAATAAATTAAGCTGTTAATAATTAACTAAGTAAAACGTAATTGTCACTAAAGCAAGGTTGCTGTTATTTAAGACAATGCACCGAGGGCTGTAGTAAGAATCAAATAAAACTAGTAGTGACGCGCGTACCACATGCGACGACAAAAGAGTTCGCTTTGAAAGGTCAATGCACACCCGTAACTTTCAAAATTAAAAGAGGGCACGTAACAAACGAGACAGGTTGACCATAGCTGTTACCAGCGAATGTTAACAAATATGAAATGTAGCACACAAATCAATTCTACGTCGCAATAAACCCACTTTTCAAACAATTAACCCCGTTAGATTGGCTGCTTGTGAAAAGATTTTGTAAAAACACACATACACTAGCAGCTGATAAAATGTTTCTACGTAACGTGATGATAGACAGTTGAATTGTATTGCTTTAGTCGTGGTAATTTTGATGAATGAGTGCGTGTGTGCAGGGTAATTTCTAGACGTCCAACTAATTGAAAGTGATTTAAAAGGCCAAATCTCCGGTCTTGTCAGGTTGCGTGAAATACGACGCAGGTATGCAACAGGGCGTCTTTGTGCAGCTTTCTATATTTCATAAGCTAGGTACGCGTAGTCGTCCGTAAACTTCTGTCACTGTCTGCCCGCTGGTTTTTCTCAAATGTACTCATAAAATAAGACGCCATAAATCAAGGGCGAATCCAGGTTTTCGCCAGACGACGGGTATTGTTTATGACGCTACATGATTGGAGTGACGATTGAATGGACTGGTCTCGCCTCTAGAAGAGGAGGTACTGCATTCGAAGGACCTGCCGGTGGCCAACCCAACCGATTAGTCAACACTATGTATGATTTTCCGACACGCTTATCACTTGATATGTGGGAAGGAATTTTGAAGTATGTGTCTCTCGGATGAAATACTAAAAGATGTAGGTCCACCTAACTGGTGTTTATACGAGTAAAATATCACACAGAGGGTGTGAATGTGTAACCAGCTCTATATAAAAAAACGAACGATCTGGGCATTGTGACCACTTAGTCTTGTTATATGTTTTTATGACAACGTTAACTACATACTCTCCCGTTGTACGTCACACGGTTGCAAAACAGGTATTTGTCGATTGTCAGCAAAACACTTCCCAAATGGACTAAAATGAATACTCTTACTCTTATAGAAGCTGCGTTCGTCACTTAACATGACGAGCAAACATTATATACTAGCAGAATTACCTGTCGTTGGACGGGAAGAAAAGACAGCCAAAAAAAAACCGCGTTTATAGATAACTACAATATTAGTATAATGAGCCCGCGTATGCTTATTTTGCTACCACACCTAGACACATTCGACCTCGGGCGTCAAACTTTCAGGATCTCATCTACGACCCCAGGAAGTAGTCGTGACACCTTATTTTTGGGGAAAGGTTAGGGCCCCCATCGGCACCACTATTTGGGGTGGTACGTGGTATAGCCAGCGGCTGCACAATCTCTTTCCCGAATCCTTCCCGTAAGGTTATAATAGTGGCGCCACATATAACGGCTGCATCAGCCAGCCTCGTCAGTGGGTACAGAAAAACTGCAATACATTGACAGGCATTCAGCGACAGATTTGTAAGCGTCTTTGTTTGAAGCTGGCGGAGGGTGATGGTAAAGCAATATCACATTAAGACGGGCTCCCGCTATGTCCAGCCATCTTTAATCACGGCCTAATTACTCAGGTCGATATTCTTGGGATAACACAAAGTCATACCCCTCCAAGAAAAATTGCCTTTCCACCAGTTGTAGTGACGTTTACTTGACGGCTGAAGGTTGCGTAAGCTGTTCTAGTTCAAACATCGGGTTAGCAAATACACTTATCAGATAACAATAACAGTTACAATAAGGACACTGTTTCTTTTCATAGCTTTATTTGTGAGAAAATGTATATTGGACAAGGAATGTTTAAAAAACAAGGGGGTCCTAACCCAAGCTCTAAGCCGAATCATAACCATCAACATACCCCAAACCATAATCTTTTGCTAATATTTAGTGCACTGCCCCTGTTGCTTCTTACATTTGGCACATGGATATTAATATGAATGTCATGAATATCTTACGCCAACCATGAAGTTAACGCCACCTACCGACTGGCTGAAAACATTTACGCGCGGAGGGGAGTGAATTAGCATTCTCCCTGGTCTTGTGCACAGATAAACGCACAGACGCCGTCGCCATCTACCGACTAGTGAAATATTACTTCATCTTGCACCCGGCGTATCCAACGACAAACAAATGTTTGTAACAATTCCTACTACTACTACTACATTTTCTAGCGTTAAGTCCGACATGATTGGTCTAGAGGACGTCAACATTGATGTTGACAGCTAGGTGAACATGACTAATCGGTAGAATAAATGCAACGAGCAATCTTTATGCACGTGACCACGTGTACTTAATAAAATGGTAAACCAGTACACATGATTTAAGTTGGCCTACTCTCATCACACACTTGCACCAGTTGTGTGGAAGCCGCGCTAAACAGGCGAAGACACGCCATGAGAAAGAACGTCGGTGAAAAAAGTCCGCGATTGGCAAAAATGCGGCTTGTAATGAACACTGTAATTGTGCACTGACGTAAAGAAAATACTAGTAAGTCATATTACATCTACATACATGAAACTAATGTTTGCGTCCGCCTGTATCATGTCGACATGTTCATGCGTCATCTACCCATCCAGGTGGTAATGAACCGAACATTAGATGCAGTACTCGATTGCAACAACGTTGTTATCATCGTCTGCTGCGTCATATGTCAACATATCGGTATACTACTCTAGATATATGTTTATGTATTCACGTCACTGTACGCAGTAGATTCCATGTGACCAATAACCGAAGCCGCCAACACCTACATGTCGCTGTGCCGCAATTAGTCACGCTTGACTGCCGTTGTTCGGTGTTTCCACCTGGACACACCCAGTTATTCAGTTTTACGGCGCCATTGCGAGACGAGAAGTTCGCCATTTTAGTTCATAAGGTGAGTGGTGTTTTTATACACAAAGTCAGCTTTGTCTACTTTAAAGGTACCTTCTTGTATAGCGTTGTATCCAGTGATTGGGACTGTTCGAAGTACTTTTCACTCCATCAAATGGCAGACCTGTTCATTCCAACGCCATCTCGACTTCTCTCGGAAGCATACGGCCACGCTGCAACTACTGCGTGAAGATTATTCGTTCACACATCCACATATGTCTATAGCCAGGTACTTATTTATACAGGTGAGTGAACTGCGGCAATGTGGGGTGAACGAAACTGCCAAAGCTTGGAAACAGCAGCAGGATTATTCAAACCAAGAGTTTAGAGTCCGATGTTGTAACTGCAACTCAATTTATTCTAGTGGCTACGTCACGAGACGTTTAAACTACTAGAAACCAACATTTCCATGGCAGACCGTGTGCCCGTGTCTCCCTCTGTATGTTCCCCTTAACCAGTCCTCCAATCACGCCGTCCTGAACCTTGTTCTTCGCCCACTAACATGTGATGCTGTGTTACGTTGCAACTGGGTGCTAGCAGCATCTGCACTCACAATTCGCCGTCCATTTTTAGGGCCATCTCCATCTCCGGCCAAATAGCAACCATAACAAAATGTCCAACCAGCCCGGCAATATAACGCACACCGACACACAGCGCGGATGAATACTTGCGTAAGATTACTTGTTAGTGCACACCCTGTATGTTTACATCTCCACCACCTGTTCTTGTCCGCAGCTGGTTCGTCATTTTCCAGACGACGTCCTGCAGTATATTCTTTTCACCGAGAATGATATCTGACAACGTGAAAGCCATGGCTATCACGAAAGTGGTGATTATCATACTGTTGGGTCTACTTGGGGGTAAGTATGCATCCATTTGTACTGAACAGTTAAATATTTTCTACAGATAACTCATACATGCATCAGCGCAACGAATTCCATCTATAACAAATATAATCTCTTTTGAAAATATTCAATTAATCTTTCTGGTGTGTCTAACACTTCTCGATTCTGATATCGGGTTTACTCCTTCCTATTCTTCTCTCATTGAACAGTTGCTACGCATATGCTACGAATACTGAGATAGATAAAAAAACACTATAATAACTACGAAAATTGACTTAGACACATATTTGCGTAGGTCCCCAAATGAATAATCAGTGCAGAAAAGAAACTAGCAAAACATATGAAAATATGATATATTTTTATTTCGTACTGTTGACTCAAAACGTTAGCTTTGAACATGATCACGGAGTGTGGCTACACAATTGAGATAATGAGTACGGAATTGTTCTTGGGAAGCATTGTACATGTTGCATACGTCCATGGCTTAGATACGGAGAAAAAATAAATTGTCATAAGTTCAGTGATGCCGCCGTTGAAATGTGTTGTATACGTCGGCCAGACTACGCCGGCAACATCGTCTCACGTTTCCTGTGTTGTTATTTCAGTAAATCTGCTCGTCTTCAGGAGACCGTGTCGCGTGTAATAAAACTAATAGCACACGTTAGTAAATGATAACCACACCGTACTCCACACAACTAAACAAAACAACGCGCAAAACAGCCTTCACACTAATAGTGATTGCTGCAAATTGACAAAATGTTTATCGCAAACAATTTTGAAACTACCTAAATTTGCAAAGCTGTGGAAAGGCGAAATGTTTGTGATTGCTGCACTGTTCGACTTATTTCTGTCTCGCAAGACAATGACTGGCGGTGTGGTCGTCGGCGTCGTGTTGTGCATCCCCAGGTGTGGATCACGAGCCCCACACTGGCATTACGGTCTCTCCCACACTTGCTACATATAACTGTCATTCTACTCACGCGGTATTAACATGTCTCTGCAGTTGCCAATGCCCAAGAAGACTGCGAGGGAAAATCGAATGGTATCCACGGCTGGGGCTGTCGGTCGTACACCATCTGTGAGGACGGACACGGCGAGAGGATCGACTGCACGCCGCCCCAAGTCTACGATGCCAAGAGTCAGGGATGCAAACAGTGAGCATCTTCGTTAGCTTACATGTTTATGTCTTGCTTATGTCTTGCTTATGTCTTGCTTATGTCGATGAACCATACTCTTCATATTTTCTATCTTGCGTTGGTGAGCTGCCTTTAGGCTTCCCGAGAATTTTAGCGCAATATAAGTGTTTTATATTTTATTGTGTTTTGTTGCATTGTGTTGTATTGTATTGCAACCTTAATTTCTTCCTTTTCAATGCGTGTTCACGTTCTAGGATGCCAATATAAGTCCGTGCATGTATCCTGATTTCATCACTCCTTGTTTTGGTAACCAGTGTAGTAATGAATACCACACTATTGTTCTCGTTCCCATAGCAGTATTCGGCGAAACGCATCTTTCGCTCTCTTATCTTGGCAACTTCCCATACAGTTCACTGTTTGTGACGTGGTGGCTCTAATGTATATTTAATGGCATCCATTATCGGTAACTTCGCCTCAATCAGTTTCCATTATTCTCCCATATGTTTCTTCCTTGGTTCATGCTGTCATCTTTCCATTCTGCCCAATGGTCTGCTATTTATATATTCGCCAGTATGGTATTCCCACTTTAGAAATCAGGAAATAAAAAACGACCAAATAATACGTTTTTAAATATTGAAGTTGGCTACGAAATCAGTAGTAATGTTTCTTTCAATATTAAGAAAGGAAGAATAACTGGACTAAAGCAGGTTCTTCGATGGCTTAGAAACACTTTTCTAAGATGTGTAACTATCAACGCCTATTGCATTTATGCTCGTAAACGTGAACATGGATATGCAGTTTGAAATTATATACGTAACAATGAAACTAGGTTAACGTTGGGCGTATCACTTCAATATTATATTCCACTTTATTTCATTGCGATAGATTGTGGAGAATCGTGCGCTATGAGGGCCGATCAAATTCACGATCACCGCAGTGTAACGTAGTGTAGGTCGTTTGGCAACTTCGGTGCGCGCGCTGCGTTATAGCAAGTAATCCTATCGGGTGAAGATCTCAAGCTTTTGATTTATTGACTTATATAACAGGTAACGACGTGTTACAGGCGTTGCGACTAATATATCACAGCTCATATTTTATCTATGTGTACTCACCATAAAGGTCATTAGGTCACCTAATGTATCAATATTATGTAGCTCATTTGGCATTCCGTAAGTCAGTTGTTCGTTATCTAAGTGATGTCAGTGTATTCGGTAGGATTTATTAAATTTAACAAGTCAGTGAATAGTATTTTGTTAGATGCATATTTATCTTAAATGTTATATAGTATAGTATGTGCGATACTACGATGTTGTGTGATTTATTTTTCTAATTTATTATATATTCTTAAAGTTAATGAGTTAATCGTTAGTAGCAAAGACGATGTTTAGCTACGAAGACATTTTATTTTTTTTAATGTACTAATACGCATATTTAGCTCTCACATGTGCATCACGGCAGCATAGTAACTGGAATGTCAATCGAAAGGGATGATGTTCGACAATTCGACCATTCCGCGTTGTCACAGCTCACTCAACTATATAAATAGTACATAATCCAATCATGTTACGGCCAAACAAGTGTCAACCTAGGACTGATTGCAACGGAAGGTATTTTATGAGATTCACATTCAGAGATATATCCTCAATGATATACCAATTGTCTTAGTGAACCACCAAAAATGCAAAACAACTAGAGGGCCCCAGGTGATCATACTTATTTATTTACTTAGTCCTCTTCATGCCCACTGGCACATAGAGCAGAACCAAGGGTCCTCCGCCTCTTTCTGTCTGCAGACTGCTTTGCAGCCCGGCCCCAGCTTAGGTGTATTTGTTTGAGTTCTTCTTCCGCAGTTTTCCTCCAGGTTTTTTTTTGGGGGGCGTCCTCGTTTTCTTTTACCTTTATGTGTCCATCTTAGTCCAAATTATCATAATGTACTATAAATCTCCGTGTCTATTCTGCTTTTTAGGGTATAATGGTGATCTGTGTTGCTTTTCTTACATATTTGACATCCAGGAATCCGACAATTGCAACAGAAAGTGCATTATATTAGCCAGTTAATTTAATATGAATCTTAATGTCAATGAAATAATTAGTGAATTAATGAAAATATTAGTGTCAATGAAACACGCAATGCTCCCATTGAATGCTTAAAAGCTGTTCAAAAACTATAATAAATTGTTGATGTTATAGCCCATTAGAACGCACACGATTCTGTGATATATTTTGTATTTGTCTTATTCGTGCGTGCACGCAAAATACGAAAATCTTTCCGATAAGAGCTACTGAAGATGACGAATAACGTTTGCGGTTGCGCGTCGGCTTTGCGGATGCTTAAACCTGTTAGTTAAATTGGCCCTTGTGTTTGTAAAGTGATTATAGTTTGACAAACATGACATGTGAATAATGGTCAATGTCAAAGTAGCCTAAACATTGCATAACATTAATGTGTCCACCGAGGCGGCGACGAGGCGTAAGTAAAACACTTTTGTGTACAATAAAGTTTTTTTTCGGAGCCCGTGCAATGCTGCAATTTCACAATTTCAGAGTGTGTTAAAAAAATTAATTGAAGCATTATGTAAATATTTGTGATGCGATTCCTTTCACTCATCATTCGGTGTATGTTAGCATCAAACATCCGCTTACATTTATAAATGATGGTCATTGCCATATTGTTATAAACAGTTCTCATGTGGATGACACACTTACAGTAGACTCTTAATTGTGCAATCTGTAATAAATAATAATTCTGCAATAGACAACATCAACAATATACATGGACAAAAGGTTGCCGACGCAGTTATGGCAATCCACATCAGATTCACTGAGCAACTGAACTCGATAAACAAAATGTAGACACTAGCACGTGTGTGCTTGACAATGACTATGTTTTCTGTGGCACAAAAGGTAAGTTTGAAGGAAAGAGAAAAGAACTTTGCGTTATTACAATACAAAGGCTATTGTCAACATGCCACATCAAGGTTAAGGTATAGTCAACTTGACACGAAAAACAGGATGCACGGTCTGACTCGGTACAAGTTAAGTTGCTGCACTAAACGATATGCCTGCGGTCGATGACGTGTACCATCAAACATTTAGCGTAAGCTTCCGGACAAAGAAAGACATATCAAGGTGTGTGACGTATGTATAAATATCCGAAAGAGGAATAAAATTGGACCATCAGCTGACGAAATCAAAAACAAAAATTACAAATGCATTTAGTAAGGTTGTTAGTTTTATGACCTGTGATCTGGTTGGCAAAATGCAGGCTTTTATGAGTGACTAGGAAACTGAATCTTATGGAAACAAGTACATGGAAGCAAAGCTCAAATAACACTTTGGTAACCGGATTATAATCACTTGGCTCAATGGGAAAGCAAATGTAGTCATTTTCAATAGCCACGCTGACGCTGTCCTTCACGAATGACATGTTCGTCAAAAGGGCGACAATGACATTGAGAAAATCAGTACTGTGCAAACTGATCCAGAAATAATTCGGAAGGACATCAAATGAGTGAAAAGATCGCCTGATACATATCCATCTTACTACGATACGGAATTTGAAATGGAAAACGTAAACTTCTTCCCAGAAAGTCTGAAGCATCTGCTGGAAGGAATAATTATTGGGAAAGATGGCAGTCTAAAAACAGCGTCTATTGGACAGGCGATTATGCATACACCTCAGTCGACCTAACGTTCTGCGCTACATATTGTATTGGGTTTGCAGGTCCATCATCATTTTGCATAACGTTTCTTAGTAGAGACACTCAAAAGCCATGTATCATGTTGTCCGTACATTGGAGTTCAGATGTTTGGGGAAAACGCGGCATTCGCCAGAGGGACCGGTTTACCTTACGTGGTTCTACATCGTCAAGGGTTGTCCAATATGCACTGAACAATTTGGACCACAACATCCGCACCTTGGACGGCAAGGGCCCATTTCACAGTATGGGATTACTGCTACCGTAACGCCTGCTACAACGAGAAGCCAATCTGTTCCAAGAGGAAATGTTAGTGGCAAAGGCATTAGCTTGATGGAACAAATACAGATCCGCCTTCACAGAGAAGGAAGACACGTCTGCCGTGTGCCTGTCTGCTGTGGAATATCATGTGCTAGTCAGCAGGAAAGCACCTGACCCAACAGCCCATCTCGATCATCTCTAGAATATAACCCTCCTGTTTAGGTTGCCAAGGCCTGTTATCAGGCATGATATGCAGTTCGTTCATCGTGGCAACTACCCATGCAAGTGACCAGTGATATTTCTTCAGATGATTGACACGATTCGAGTCACACCATATATTTTCGACGTTGAAATATGTATGCGCGAACATGCACGAAGATACCAATCATCACGTTCATTCAGCCTCTCTAGTGGAACGCCCCCGTGATCGGCATCAGCTAAGTTGTTGGAAATGGCGTACATGAAATAGTCTTACGTCTTGGTAGAGTTCTTGCGTAAATACGTTTCGTTTGGTATGTATATATCACAAAAGTAGAAGAAGAAAGAAGACAGGTGGAACTAATGTGCGCGCAGTACGAATACATCTTCTTGTTGATGCAACATTCCATACACTTTCCAAACATTCCCAAGCAAAAGATCAAGGCCCAGATAAAGTAGCAGACCGCGAATCAGAGGAGGCACTCGGAACAGCATCGTCACATGAAGAAACTCCTGAAGCTACACTGGATGGAACTTAACATTCTGATCTGGAAGAAGCCAGGTGTCTATATGTTGAGTTAATGGAGGGCTCAATGTAATCTATCCTCACGAATATATGTTACTTAATAATCAAACAGTCTTCAGATGTCTGTGCATTACTGTTCCCACATTTGTGATGTGACACTAGGGTGTAATTAAGTGTTAAAAGAAACTGTGAAACTGTGCAACTCAGGCTCTGCAAAATATTATGCAAATATCTTCATGATCGTGGAAGTTTTTATTGTAAATGTGTATGCTGATTGTGCACGCTAATTAGCTAATATTGACCCATTAATTACTTGAGTTGAGTCTTGTAATGATAAATAACTGCATTGTGTATATTTATGTCCTTATTTAATGTGATATTGATGTTTTAATCGTTCCAACGGTTTTCCTAATGGAAATTACATTGACTTATCATGAATCACCACGATTAGCTACTCCACTATAAATGATCTTGCTCCCATTGTATTGCTTGATGTCAAATATGTCGAAAACGAATTTATGTTCATCATTATGTCTTCGGAGGTGTATAGACACGGAAGTTAAGAGGAGATTAGATTGAAGTTTTTAAGATATTGAATGGGTATGAAAATATTGATAGAAAGATAGCAAAACTAGACGACATGGGGTAAAATTAGGATTGTATAACTGCAGCATGAATATTTTTAAAAACAAGGTAAACACTTATCTCGGGAGGGCAGGTTACACGTATATGAACACTGTTGGACCCTCGTTAAGCCAATGGCTTCCTTTCCTTGTCCACTTGCCATCTGGACCTTTGGCTTGGTTGGTGATGAGTTATGACGATTTGTATGACATGTGGAGGCTATTTTTTTGCATTTTGCTTGTTTTTCCCCAGCGCGATTCATTAAGACTTTTCGTATGTTAAACATAATATATATGTGAGTAAAAAATCTTTGAGAGACCTCTGTCCTAGATCATATGTAAAATAAATGGACTAACTAAGTTTGGGAGTTATGTGAACAAACATTTTGTGAACGAGCATTTAGAAAGAACGTTTTATCCCCGAGATTATAACTATATGTTTATTTTGCGACATTGTAGAAAGCAAGTTCTTTCATGCATGGCAACGGGGCGTTGGAAAATAAAGTGGGTATCGTTACAGCTACAAGAAGGTGGGTCCACCTTGCGGACTGGTTCGGAGTTGCAGCGGCAAAGGCACCGGCCTTTTTGCTGACAAAAAGACGGGTTGTTCGACATTCTTCACATGCATTGACGGCACCTACATCGGCCAGAATCAATGCAACACAGGTGCTGAGTGCCGTTGATAAATGTAGTAGTGCTCTGGAAATTACCAAAAAATATGTCTTGATATATATTTCAATTTAAACACAACTATAAAGTTTACCCAGCGCAACTTTTCGACAGCCATCGGTGACATTTTTCAGGAACTGAATTCTGGGACGACTTACTTTTTCTTCTGCTCACCAGTTGTAGTGAGTAAACTTTATAAATGTATATAAATAAAAGAAAACAATCTATATAAATTATTCTCTCAACTTGAAGAACATATTAACGTTTATAATTATAGTTACGTGACACATTTTCAGTACCGAGAGTTTTTTAATAGCCCATTATAACACCAGTTATTTCCAGAATCTTACCGTGTTTTGATGTATAGGCAGTGCACGAAAGTGTATGCGTAACGATAACTTAAAATGAATTAACACAGGTTGCCTATTGTGGATGTTTGCGGAGGACGACAAGCCAAAATATAACAGCGGCTTTAGTAATCACAAACCATTTACTTGAAAATAACGTTCTCAAGTTGCATTGGCAGTGTATGTTCGTGAATGAATGAGCGAGTGAACGTGAGCATGTGCTTGTGCGTGCGTGCGTGCGTGCGTGCGTGCGTGCGTGCGTGCGTGTGTGCGTAAGTGAGTGTTTCGTTGTTGTGTGTGACTATGCGTGAGTGTGTATGTGATGAGCTTAGCTCATGTTATTTGGTTCGGTTTAACAGGAACGACACAACGGAAATGCAATGAGTGTACTTGCTGTTTGCAGGACTTATCTTCAGTAACGCCCGTGGGCTGTGCGACTGGCCATGGAACGCCTCGTGCTGACGAATACTTATAAACCCAGCAAGGTGTGAGGTTTGTGTAACACTTCATCCTTCACCATGTGGGGCGCGGTGGTCTAGGTGGGAGAGCTTCGGACTTTCGGGACCGGGGTTCGAAACCACCTACTGCCGTTTTCGAAATTTCGTTCACCACACTTTGCCTGTTTCTTTCTGAACAAAGGGTAAAAGCCTTGGTCATTTCTAGAAGGTGTCTATGCCAGAGGAAGTAAAAGATCCCACACACGTGGTTAATGTGTAATATGCTGTGGACTGAGCCACAGCATAAACGTCCATGACGCGGCTCAAACAATTCTGCTAACTCCCTCGCATAAAGGCACGATTGAATGAATCCTTCACAAATTGCAGCGCTTAGACTATTATATTAGCACTATTAAGATAAACTACGATGTTTGCCTTGCAATTTCTTCCAGTTAAAAAAACTTGTTGTGAAAGCGTGTCAATACATAATCTGTGTTCGGTTTTATGTAAAAATAAATGCTTTATTCGATTTGCTTTATTTGGCCCATGCTCGAATCTGACTGCGACTGAGATGCTGAATGAAACGTATTATCTACTGGTTGTTTAAGCCACTGTCAATATAAAATTGGCACACATTTTAAAATGGTGTGTCACACAAAAATAAAACAAATTTGGACTCTCGTCAAACCATCAGCGTTCTTGTCCGCTTGACATATTGAAATTGTTACTTTGGTTGGCGTTAATTCTGCTAATATATTTGTTTCGTGACGACGACGTTGACATGAAACACCTGTGCTATAACAGGGTTGAATTGCATAATATGACGTAGTCTTATTTCTTCTTTGTAAACCTAACGTATGCTGGTATTTCGGTGTGACTATGTGATTTTCTTTTCTGACTGAAGCTCATTGCATTTCAGGTGGAAATGAACCATAGTCTCTGCACTTGCCGACCAACAGAGATACCAACAGAGATACCAACACAGATACCAACACAGATACCAACACAGATACCAACTTCCTCAACTCGCAGCCGTTGACTACGAATCCACGAGAGACCATAATATCGGAAAAATAGGCATTTTATATTATACGTTTATTTCTTAAACTAGGATTCATCTGGGTCCCGACAGGTTATTAATACTGATCAAGTTTCCTTAATTGAATATTTCAATTGGTTTAGTTAGCTAGCAAAGTATTCCATGAAAACCAAATAAAATTATTAATGCAAAATTCAAGAGGTTTCTTGTAATCATCGGATGTCTTCTCTTACTTTTAATTACTTTCAAGAGCATATGTATAAGCCAACAATAATTTTCCGTGTCAGAAAAACAACATCACATGTTCAACATCACGGTGCTAGAAATTTCGCTAACTTTTACTTACATGGGATATTCTCAGGGTTGATAGCAATGAAGTGTACAGTGTGTTATTTTTCTACGTACATGTCACAATTGTCTTTAAATAAAATGTTCGCGCGAATCTCGAACGACAAATTTACGTAGTTCAGTTGTCCACCTCATCATATATGCTATGTTAATATCAGTTTATATACAGATATACACATATGCATAAACACTTGAACTATCAAGTAAATATGTTATAGACGATAACTAGATTTTTCTGACGACACGCAACCATAGTTTCATTCTTAGCCAACGTATCGTACATGTTATAAATAATGTCTATTTTACGACAGCAGATCATAAAACTGACTACATATGCAAAACAACCCCTTTTGGAAATCATAATTTCAAAATATAAAATACTGTTATGATCAATTTCGAAATCTACCAGTTTCACGCGTTGCAGTGACGCCACAAACATATCACAATGACGTCATAAACAATATACAATAAACTACAATACAATATAACTTTATTCATCCCATTCAGGGCGATTTCATCGTCGTTTGGAAGGACACATTATTTAAAATATTAAAATGTAAAATATAACATAGGTAACCGCGTATTACAGACTCACGTAATCGTAGTCGTAAGAACTATAATTTATCACATGAACACATGGATTGCATTTCACACTGTAACCATTAAATATATCTAGAATATACACACACACTACATGCGTTTCATATTGTTGAGAAGATTGATGGCAGCAGGAATAAAGGATAACTTCTTACGGTTTGTTTTGCACGAGAGGCACCTAAAACGGCGGCCCGACGGCATGGTGTCAAACATGGGATATAGAGCATGACTGTCATTAGCTAAGATAGAACGTGCTTTCCTAAGTATCTGTTGTTCACAAAGTGTGATGTTTCTCTGAGTCTCTCCGATTATTTTGAAGCTGACACGTACAATCTTCTATAAACTGTTCTTGTTTTTAACACTCAGGTTGAAATACCAGCAGATAAACGAAGAGCAAAGAACACTCTCAATAACAAACTTGTAAAACAGGTTTAACATTGTTTTATCAACAGAGAATGAGTTTAATTTTCTAAGAAAGTACAGGCTCTGCTGACATTTCTTGAAGATTACTTCAGTGTTGTCATCCCATCTAAGTTTTTTCTTAAGCACTGTACCTCAGTATTTGTACTTGGTGACAATTTCAACCTCTTGATCATGAATGGTGTTTTTTTCAGGACTTTGGTTGTGTTTTCTGAAATCTATTACTAACTCCTTGGTCTTACAAACATTAAACTTTAGATAGGAGTCAGCACACCACTCAACAAAATCTCGCAGTGCCGGGCCATGATCTCGTTTCAATATTGCAATGACGTCACAAACCATGCTCCCACCAGTGGCGCCACTCGCCCTTTCACCATTGCCACAGTGCACGTTTGATTTAGTCAAGAAATATCTCAATTTCAATTGCATTCACTTGTGGATAGTGTTAGCATTGAAAATATGTATACGAACAAAGTTGTTTGAAGTTATGTTAGATATCGCAATCTTATTAAATCATTAAAAATATTTCAGTTTTGTTAAATCTTGTATACTCAGACATGTGCAATGACTAACAAGTCGTAAAGAACAATCGCGTTACCAGCCAATCACACGCACCTATACTTTATATGCAGCTATCCATTTTTAATTTATAAAAAAATTGTGGAATGTGACACGATCCGTAACTGTACATTTAGTGTTAGCCAGTAAGTGTTTAAGTGTTGTGAATATTATGTGTTGTGTACATGCATGTCAACTGCAACAGTTCACATGCAGCGACGCACCAACACATTTTGCTGATTATATTAGCTAGTTATGAATATAGATATACAACGACAGTTAATCTTAACATACCAACACTGTTCTGCACCGCGATAAACACTTGTATTGTCATATCTTTAATTGACATTCAAGACAATTTATCCACCCAATTCACTGTCGATATTCGACGTATTCGCCATCTGGCGGATAAACATGATATTTCGGGTCACACTCCACAACAGTGGCGCCAATCACCATGTCACACTGCCACAATTATTTGATTATACATTCAAAATGGATGGCTGGCTAAGTGGCATAAAAAGACATACAGTGATACAGTGAACACAATCTGGCTACCGTGATCTATTGTTGGTCAACATAATAGGGAGCTGAATAATACATATTATTAACCCATGCGTTCATCGAGACACAACTGTTTTGCTTACTGGAAGAACAACTATAATATACTGTTTAAGAGGTGACAGTTAAAATGTGAATGCAAGCGGCAGAGTGTGCGTTATGTCGCACCGACCTGATATAGTAAACCTTTCACGTACCTGAGCAAGTTTTGGTCGTGATTTAACTTAGCAGGGAGTTAATAAATTGTTACGGGTGACACTCAAATGTGTTAGCACACCGACAAGGAGGAATACTTGTAGAGGCATTTTCGCGAATATTCAGTTTATGTCCCAACGTAGATGATATTGACTCCCAGAATCTTGGTGCAGCAGCGACTTGAAATTGGTGTTGAGGATTTACAGAAAAAAAGTGGAATATCGAATAGAATAAGTATTACTATTGCATATATATTATACATATATTATACAAGTCAGTGAGCGTTAATACATACATACATACATACATACATACATACATACATTCATACATACATACATACATACATACATACATACATACATACATACATACATACATACATACATACATACATACATACATACATACATACATACATACATACATACATACATACATACATCCTCTTCAGCTCTTCTAGGCTAGTAGCCTTTTAGATGGTCTTGACAACTGTTTGTGCGCATGGGTGGAAAGTTGTCATTTTGTTCAAAACTGTGAGCGCACCAGAATATGTTTAGTCTTAATTTGAAAATATTTAATGAGGGCGCTGAAACTACAAACTCTGTGAGGGTATTCCACCGGTTTACTACTCTGTGCCTGAAGTAATGCCTTCGTCGTCTTGCAGTCACGCGTTCTTTCTTGAGTGTCAGACTGTGTCACCTGGTTACCGTATTGTTGTCCAGCTCAAGTGGCATTCTATCATCTTTATAGATTCAATGGAGATATTTGTATGTTTCAATCATGTCTCCTCTTGCTCTTCTATAGTAGAGGCTTGGTAGCTTAGGCGCTCTGGGCTTGTCACCATATTCGAGGTTCTTCAGTTCTCGGACTAGCTTCGTTGTTCGTCGCTGAATGTTCTCAATCATCTGATGGTCTCTCTTGAGTGTTGGGGCCCATACTACATTGCCATATTCTAGAATAGGTCTAACCAGGCTCGTGTATAGTTTTTTCATGGTTGGTTCATCAAGGTATGTTAATGATCTTCTTATAAGGCCTAGCATTTTGTTGGCTTTGTTTGCTACCATCTCCACTTGTTGATCAAACTTTAAATCATGGTCTATTTGCACCCCCAAGTCTCTCTCATTTATGGTCTCCCCCATGGTGATATCTTTTCCACCATTGGTTATAGTATAGTCGTAGTGGTGGTTGTATTGTCCCAGATGCATAACTTTGCATTTCTCCTCATTGAAGCGAAGCTGCCACTTTCTAGTCCATGCTTCTAGTTGTCTTAGGTCTTTCTGTAATGTTACTTGGTCAGATCGAGCAGTCATTTGTCGGAATATCTTAGTATCATCAGCGAACATGTTAATAGGTGAGTGTACTACATCAGGCATGTCGTTAATGTAGCAGACAACAAGCATTGGGCCAAGTACGCTTCCTTGCGGAGTGTCGCTCGTGACGTGTCGAATGCTTTGGCAAAATCAAGGCGGTAGTTTCCTGGCAAGTGTTTCAGGCCCTTCTTAAATATTGAGGTGATATTTCCCTTTTTCCAGTTCTGTGGTAAAGTCCCCTCAGCAAGTAATTTGGTGAATATTTTTTGGAAAGGTTCTACTAGCTCATCAGTCAATTGAACCAGGACAAGTGGATGGAGCCCATTCGGTCCTTGTGGTTTTGTAGTCTTTAGTGTCTTCAAAATCTTCTCGACTTCCTCGTTTGTGATCAGGAAGTCAGTCAGCTCTGTGTTGTGCAGTCTATTCTCAAATGTGGGGATGTTCTCAAGGCTTTCTAGGGTGAAGACACTTGTGAAAAAGGTATTGAGTACTTCGGCTTTGTCAACATCAGTCTCAGTCATTGTCCCATCCAGACACTCAAGATCTGCCATTGCTGAACAAGTCTTCATCTTTGACCTGGCGTACTTGTAGAAAGCTTTGGGATTGGCCTTAGCTTCCCTGGCTATCTGTCTTTCGAAATCTCGGACTGCCTTTCTCACCTTTGTCTTGACTCTGTTTGATGCTCTTCTGTATTCAATATAATGCTGTTCATTCCTGGTCTAACAGTATAGAATATATGCTTCAGACTTTCTCGTAAATGCCGTGATGGTCTTGGTATTTGTCCAAAGTGGTCTGGCTTTTCTTGCTTTACTTCCCATTGTGCATTTCGGTATTTGTTTGTTGGTTGCTTGCATTCCTTATGGATTCCTCAAGGATTGCCCAGCATTGCTCTTTTGATTTATCTGTAAAATCTTCATTCCAGTTCCTAGAGGTAATCATTTCTCTCATTTCTTTGTAATTTCCTTTGTCATATTTGTATTTGTTGACCCTGGATTTGATGGACTTGGTGTAGCAACAAAAGTTGAAATTCAGTAGTGAATGGTGGCTCTTTCCTATTGGTGCTAGGTACTTGAGTTTCTCGAGCATGCCCTCTTCGTTGGTGAATATCGGATCGAGTGTGTTTGGTGTGTTGTTTCCTCTATAGTGAGTGGGCTCAGTCACATGTTGGGTCAGGAAGGATTCCCGGACAGCTTCCATGAAGGTGGTGCTTGGGTGGTTGCTATCAGGTGGTGAAGTATTCTCACGCCAATTGAGGCTCGGATGGTTCAGGTCACCAAATATTAGTACATGTGAATAACCTAGATTGTTTCATTTTTTTAGTGTATCATTTATCTTTGCATCATTTGTGACATTACTGTTTGGTGATCTATAGATGCAGCCGATCAGTAATTTGTCATTTTTCATCAGTTTGGCTTCGCACCTTACGCTGTCATCTCCATTTCTTCCGGTCATTTCTCTGCATTCAGTGGCGTCAAGAGACTCATGTGTGTAGATACATACACCTCTCTTTGCGAGTCAGCATTAAAGTACATACAATTCATACAACTATTTACACTATTTACATTGCTGATTGAGTTTACTCTTTGTTCACAGGCTGACCTTGTTGAGGGTCTCCCTCTTTCCTTGCTGTGGGTTTTCCTCCTTCCTTTTGTGGCTCTCCCTCCTTCCTTTTGCCGTTTTCTCAGTTGCGTTGCATTTCTGCTCTCTCTAAATGGATTGCATCGCGTTTTAGGAAGACATTCTAGAATTTCTTGTTTTCTGACTTAGCTAGCAGTCTTGCTTTACTCAGGATCAGTGTCCTCATTTGCTCAATTTTCACTTTGATTCTTAGTGGCTTGGGTTTCTCTTTATCTGTTGACTCGCTGTTCTTGCTTGTTTGCAGCCGTGTCACTGCAACCACTTCGATGTCATCCAGTTTTAATTCTAGACACAGGTGTAGAAAGCTTTATTGGTCGTGTTGCTTCCTGTTATCTAGATCATCCGATTTACTTTCAGGTACGTTGAAAGCAATGATGTTGGTTTTGCGTATGTCTGTCTGTGTTATTTATCTCGAGGTTTCCTCTTTATTACGCTCTAGTTCAGACTCCATCAATGAAAGTTGCTTCCTCAATTCCTGGACATCGCTAGAGTTTGAATTTGGCTCCCCTAGTGTTTCCTTTAGACTAGCCATATCTTCTCGCAGGTCTTTTATCGTGGATATGTCATCTTTTAGTCCTTTGAGATCAGTAACATCTTTTGTCAGCTTGTTGACTCTGGTGTTGACAATTTTATATCTCCTTTTAACTCACTCTTCACTTTCTTGATTTCTTCCATTGCCTTCGTCATGTAGTGCTTACATCTATCTTCAATGAGCTTGTCTGTTTGGGCTGCTTGTATAGCAGGACTCCGGCAAGTGGTGCAGAACCAGTTCATATCGTCATCGTTCAGTAAGTTGAACTTCGCTTCTGATATATTTGCACAAACGAGCCAAATCCATTTTGCACATCGTTCGCATTGTAACATTTTATCAACATGTTCTGAACCTGTGTCGCATAATAGCTGTGTCTCACTGACCGATCTTTTTGGCTTCGTTGACGTTGAACTTTGTGATGAAGGTCTGGACTTACTTTTTTCCTTCACTGGAGCCATAGTAGAAAGTTATTTGCTTACCTCATAGACGCTGTCACTTGTTTCATTGAGACTTGTTACTCCCCTTAATTAACTGTTCAGTTATAAACACTTGAATTACTCTCAGGCCCACTGTTGACACCGGAAGAAATCAGGACCGAAAATCAGGGCTCGTGAGCGCATACGTCAGGTTTCGTACTATCTTTTTCTTACTCCTAAGTTTAAGCTAAATATCACAATTCTAAAGAACCTCATTATTCCAAAATTACAGACATACTAAGGTATCACCATCACATAAAGTTCATATAAACAAACTTCCGATCAAACATTTCCTAGTAGTAGTTCGCTAAGTATATTTTGCCTAACAACAACCTAAAGTTTCAAACAAAATGGCTGAATTGTAAACAATAATTAAAGCGCGCGAAACCCAAATCATCCCAAAATTATATATATATATATATATATATATATATATATATATATATATAAATCATATCGTCCCTTTGTTTTCCCATCTGCTGAACTAACAAACAGGCCATTCTTCGGGTGTGTCATGATCACACCTGTGTCTTGAAAATACATTATGTCCTGAGTCGGCCCAGGACTAGAATTAATTAACATATATCATAAACACCCTTTCTGTTTGCACTGGCCCAAACCCTGCATATGCACTTTTAAAATTCGACGTGGCCAGGCGTTTTAATCACGAGAACTGCGTAAAGGGGCGGGTTAAATCCCAGCCTTTTGATCACATGATCGCATCAATCAACCCTGAGCCGCTTGAGGAGACGCCATAGGCACGGTGACGTAATGTTGTTATTTCGAGAGATTAAATTTGCCATTAACGATGCCAACCCCTTTTGATGACAACATTATTAATGCCGTAGGCGGTTCCTTTCATTAATTTAAAGCGGCGTTATCGTCACGGGTCACTGGCTATGATTCATCTAATGGTCCATTGGTTCAAGTGCACTGCCATCTGGCGATATGTTGTGTTAATTGTGGAAATCGCGATGAAATTGTTGTTGAGTAAAAGTAGACTGCGGTCTGCTATAAGATAAACAAATATTTCAAACAAATGAAGTTATCATTGTGATTGTATATATCCGTTAGAAACTACGTGTTAATCCTATAATTTTATATTATACATACTTGTCACACGCGCGCACGCATGCAAACACATTCGAAAATATCATTGTTATTGTATTATAAAATAGTGAAACTGCAAAATACTGTTTGTTAGTCCATGTGATTGCTGAAATGTACTCTCATATGACTTGAGAGATCAATTGCCAGTCACATGTTGTGTTATTCATTACTTTTTGAGGTCACTGAGTCACAGTTGATATGCAAATCGATTGTGACAACAAATAAACTTCGGCTGATCGATGTTTACCAATTCGATATCAGACGTGGCGTTTTTGTGTTAACCAGTTCATCGCAATGAAGTCAAAACCAACAAAGTTGCATCGGGAAGCGGTAATCCATAAATCAATACGTACAAAGGTAGCAGGTTTTTAAATCGATCGCAGATGTCCGTTCTTTCTAAAGCTATTTTCTCTTCTGACACCACGCATATTCCTCGAAGTCGCGCGCGAAACCGTCGACGAACGTGTCGTCTAGTCAGGACCATTTCAACACCAAGGGCCGTTTTAACAACACAATATTATGTCAACGCGCGTACCGCTCCCCGGTGATATTTGCATGCGGCGAGATTGCATGATTATGTAGCAACCTGAGAGAGAGAGAGAGAGAGAGAGAGAGAGAGAGAGAGAGAGAGAGAGAGAGAGAGAGAGAGAGAGAGAGAGAGAGAGAGAGAGAGAGAGAGAGAGAGAGAGAGAGAGAGAGAGAGAGAGAGAGAGAGAGAGAGAGAGAGAGAGAGAGAGAGAGAGAGAGAGAGAGAGAGAGAGAGAGAGAGAGAGAGAGACAGAGACAGAGACAGAGACAGAGACAGAGACAGAGACTGAGACAGAGACAGATACAGAGAGTAAAATGGGGGACAATTCCCCACCCTGCTTCACCCCATTGGAAATATACTGACATGGAATTGTTCCACAGAACATTCAAATGTCTATTAGTGTACATATAAAGTAAGCATCTGAGTTCCCTGCATTATAGATTCATAGCATGCAGCAATTACACAAGGGCCCTTAAAGCTTACAATGTTACAATATGCATGTGCTGACACCTAGCGACCAATGGAGCTATTATATGAGATAGAGCTGGTCACACTCGTGTAACTAAGTGTGGTGTTAATCACATCAAAGTATCGCGATATAAGTATTGTTTCATGGTGCCAGCGCGGTAGATAGATAACCCACAACTCCAAGAAACCATAGAAAGAGGGATAAAGGTTTGAAATACAAATAGATTGAAGTAAACGAACTTTGACATAAGAATGGAAATGAACGCTGCATTGAGCGATAATGTGATATCTATGCTATGTCTTGTACATGGTGTGAGTGTGAACGATACATTGAATCAAAAGTGACAGTAATGAAGCATTGTGAGAACGCACAGCAATAACAATGGTACAAGCACCGTCAATTGCAACCGCAAACAAATTGACTCTAGGTGGTGAAAATGGACACGCCTGGAATGCTTTCAAACAGAGATTTGAACTATATGTGACAACATCTGGGTATAAAAACAACAGAGGTCAGGTGAAGACATTATGGAGATTTCCAACTCTTTTGAGTTCCCTGCAACCGAGGGTGAAGCTCCCAACATGGCCATGATGCTAGAAGCTGTCATGGAAATGTGTAATGCTTACTTTTCTCCGATAAAAATAAACTACTAAAATATATGCATTTCGCAAATGTATGCAGCCACCAGGCGAATCACTTAATGCGTATATCACCAGGATTAGGATAAAAGTCAAATAACGTGGCTATGGGGAACAGGAGACACAACAACAACTTGTGTTTGGCTGTCATGAAGACTCGATACATGATTACTGTTTGAGAGAAGCTGCACTCGCACTACAACAGACAGGGCAAATATGCATAACACACCAAGCATCACAAAAGCAGATGTTGGTTTTCAGAGCAGAGAAAGAAGAAACAGCAGTGCACAACAAAGACGGTCAAGTATAACCAAGAAAAGGACAGATACAAGCCAGAGACCACACAACTAAAATAGTGTGGCAAAAAATATGTGGCAGAAACATGTTTGGAACAAGAATACATATGGTACGACATGTTCGAAGTGTGGACGAGAGAATCATTTTGCAGTACGGTGTCTAGCAAGAAACAAGAATCCGACAAAACCACTGACAAAGCAGTCATGGCACGTGTGGGGGTGGGGGCAAAATCATTGAGTTTCTAGTCGATCCTGGAGGGGGTGTTAATATCTTATCACGATAAATGTTGCGAAACTTCCCACTACAGCCATGTAGTACCACGTCATGCATATGGAGCAATACCACACACATCCGCATTGGGAAGTGTAGAACGGTTATCACAAACTGCAAGAATCGGAGGAAATACTCAGTCGAGTTTGTCATAGTATAACATATGTTGACTCCGATCCTGGGAAAATCAATTATGACAACATCAGTGCGGTGAGCAAAGGCAAAATGAACTTTGACCATGTTTTCGCAGATTAACTAGGCATGATATCAGGGTATGCACATCTAACACTTGATGGATCCATCATGCCAACTGCTGTTGTATCATCTCGGGTTCCCATCAGCATGAAGACAAAGTTAGCACAGAAGCTAAATGAGCATGAATAAAATATCATTGCAAAAGTTGACAAGGCAACAGACTGGGTCAGTCGCTTGGCAATTAACGGGAAAAATCCGCGACATCCGTGTGTGCATTGATCCGCAAGTCCTGAACACAGCGCTGAAACGAGAGGTGCATCCGCTTCTGGTGATGGATGACTTCCTGCCAGAACTGTCGAAAGCCAAAATGTTCTCGAAGTTCTATGTGAGGAATGGATACTGGTAATGCAAGTTAGATGAAGAATCAAGTTATCTGACGCCTTGGGGAAGACACAGATGGCTCAGATTACCATTCGGTCTGGCTATGAGTAGTGAGATCTTTCAGAAGATATTACTTTCAACACAACGTGGTTTAGTGGGTGTAGTATGTGTCGCTGATGACATACTAGTCTATAGCACAGGAGACAACCAAGAACAGGCAACCGAAGAATACGACAAAAAGTTGCAGAATTTGCTACAGAGATTCCGCCAACAATGACTGCGACTAAACAATGACAAAACTGATTTGATAAAAACGGAGACTAGTTTTCTCGGACACAAGATGTCCAAAGATGGCATGAAGCCTGATCCAAAGAAGATGGAGGCAATAGTGAAAATGAAACAAACAAACGTCCGAGAAGTGCAAAGATTAGCAGGCATGGTAAACTGTTTGGCCAAATTCCTACCAGATCTCCCCGATGCCATGAAGCCGATACGTCGCCTGAACAGCAACGATGTTGAGTGGGAATGACGTAAGGAACACGATGATGTGTTCACATCAGTGAAGAAATTACTGGTAGATGCAGCGGTGTTGTCATATTATGACCAAGAGAAACCGTTGGTCATCCGGTGTGATGCGAGCTAAACAGGAATTGGCACAGTTCTCACGCAGGACGGCGAACCGATATCATACGCAAGCAGAGCATTCACGCCAACTGAAACTTGATATGCGCAAATCGAAAAGTCATAACATTCTCACTGTCGGAATTCCACCAATATACGTTTGGACGACAAACAAAGGTCACCACAAACCACTGCAGTCGATGGTGAAGAAGCCACTTCATCAAACGCCACGAAGATTTCAAGGGATGTTGCTGAAGACGCAACAGTACAACAGTGCGCATTTACCAAATACTACTGGTGGTGAGGTGTTTGACAACGTCAACATGGTTTCATGCCTACCAATCTGCAAGGAGAGACTCGACAAGATACGTCGGGCCACAAAGGATGACCAAGTGATGTGCACATTGATAGAGACAATCCTATCTGGATGGCTTTCTACTTGCATCCTACTTCCAAACAAGGAACAAATACTCAGTGCAAGACATACCGATATTCAAGGGTTACATAGTTGTCACACCGCATAGTCTACGCCCTGAAATAAGAGAGGCTACACATTAATCTCACATCGGCATAGAAGGATTAGAGAACGCGTTTATTGGCCCAGGCGTAAACGCGGAAATACGGAAGTACATATCTACTTGTGCAGTGTGCAACATGTACGCCACGGCGCAACAAAAAGAGATCATGATATAACATCAGTCACCCTACCGACTTTGGGAATAGGTAGAGGTTAATCTCATGCCATTCCAAGGATAAGACTACCTGGTAGATTATTACAGCAATTTCGGGGAAGTAGATCGTATACAAAGCACAAAATCTGCCGTGGTTATAAGAAAACTGAAAGCGCATTTTACAAGATATGGCTCGCCATCGGTCTTAGTTAGTGACAACGGACCTCATTTCATATGGGTGAGTTTCGCAAGTTCACAATATAATGTGACTTCCAAGAGAATGGAACACCGAACATGGGAACACCGAACAAGTAGTCCTACCCATACAAAATCGAATGGAATGCCGAGTCAGCTGTCAAAACAGCAAAACCCCTACTGAGTGAGAAACGCAGCAGACAGTGGTAGAGATCCATACTTCGCCATATTGGACTACATGAATACGCCTACGCAAGATGCTGATGTGAGCCCAGCATAGCACAACATCGGTAGAAGAACGAGAGCGCTGTTGCCCATGACAGCTGACACCACGTCATGTTGGTGTAGAGTTTACAAATAAGCGACACAAACTGAAGAACATTAGAAGCACGTGATATCACAACAAAGGCGCGAAATACCTCAACCCACTGGAGTAAGGTGACTATGTTCGTATAAAACCAACTATCGTAAGAGAAAAGAGCTGGAACACAGGAATCCTCAACAAAAGACTAATCAGACGCAATCGGTTCGATCAGAGGAAAACGAATGAACGCGATACGCTCACTGAATATAAAATGACGAAGACCCGGCTATAACAGGCAATGCAAACGAACAAGATGCCAATCACACCTTCAACAAAACACTGCACTCAACACCGACCAAAACACTACAAAAACAAATACCAACTACATCACAACTTCACAGCAGCCCCGAACAAGTTAATCGAGTCTTAACAACTACACGCAGGAGTATGAGGAAGTCGAGAGGCCAACCACCGGTAAGATACAAAGACTTTCAAATGGGAAATTAAACATCCCAAATATTTCATGTGAACTGTAATCTGTAACGTGCATTTGTATGAGGTACATTTTCTGTTTTGTTAACGTGAACTTTAATGAGTAACGTGAACTTTAATCTGTAACATACAGTCGTATGAGATACGAGATATATTTTATGTTTTGTTGAAATGGACATTTCGACAAAATTTTATTCTTTAAATATCAGAAGGAAGGATGTTACAATATAGAGATGCTGACACCTAGCGACCAGAGCAGCTATAATATGATATAGAGTAGGTCACATACGTGTGGCGTTAAACACATCACAATACTACGATATAAGTATTGTTTCACCAAGTAGACGAAGCTTAGCAGGTAAACATCTACTGCGCATGACTCGAGCCTGCTAACCTCCTCTGCACCTAAAAGAGATAATAAAAACTAACCATGTGCAACGAAAATGAAGAATATCACGCCACTGGTTTACTCAGAATGTGTGCTAAAAGTGGGAGATTCCAGTCATTACCCCAGTTGACTGACCGCTAACATGTTAACCAGCGAGACCGATAAGTGCCTGCGCAGTTCGGCTAACCTAGACTATTGTGACGTATTAAGAGAGGCCGATATACACAGAAGCAGCGCAAAGTCTCAAACACACATGCTATTTTCTTAGAAAGAGGACGAGTTTGATAAACAAATGCCAACATATGTTGCATATTTTTTTTTGGAAGCAAACAGCGTAGCCATGTTGTATTGGCAAATATAGGAATATGTGTATACAAATTAATTTCATTTGGCGAAACAATTTTGGTAGACATTGACACTCGTAGCGTAGGGTTATCTAACAGTATGCCGCGGCCCATTAAACTAAGATGATATGTGTTTAACAAGGTTTTCCTAGTAAACCACTGGCGTGATATTGTTAATTATTGTTTCGCCATAGGCTATGTGAATAGTGGAAGAACTCTTAAGAGTACAAAGTCTTAACACAAGTTGAATGGCTAGTGTCAGAATGTCAACAACGATCCAATCATATCACATCGCAGTAAAATCGTGTAATGAAGTGTACTAACTTCAAAATATTCTCTTCTGCTGACTTCGACGTTTTCTGGTAGCAACGTCAGAGACTCAAAGCAATGAAGACCTCTGCCTTTGTATCTGCACCGGAGTCTTTTATGGCGAGAAAACGAAATTAATCACAAGATATATCCGTCACGCACACATCACCAATGGCAACATGGAGGTGATTCTTGAACGTATCTAGTGATGGTTATTGAAGTCATACGCATGTGAATCCTGTCGGGTTGTACGGACTACTCGACCTCCCATGGAAGCATATATTATGCTACTAGATTTATGTCACAACATGGCTTGGGAGAATGATTCTGGGTTTATTTTCTGCCAACTTGTTCAGTTATTTGAATTAAATGAATTTACTCTAGTAGTGTACACACGGTAGTGTACGTAATAGTGCTGCCATCTAACGAGTGGGAATGATGTTTGCACAATGCAAGGGTGCTATTTGGTGACTAAGGTATAACTATTTGTGTGAATTTGAACTATTATTAATTTGAGCATTGTTCCTTCGGTTAGGATGGTCACATTTAGCATGTATAGAGCCGGTTTGACGTGATTGATAAGATGGTGTCATTGTGTACATCACATTTAGTGATGGTATAAGAATTTAAATACATGAATTAGCCAGTTATTGTTCTGCAGGAAAGCAAGGTTCGACACATTATTTCACGCCTTTGAGAGGCGCTAGGCAGATTAGAATATTCGTTTTATTAATATTAACTTTAGGAGTTATGTAATACAACTAATAACATTGTTACCGTCTCAATACAGAGGTTCTGGTGGTATTAAAACTGCTTCTTCAACTGATTTAGCCTATCGCAAATCCGGTTCATTGGTGTCCAGATATGTAGTGTGTGAATAGTTTATGTAACATCCGCAGTTTATTTAATTTTAAAAAATGCCTATTTTTGTTCAAATCATCGAAAAAATTTACTTTAGTCGTTAGATCTGGTAAGGATCAAAATAATGGATATCCCAAATGGTAAACAATGTGTGGGTCATTGCTAATCATGGGCGTGACCTCCATCCTGTCCCCGATCACATGACTTCACCAAGGAACAAAAACGTATTTTTTCAGCTTTTCGATTTTTACTTCAGAAATGCTTGAACAAGCATTAACTAATTTAATAGTTTATCTGATGATTTCACAAAAAAACTTCATACAGTGGTTGCACAAACGAGCTAACATGTTGTAGTGGATACTAGGTAGGTTTCGTTTCGTAAACTTAATTTAAAATGAGACTAGCAAAAAAATCGAATTGATTACGCACCTTTAAATTTATAAGAAATATGTGTAATTTGAGTTTTGTGGGTATCTGAAGATTGTTGGTCGGCTACGTAATGTAACTATTATAGAACTGAAGTTTTGTATAGGGCCTAACCCCGAAGTCCTTGGAACGTGATGTTGCAATCCTAGGGATGGTTTAGATTGTATTAAGCTCTGATATTGGCTAGTTAGACTTCCAGCACAATATGGCCGCCGTAGTATTTATTGAATGTGTACGAATTTATAAACAGACGTTTAATTTATGCGGTGCTACTACGTTGCTTTGTCTTCTCGTCGCCGAGACATGGGTAAAAGACCAGTCATTGATTTATTTTCGCCCACAACTCATGGCTGTAATTTCATCGTAGAGTAACTCGATTCAATCTTGTGCACATTAGGTGTGATTGCTACTACAAAAGTTAACCACTCTTCATCACATCTTCGAATGTCTTCGACTAAGGTATACAAGTCAACATTCTTCTCCGCCGAGACTTCTTAATGTCAACCTGACTTCACATGACGAAGCTTCTCTTCGCCATATACACATTGTCTGGGCCTGAACCATGCGTGGGTGAGTTCCCAGTCGTTGTATTGTTGTTCAACAATGCCACACGTGACATCTTCTTGATCGCTGCCATCACGCCTGACTACAAACGTTTGTCCGCCGCTTTCTCGTTCCATCGATCCGCGTGACGCCTTCCCGTTCGCCTTTATCCCGTGTGACTGGTTCCTGTAACGTCGATCCGTACGCTTTTATCTCGTTCGACTGATCCGCGTGACGCCTTCCCGTTCGCCTTCATCCCGTATGACTGGTACGTGTGACGCCTTCATCCCGTGTGACTGGTACGTGTGACGCCTTCCCGTTCGCCTTCATCCCGTGTGACTGGTACGTGTGACGTCGACCCGTACGATCTCATCTCGTTCGACTGATCCGCGTGATGGCTTCCCGTTCGCCTTTATCCCATGTGACTGGTACGTGTGACGCTTTCCCGTTCGCCTTCATCCCGTGTGACTGGTACGTTTGTCGTCGACCCGTACGCTCTCATCTCGTTCGACTGATCGGCGTGATGCCACCACGTTTGCCGCCACTCCGTGCGATTGATTTGTGTATCCTTTCCACAACACACTACGACACTGCTCCGTATGACGCCAACAACACCGCTGACATCGCGTGCGACTGCACCGTGTGACGCCATTTCATGCGGCACCCCTTTCATTGCTGCCTCGTTTGGTAGGCAAGCCGACCCGATGCGACAGTGAAGTTGGGTCCACATATCGAGGTATCGTAGTGGAACACATCCCGATATATCCTCACCGCGATTATAATATGTACCAGTGTATTCTCCTGTGAATTCACGGAACTGTTAATCTTCGTTGATCTGTCAAATCCTGGTACAAACTACGCCCTGATACAGGATCTGCACTGGCAAGTGGGTGAGCTGACAAATCTTGTAACCACCTACCATGTGTGATGTATTACTGTGCGCCGTTATGTATTAACTGTATCGTTTCTTGTTAAACGGGATTCCAATTGGATTTTCAATTATTATCCATGGTTCTATGTTGTGTTTATGTTGCACCCTACATTGATGAGCTTTTGTCACGAGCCAGTAACTTTGATTTCCGCCAATCCTAAAACCAAACTTATGACACTTTACACATACATTTGCATATGATATGATGTGTGCGCATAGCCTGGTGCGCAACATACACTTATTGGAGAAGTGTGTGATTCGATAACCGAGGAGTTTAATGAATTGATAAACTAATTCAACAAACAATGTACTGTACAAACACAATTTAATACAGTATTTTCATTTTATTTGGCTATTGCATACATGTGCTGTGTCTACGATAGATCAACGTGCAACGTATATAATGCGATAATTGTTTACATGTTTTGTTTAATAATAATAAACATATTAAATATAATATAAATATAGTTAACCCTCTCATTTACTTTTTTATTTATATTTCCTTACATTACCTGGGAACAAATTGGTCAGTATGAGATTCGTTTGGAGCAGGTTCAGTTGGTGAGTGTAAAAAGCCGTTGTGATGAAAAACCGTTGGCTATTAGAAATATCTGTTCATGGTCAGTGTTGGTCAGTAAAGTGGCTAGGTAGCCTTGTAGTAGCCAACCCTTTATTACAAAGATTGTACTTTGCGATGGCAGCTGCATAGTTGCTAAGAAGCATTCTCAATAACGAAGATGGATTGGACTATGTCCACGTACATAATCATGTTACCGCATTGGAAATGCCGACACGTTTCAAACGTAGACGACACAAACATCTACGTCGTAAATTTTAGACAGATTGTCGTTTGTGCTGAGGGTCTCATTCACTGAGCACACCAGGGGTTACTAACGCTTCTTCTCTCAATGTATGTAGCCCATCGCGAATATTTATTTCACACGCGTAATGATTTTAATAAATTGTAAGTTGGAGAAAAATTTTTCGAAAGGGCAGAAGTACAGCCGACTGTGCGAGAGAATGGCAGAAGATCGCGATTGATGGAGACGAGTCGTCGAGTGGGTGGAACAGACTAAATGATGTGGCCCCCACTCCACAAGGGACCAAGCTACAAGAGGAAGACAGTTGGGACTATGTTTTATATCATTTAGGCTCACAAAAATCACATGTCTGCCATTTTGTACGCAATGCCCGCTTCGAAACATAAACAATAGTTATGTCGTCATCGCACGCTCATCATAACTTAAACAAATATATAATAAGTCCACATTGATAATATGATTAAGGAAATGTTAACTGAAATGTTATCTCGCAGTATCTCGGTTAATACTATCGAATAAAACTGGCAATTTTCCAGTGTTTGTAGTAGAAGAAAATATACTTGAAAGGCACGCACGTCAAAGCGACAATACGCTCGTAAACATTGTTTATTCTGCATCACCTGCATCAGTTATTATACAACGAATGAGTTCGTGTTATAACAGCCATTGCATGCCCATAACTGTCAAATGAAAATTCAGTGAGTGACAAACGGGACATGTTGAACCAGTTACAGGTGAATGCTGACCATCTTATAAAATAGAATCCCACGCAATGCAGTGTTGCATAGAACACATTAACTACTTGAATCGGTTCTATTTTACAGTTACGCGCTGAAGAATGTTTGAGAAACGCTTTTGTGAGTGAACCCATAAGACAGTAACTTACTGTCTTATGTGTCCAATATATTTCTTGAAATAGCTGATATATGTTATTTTCCGTGACACTGTCGCCGAACAAAGCACGCGTGGTGGTCCATTTTCAAAGTAACTGATACAAATAAGCAGAGAGAAAAGAATGTCTTTGATTGGGTAAAACGGGACGAATTATGTATTTACTGGATGCTTTAAAGTCCTGCCTTTTAGAAAGTGGCAGTTTCCAAAATAGGAATGTCTCAAACGATAGCCTTGGATAGTAGATGAAAATGCCTTACATATTCATGGCGTAAATGCCACGACATTATACCGAATATGTATACCAGCTAGATTATATTATGAAATATTTTGTATTCTCCGTGAAAACACGTGTCCTAAAATGTGTTGTTCGTGCTGTTTTCTAAATCAAATAACGTTCTAGCTGAGTGAAATGTTTAGGAATGTTATAATGCTAAATGACAACATATAATTATCATCAGAAGTGCAAAGTCATAGATCGCCACTTTTTAATACGAAATAAGAGGTGGCTACCTTGTACCAAGTTACTGCGATTGCATATTAAAGATGACAAACTAAGTGTCACGCCTGTGGTTTCTTTATTGACAATCACCGTTCTGACGTTACAATATTGAGCCAAAACCGACTTGCGCTAAATTGTAATCATGCAATTTATAGTTCGGCATGCACTGATACACCAGTAGGCACATAATAATATATCCTAGTCTATGACTTTAACCACCGAAGAGCTGGGCAAAGAATGCCAAAATGTCTATGAAGGCGTTGTAAAAAGGATTAAATGATCAATTGTATCGAAAGCAGCTGAGAGATCTAGTAAAGTGAGTGCTGTGGCTTTGCCATTGTCCATGCAGACTGTAGGTATTTGATAAATGATGCTTATAAATGTGTTCATGAAGGCGATTAGCAACTACTTTATCCAATATTTTTGACAGACAACTGAGATTGGAGATAATTCTTTAGGTAATTTTTACACATAGTTTCTTTTTTAATAAGATGATTTACAAGAGCTTGTTTGATGTTCCCTGGAATAACTCCGCCCTGCATTGAAAAGTTTATGATAGTAGTAATGGGAAAGATGAGTTTATTGATACAGCTTTTTATAGAAGTGTTGGAAATGGGTCAAAATCGCAAGATTTAGTGTAGCCCGCCCTTATCAAATATATGTAAATTTAATTTTTAAACATTCACACTACTAGCATTAATACAATCATTTGGCATTCATTTATCACCCTCTTTGATAATGAATGAAGACGTTCCTTAGCTAATGTTGCTAAGAAGTCCTATTTTGAATATGTGAACTGTGGCTGAGCTTGTTATACTTTTGTCATAGTGAGTCCTTTATGTCAACTCATATACACAGATGCACATGTTAAGGAAGTAGGTTTGAGTTAGCCAATGGTTGAATGTAGTAAAAGTTCATTTGGGTTCTCAAATCAAAGTAGAGAGCTTGGGATATCATTCCATTTGTTATTATTATTTAACTTATACGTTTTGAACATCGTAGTGTTAACAGTGGGGAGTATTTAAACTTTTGGTTATGCTAAACTACAATTAAGAAACTGTTCAAATTACACTGTACGTATATATATATATATATATATATATATATATATATATATATATATATATATATATATATATATATATATAATTACGGTTTAGGACGGCTTTCATGGATATTCGCTGTACCGTTATACTATAAAAAAATCAGTGTATTTAGCTAAACAGAATCGCGGTTAAATTAATCAGGCGTTTAATAGTATCACAATTACTGTGACATAACTATTCCCAATTCGCGCTTTGATGAAATATTCCGCTTCATATAATCAAGGGCTGAAATTCATTTTAATGTATGCGTGCGTACCATGTGAGTGTGTGCGTGTTGTTCCGGCCCAAAGTGATTATGTTCAGCGGAATTCACTGTATGCGATATACTAAAAAAACTATAAAAAATCATAAGCACCTTTACTCGTGGGATGGCGTACTGCGCCCCCTAGCGGATGTATGTAACCGTTGTTGCCTCGCTGGTCTACTAAACAATGAAATAGTCACTTATTTACACCAGTGAGCTCTGTCCTGACATGCATGCATTATTGTGGCATACTGATACTGTAGGGGGCAGCCGTGGCCTAGTGGTTAAGGTGTTGGACTCTAAATTCGAGGGTTGTGAGTTCAAGACCCACACTGGGCACGGTTCGTTTTCGAAGCTTAGGCAATTTCGTTTACCCTACTTTGCCTCAGTCTACTCAGCTGCAAATGAGTACAAACACTGTTTGGAAGGTACCTGCGATGGACTAGTGTCCTGTCCAGGAGAGTCAGTATAACTGCACTCTAAGTTGCTTCGCACTACAGAAACCAGGTTTAAGCACTGGCCATATAAGCCTTCATGGCTTCCTAAGGCGTAATGCCTAGGGGATGACTTTACCTTTACCTTACTGATACTGTACATCGTCTACAACGGGTAGATGAAACACCAGCGGTGACTTCGTTACGACACGTTCGTCTACGCATTGCAACTCTGTTCATTCTCGACCGTCAGCAAATTTGGAGATCTGATAAGAAGTAGAAATGGAATGTTTTATGGACTACTTTATCTGTTCGCGATAATCACTTATTGTTGACGCTAATTTATCCGATTTTTAGATGTATATTTAATATACCTAGTATTTGTCACTGTATACAGCAAAACTACCCCAAAGCGGCCACCCAAATGACTGAATAAAGGGCCCGATTAAAGAAGAAGAATTACAGAGTCAAAATTACCGACGTGGAATAAACAGACTGGGATACACTGGCCGTTTTCAAGGGGTGGCCGTTTCCAGGGGTTGGTTGCTTTGAAGGGTTCTACTGTATATGACTACGTATACAACTGTGGCGGTAAAGTGGTTGTTGTTGTGTCGTTCGTAGTATTACCCATTTGCAGGGTTCCCCAAAAATGTTACGAAGACAATAAATTCACATGTTAGACATGGCGTGTATTAAATCACAAAGACTAAAACCAACAACGGTTTCACACATTTTATTTACGCGTAGACAGCGCAACAATGTGCCCAGGCAGCTTATGCCGCTTCACGGCGTGCCGACCCGCGTACGTCGTCCGTGAATGGTGGAACCGTTGGACGTGTCGGACGAGACCCACCAGGCGGAGCTGTCGGCCGTGGCGGACGTGCCTCGACGCTCGGCGCCATCATACCGTCCTTGACATTGTCCGGATGACGGGGTCGGGCTGTCATCGGGTTCTTCATCACCCTGACGGCCGACCCCGGCAGCTTTGTGGCTTTCCCGTTTCCCGCCTTGAAAGAACACACATCACATATGTTACAATGTTGTATGCGTATGCAAGCAGTTGGCGGTTTCAAAGTGGTTTTAAAGTATTTTTTCGCGTCGCTATGCTATTATTGTGGACAATGACTATTTAATGACATATCTTAACTTATTTTAAACTGATATTACTTATTTCAAGACTGTTAGCGCCTTTGATATGCTGTTTACAGGGATATGCGGGATATTAAGACAACAATGTTTTTATTAATTCACCCACGCATATGGTATATTTACTTGTAACATAATTATTATGTTGAATGTTATTAACTATTGTGACTATCGGCAGTTCAGCGTAGTATCGACGAGGACAATTTATAGTTTAATGTACTATTCATACAATTGCATCGTCATATCGATTATTGCGATTGATCAATAGCTAATCCCTAAATCACTTCTCAGAAGTTAACAATCAAGGTCTTTGTCGTCGTTCCCCTCTTTATCCCTCGTATCCTGGATGAGACTGGCACCGATACCTGTGGTCGTTTTTTTCCTTCTTCTTCACTAATCCAGTTTCACTGTCGTCTCCACCACCCGTCGACAGTCCCCCTATCCCTCGCTCTGGTTATCCACTCCCCTCCTAACCCCGCCGAATCTCTCTTTTCATTAACATCAATATATTGATATATCGCATTGTAGTAGGATTGTTTTTGAAATAAATAACAACAAGGGATATTTATAGTATATTTGAAAACCTTACATACATAACTATGTAGTAGTTATTCTCTTTAAAACATATATAATATAGAAAACATATTATGTATACAACATGCATTTACACCTATATGGTCATTAATACACTACTATGCTTTACCATGGTGCACTTTGAGCCCCTCAACGTGTATGATGGACCACACATCATCTTGCCGCTGAAGGAACATAAAACACGTATCACAAAAAGAGCTTAAATGGAATATACGGCAACTTAAACGTGTTACAATTGTTATCTTTAAGCTCTGAATATGTTTGAAAATACACGGTTTAGCGATGGAATAAAATATGCTAGTTTTACGAAATACATAGACAACGCTTTACGGCATAAAAATCTTTCATTTGTGAAGCATATTGTTGTTTAATGTATGTTTTATTAATCCGTCAAGATTGTTATTACAACTTCAGACGCATATTTACCACAGCAATAAGATTAAAACAATTCCGTTTAGATAAGGCGAAAGTGATGTTGACTTACTTGTATACACACGCTGGAAGTGTGTTTCCAGACGCGACGAAGCCACCACAGCCCCGGTAATCTAAAAAATAAAATGAAACAGCAAGTAATATTATGAAGCTTGTGCATCGGAAGCTCGGTATTACAGATCTACCCAGCAGCTTTTTTCACCTTTCGATACTTGAAAGTTCCGCGTAGTGTAAGTATGACCAATAGTTACGTCATTCTAATCAGAGGTAATCAATTACTCCGCACAAAAAAAAACGACATTGAGTTGTAGTTACCAAAACAAACAAACATGGTGTTCCTTCGTTGTACGTTATCATGTATATATGTATATATATATATATATATATATATATATATATATATATATATATATATATATATATATATATATATATATATATATATATATATATATACTACACATATATACCACATGCATGATAACGTGTGAGTGAGGGAGCTTGCATGCACGAATAAATATATACATATATATATATATATATATATATATATATACATATATATATATATATATATATATATATATATATATATATATATTTATCACACCTACCCATATACACAGGCAAACCACACGACTCCACACGCACACACGCACGCACGCACACTTGTTCGCACACACACAAACACACATACAGACACACACACACGTTTCATCAAACGTCAAATTAACTTATCCGCAGAACAATATAAAGTATATGGGTGATGTTGTTTACTCACTTCTGTTGAAGCAGAAATACCTCCCAAATGGATAGGGGTAAGGTGCCCAGAAGAGGATGCCTTGGCTGCAGCAGTACGTCTCAATGTACCACACCCAGCGACTGCAAAAGCAGAAGTACGAAACGCTTTTGTTGACGCAGAAGATTAGTTAGCAAGGCAAATGGCAGGTAGACAGACATATAAATATATTTATTTTGACCAATTTAACAAGTTGAAATAATTGAAACACAATGTAGACTTAAAGGTCAAGAGGACCACATTAAGACAACAAAAGTGGGACAGGGGAGCCACTTTTTGTTAACTAAACTAATAAATACGTAAACAACATTGAAGGCGACGTCAGCAACGTAATCACAACAACGTGGACTCGTTGAAATATTTAAAATCCATACTGTTTAACCATCGCCGTGAACCAGGTTTAATGTTTTATTGTCACCTATGGTGGAATGATTTTACTGACGTCCGTGGACCAATGTTGTCCAAGATCAAATGTGGTAATGTTCAGAAAACGTACTATCCTACACGTAAATTAAACGAATTACGATTTAAAGAAATATATATTGCGTAGTGACACAATATATAATCCCCACCATGTTCGATATGTATAACTGCATCTCTTGTATATCAACAAAACATAGTTTATTCGATAGAAAGTAAAATCCCAATTTATTGCCCTGGATTTTATGCTGCTATATATTTAATATACACATAATTTGTGTGGAATCCACCAAGGTTTGGTGTAGGAAATCACTATAAGTAATATGACGATGGGGTTAATAACCAACGCTCTGTGGTATTTCTCGGTAAACTTACATGCAATGCCTGCGCCACCAACCCCACCAGCTCCACTTGACACACACCCGTTTCCATCTGTAACACGCTGGCTGAATCACCACCCAGGAGCTCGCGTGGCAGATTCCACAGTAATAGTCCCTCACTGAAAGGAAACCGTGTGAGTATGTGTGTGTGTGTGTGTGTGTGTGTGTGTGTGTGTGTGTGTGTGTGTGTGTGTGTGTGTGTGTGTGTGTGTGTGTGTGTGTGTGTGCGTTCGATATATATATATATATATATATATATATATATATATATATATATATATATATACGTGTGTGTGTGCGTGCGTGCGTGCGTGCGTGCGTGCGTGCGTGTGTGTGATTGTGTGCTTGTGTGTCCGAGCCACGTATCCAAACTATTGACGGCTTAGCATTCAAACCTCAAATGTTCGCGACTAGGATACTGTGGGTACATACATAATGAAGATATTTTCGTTTTAATGCTTCGGCAAATATTAATTGTTTTAAATATAAATAGAATATATATATATATATATATATATATATCTCAAGTTTTAACAAGATTGTCATCCCAAACAACAAGTTCCAGATGGCAAGTGTCCAACAATTTGTTCAACTATGTGTAGCCCGCCCTTATCATATATCTGTCAATTATATTTTTTAATATATTCACACTACTAGCATTAACACAATCATTTGGCAGTTTGTTCCATTAATTTATCACCCTCTGTGAGAAAGAGTACTTTCTCATGTCAAACCTACACTGCTCCTTAACTAATGTTGCTTTGTGGCCTCTGGTTTCCTGCCTTCTTCAAGTTTGAAGAACATATTCCTATTAACATCCTCATAACCGTTCACTATTTTAAACACTTCTATTTGGTCTACTCTTAGTCTCCTGGTCTCTAGTGTTGTCAAACCACATTGTAATCAGCGGCTTTCGTAACTAAGGTCTCTCAATTGTGGAATAATTTTAGTTGCTCTTCGTTGTATTCTTTCTAGCTTGTCTATGTCCTTCTTACGATACGGCCTCCATGGTTGAATACAATATTCCAAATGTGATCTAACTATTGCTTTGTACAGGGGTACAAATAGCTGTCATTCCTGATACGTGATAGTTCTAATTAGCCCTAGAATTTGATTTCCTTTCGAAGCTGTAATCCGACAATGCTCTGAAACTTTCATGTGAGCACTAAATGTTACTCCTAAGTCCTTTTCTTGTGTGGTTCTACTTAGTACAGTATCCACCATTTTATATTCTTCGTCCATGTTTCCATATCCTATATGTATGGATTTACACTTCCCAAAATTGAATAATATTTGCCATTTTTCTGACCATTTAAATTGTTTATGTAGATCATCATTAGTAACCTTTCTGAATACTTTTGTGTCATCTGCAAATTTGAGTACTTTGCTAGATATGCCATCTTCCAAATCATTTATATATATTAAAAACAGTATAGCGCCTAATACTGATCCCTGCGGTACCCCACTCAAAACAGATTTCCAATTTGAAATCTCACCATATACTATTAATCTCTGTTTTCTATGTGTAAGCCACTCTTCTGTCCAGTTGATTACATCATTACCTATACCATGGGCCTTTAGTTTAAGTAACAGTCTTCTCACTGGTGACCCGTCATCTACCCACTTTGTAATTTAGACTTGACCTTGCTTTTAGGAACCAATGTTGAGATGTATTTATTAATTTATGTTTTACAAGGAATTCCACCAATTAATGTTTCGAGTAATTTATATACAACTGATGTTAAACTCACTAGTCTATGATTTTATGGCTTGTTCCTCGATCCCTTCTTAAACAACGGCGTAACGTTTGCTTCTTTCCATTCTGAAGGAACTATTCCTTCTTCTAGTGACAAGTTAAATAATTTGGTAAGTGGTGTATTATTTGCTCAACAATTTCCTTAAGCAGTGTTGGATGTATCCCATCAACTCCCAGTGATTTATTTTCTTTCGTCTTCTTAATTTTCTTTCTTTGCTATCATTTCAGGAGTTACAACTAACTGCCCTAAATGTTCTGATTCACTGCCCTCACATTTAATAATTGTGACTGGAAGTGAGTTGATATTTTCTGTGGTAAAAACTGAGCTGAAATACTCATTCAGGACCTCTGCCATTTGAAACCCGTCTGAAACTATGTTTCCACTGTTGTTTTCCAGTGGTCCGACCTTATCTGGAACTTTATGTTTACTCCTTACATAACCATAGGAACTCTTGGTGTAATTTTTTATATTACCTGCCAATTGTTTTTTGAAAGGTTCTTTTAGATTTTCTAATTTCAGTTGTAGCTAGGTTAAGTGCCTCTTTGTAATTTGCATAGTCTTCATCCTTTTTGGTACGCCTATAAACCCTCCACATAATTTGCTTAAACACTTTTTTCTAATAGCTTCTTTTGACAAGTGTTTCTTTCTCAATCGTTTTCCTTGTTATTACAAGGGAAAAAAATTGTCGCTGATACTCTCAATTTCATATTTTAGAATATTCCAACATTCAATTGCGGTCTTATTCATCAGCATGTTATTCTAATCTAGCTTTTCTAAGTATGTTCTCATATCTTTATAGTTACCTTTGTGGTAGTTTCTCCTATACGTTTTTTTTTTATTTTACTTTCTGATTTTACATTGATGTCAAAATGTATTTGATTGTAGTCACTGTTACCCAATGGTTCATGTATTTTTACATTGTCCATTAATTCGTTTTGTGATGACTATATCTAACACATTATCTCCCCTGGTTGGTTCTAGCACGTGCTGAGTAAGGAAGATATCCTGAATTAAAAATAGAAATTGTTGATCCTCAATCCCTGTGGTCTCTAGAGATTTCCATTGTATGTGTCCATGGTTAAAACCTCCCATTATGATACATCCTCCTTTACTCACTTCCTTTATAGCCTTTTGTGTTTTTGTGTTAGCCTCTTCGTTTATGTTTGGACTTCGGTAAACTAAACCAATAGTTTATTTTGAATTTCCTGAAACTATTTTGCACCAAACAGCTTAATCGCAATCTGCTTCCCTTTCTAATTTTATTTCATAAGCTTGAATAGATTCGTTAACATATAAAATAACTCCCCCTCCCCTTCTTCTTATTCGGTCTCTCATAAACATTACGTATCCTTTCAATCCTAATTCAGCATCTGTTATGTCTGTGTTGGCCCATGATTCGGTAATACTAATTATGTGGGGGTCAATATCGTCTACCATAATGTATAATTCGTTTTTCTTATTTTCTATAATCCTAGCATTTAAACACACGCAACTATAACCTGCAGCAGACCTGTTTTAAAGACATTTTGTTATTGGTTTTTCTGTGGCCTCTTGTCCTGCTTGAGGCATCTATAACTAACCCCCATCCCCCGGCAATTTCGATACCTGTGACAACTCCTTCCTATTACTGTTAAAATCCCTGACAGTATTTCCTAACTATGACTTGCCCGAGCCCCCATCTTCGTACATCCCCTACACTAAAAACTAAAAATATCCGCCTATATATATATATATATATATATATATATATATATATATACGCCCGAGACGGGGGGTAGGAGTGGCGGAAGAGAAATATACAAAATATACAAACGAACGCACGAGAGAAGGGGGGGGGGTAGGAGTGGCTGAAGAGAAATAAGGTGGTGTCACTTACTGTGTCTCTTCTGCCGACTGACCACAACCTTGTTGGTGTCTCCGGCCTCCCTCGCCTGGCGCTCCAAGCCGGCATCGTCGTTGACTTGCTCTGTCTTGGCTGTCTCCTCGGCGAGCGACGCCACCAACAGACTGAGCAGACACAGCGCTAGGGTCAACAACAGTCGACTCATCTTGAAGATTGTCTGCCGGATAAAAAAATAAAATACGTATTTGCAAGAGCCTCATCTAATCTCACTTGTCTCGTTTCAGAATCATTAATCTTTTTTAATATCCACGACGACATGCTAGCTCATCTGTGCATATGTGTTGTTTAATTTTAATGAAATCATCATGCAAATTATTACATTATATATAACTGGGCCCAGTTGAAACTAAAAATGGCAAACGTGGTTCCGTCTCAATATACTATGACATGGAATTGTTTTGTATGTTACCAGGTGTGACGATGAAAACCAAATCTTTGGATGGTCCTAGCAAAAGTACACCTAATTTTATTAAACCGACTGCGCATATTACGTAAAATGATAGTGCACCCCAGATCTGAACATCAACGAACATGATTCGCGAAGGGTTAAACGAATTGAAGAAGGTTCTCTGGCCAAGAGTTGAGTGGCTAGTGTAATAATGTTAATAATGAATTATCTACATATCATCTAACTCGTCCAGTAGGCTTTACTTACTTCAAATTGTCGTCTTCCGCTGACTTGAGAACGTTGTCAGCAGCAGCGTCAAAGTCAGGAAGCCGCGGAGACCACTGCTTTTGAATCTGCTCGCAGTCTTTTATAGGTGAAAAGGATAATTCGTCAAACCAAGATGGGCGAAAGGCACACGTCATCAAGGGCAACTTGAAGGTGATTCTTGTAGGCATTCAGTGAAGGTGATTGTGAAGTTCATGCGCATGCGCATCCTGCCGGGTGGTACGAACGTCTCGACTTTACAAAGAAACATATATCACACCCAACAAAAAATTATGCAAATACATTTACATATGCTATGACGCGCATACCCTTATGCTCGCGACTCGATAACCGAGGAGTCTACAAGAAAAGAAAGTTCCACCCTCTTCCACAATGTTTAACCCGATTCAACAAACAATGTATTTTACATGCATATATTAATACATATATTAATACAATGTTTCCATTTGTGTGGCTATTGTACACTTATACGTACTTGCTACATATATCAACGTGCATATAAAATATTACGATCGTTGTTGACCTGTTTTTTATGTATAATAAACACAACATATTTTAACAATCTCTTCAGAAGCTAGCCCAGTTTTTTAAAGAACATAATGCAGTTGCATGTGGACATTTAAACACATTTACTTTTTTATTGATAATATCATCACAATTCATTGCCTGCGTACAAATTGGTCAATATCAGCTACGTTTGGAGCAGGTTCATTTGGTGAGTTTAAATAGCCGATGTGATAAAAAAGACCATTGGCTAATAGAAATATATGTCCATGGTCAGAAGAGGATGGAGTGGACTGTATGTACGTACATGTTCAATTTACCGCATTGGAAATGTCCACATGTTCGTGAGCATCTTACACGTTTCAAACGTAGACGACACAAATATCTACGTCGTAAGATTAAGACAGATTGTCGTTTGTGGTTAGGTTCGCATTCACGCAACACAAGGGGTTACGGAAAATTTCTCCCTCAAACGATTAAGCCCATCGCGAATATTTAGTTCACATGCCTAATAAAATCAACAAATTCAAACTTGCGGACTATGTGCTGTATCATCGCAGTAGGTCGCGGTATATTAAAATAAATGTTCATCTACCGTTTGGTACGCGATGACCGCGTCAAAATGTATGCAACAGTTCCGTCGTCATCGCACGCGCCATTTTAAGATTTAACAAGTTTGCCATCCAAGGCGAAGGGCCAGATGGCGAGTGGATGAGGAAGCCATTCGTTTATCGAGAGTCCAAAATGTTTTCATATATGTGTGTAACCCGCCTTCCTGAGATATGTGTCAACCTTGTTTTAAAACATGTTCCCGTTGCTAGCATTTACACAATCTGCAGATAATTAATTTATTGTTCTGTAGTTCTATTATCTTTCTTGAGTGAGAAAAAATATTTCTTTCAATATTTTCATACCCATTCTGTATTCTACAAACTACAATTTGATCTCCTCTTAACCGTCTTTTCGCAAGGGTTGTTAAATCATAACTAAGGTCTCTCAGTTCTGGAATCGTTTTAGTTGCTCTCGTCTGTATCGCTTAAGCATATACTTCTTACGCCATGGCCTCCAAGCTTGTACACAGTATTCTAAATAAGGCGTAATTATTTTGTATACAAAGGTATCAGTAGCTATTTTGTCTTATATGTTATATTTCTCCTAATCAATCCAATGATTTGATTACCTTATGGAGCTGCAATACCACACTGCTCTGAAACTTTCACACCATTATTTATTGTAACTCCTAAGTCCATTTCTTCTACAGTAGTACCTAAAACAGTATCTCCCATTTTATGGCTTACATTGAAGTTCCCTTACCTTGTGTGTCAGCATTTACATTTTCCAAAATTTAATAACGTCTGCCATTTTTCATACCACTTAAATAATTTGTCTAAATTGTTTAGTAAATGTTGTTTATCGCCATCATTTCTAACCTTTCTAAACACTTTTGTGTTATAAGAAAAAATTCAGTGCGTTGCTTGTTATATTGCTGTCCACGTCTTTGACGTATATCTATAATAATAAAGGTCATAATATTGATCCTCATTATGATACATTCCCCTTTACTCACTTATTTTATAGCGTTTTGTATTTTGTTTTATTCTCTTCCTTTATACTTGGACTTCGGTAAATTAATCCAATGGTTAATGTTGAATTTTCCTGTAACTATATTGCACCAAACAACATCGCAATCTGCTTCCTTTTCTACTTCTATTTCTTAGGCCTGGATAGATTCTTAAATATTCGAAACGACTCCCACTCCCCTTCTCTCTATCCGATCTCACCTAAACGTTATGTTCCCGGTTTTACTTTGGGACATTAAAATCCAAAGTAAATGTAAGCCAAAACATTGAACAGTAAACGAAAAGTAAAACTCTGTTCAGTAGTGTTTACAAAACTAAAATGCTACAAAGCAAACCGACAAATCCAACTTCCTCTTCCCTACACAGCTGCTGAACTAGCGTGTTAATTGCCATCGTCCGGCAATTTCGATAACACCAACCCTGCTGAATTATCTGCTCAACCCGTATCTGCCTTAATATTCTGACTAACGATCTGTTTTTCTTAACTGCGTCAGTTGTACCATCGCTCTATGCGTTATAAACACCTTTGACACGGACGACGATGATGAAAATGTACAAATGGCCAACCTAGCGGGCATTATCTACAATGACGGTAGTGTACATGCATGTGTCTTGTCTTGAACATTCTATACGGGGGGGGGGGGGGGGGGTGGAGGTTACACCTGACCCACTAAATACAAAGGGCACGCCCGTCTAAGAGACAAGACGTCTCGTAAATACTGTACACCACCTGCGTCGACTAATATACAACGAACGAATTCGCTTTAAAACGACGATTGCGTGTCCATAACTGTCAAACTGGAATTCGAGCGAGTGACAAACGGAGCACGTTGAACCAGTTACAGACGAATGCTGCCAAAAGAATCCGACAAAACGCTATGTTGCAGTAAATATCTCAACAATTTGAGCAGATTATAGGTCAGAGTTATGCGCTGAAGAATGCTTGCGAAACTCTTGTAAATCAACAAGTAACTGACGGGATATTTCTTAACGTAGCTGATATTTATCATGTTCCATCGCTGAGCAAAACACGCGTCGTGGTTGATTTTTAAATTGTCGGCAAAGAGTAGGCATAAAGAAAAGAAAACTCGCTTCTTAAAACGGTTTCGCAAAAAGTTCATTATAGCAAATGCCGAGTTTCCATAATATACAGTAAACGAAATGTAAGCCAAAACATTGAACACTTTAATGTATTCGACAGCGGAACGTATCATATGAAACGTATGCACCACCACTTAGAACTCTGTTACCACGTGGTCTTTGCATATTGATAATTATAGTGAGCTATGACGTTGTATTGAAACATATTAGGTTATGTTGCACAAGATTTTAGATAAGACTCCCATACCTTTTCCTAACAAATCCCTTCCCCCCAACGCGTCTAGACCCTTTGGAAATTCCAGAGACTATTCCACGTCCAACAACTCATGATTTGTGGTTGAACAACCTTGGAAACAAGAAGATTAAGAGTAGATCAAATTGCAATTTTTAAGATAATGAAAATTTTTTGTTTTACGATATTGAATGGGAATGAAACTATTGATAGAAATATTTTTGTTGTCTCACTTAAGAAAGATAGTGGAACTAGAGAATACAAAGTAACACGTGAAGAATCAGAGTAGATTAGATATAAGAACGTACTCATTTTAACAATGGACAATAAATGAGTGAATGATCAGAGTAAATTGAATATAAGAAAGTACTCACTGTCACAAAGAGACAATAAATGAGTGAATGATCAGAGTAGATTGAATATAAGAAAGTACTCACTGTCACAAAGAGACAATAAATTAGTGAATGATCAGAGTAGACTGAATATAAGAAAGTACTCAATGTCACAAAGAGACAATAAATTAGTGAATGATCAGAGTAGACTGAATATAAGAAAGTACTCAATGTCACAAAGAGACAATAAATTAGTGAATGATCAGAGTAGACTGAATATAAGAAAGTACTCAATGTCACAAAGAGACAATAAATGAGTGAATTATCAGAGTAGATTGAATATAAGAAAGTACTCACTGTCACAAAGAGACAATAAATTAGTGAATGATCAGAGTAGATTGAATATAAGAAAGTACTCAATGTCACAAAGAGACAATAAATTAGTGAATGATCAGAGTAGACTGAATATAAGAAAGTACTCAATGTCACAAAAAGACAATAAATTAGTGAATTATCAGAGTAGATTGAATATAAGAAAGTACTCACTGTCACAAAGAGACAATAAATTAGTGAATGATCAGAGTAGATTGAATATAAGAAAGTACTCACTGTCACAAAGAGACAATAAATTAGTGAATGATCAGAGTAGACTGAATATAAGAAAGCACTCAATGTCACAAAGAGACAATAAATTAGTGAATGATCAGAGTAGATTGAATATAAGAAAGTACTCACTGTCACAAAGAGACAATAAATTAGTGAATGATCAGAGTAGACTGAATATAAGAAAGTACTCAATGTCACAAAGAGACAATAAATTAGTGAATTATCAGAGTAGATTGAATATAAGAAAGTACTCACTGTCACAAAGAGACAATAAATTAGTGAATTATCAGAGTAGACTGAATATAAGAAAGTACTCGATGTCACAAAGAGACAATAAATTAGTGAATGATCAGAGTAAATTGAATATAAGAAAGTACTCACTGTCACAAAGAGACAATAAATGAGTGAATGATCAGAGCAGATTGAATATAAGAAAGTACTCAATGTCACAAAGAGACAATAAATTAGTGAATGATCAGAGTAGACTGAATATAAGAAAGTACTCAATGTCACAAAGAGACAATAAATTAGTGAATTATCAGAGTAGATTGAATATAAGAAAGTACTCACTGTCACAAAGAGACAATAAATTAGTGAATGATCAGAGTAGACTGAATATAAGAAAGTACTCACTGTCACAAAGAGACAATAAATTAATGGAATAAATTATCTGCAAATTGTGCCAAATGCTAGCAATGTGAATTTGTTTAAAACAAAATTGTCAACTATCTCAGAAGGGTGAGTTACACAGAGATGAAACATTGTTTGACTCTCGATAAGCATGTGACTTACTTGTCCACTTGCCATCTGGGTCTTTTGCCTTGTATGTCAATTTTGTTACATCTTATTAAATTTGGTGAGCATATGGTGTAGCGTCTCTTACAGGTGTTGCATCAAGCCTATTTGAGCGGACAAGATATGAAAGCCAACGCAATGGTTACGCAAAGGTGTGAGAATAACGACTCGGTTCCGCAAAAGGACGTCTTTCTTGTGCTTTCTATATTTTTCAAGCTAAATAATCCCAGTCGTTTTTGACCAAGTCATTACCTACTCTTTTGTGTTCCAAAATATCTCATTGTTTACAACACCATAAATCAAAGGCGGACCAGCGCCTCTAGGGTCCGACGTCTGATTTTGGAAAACTGGGAGTATAAATACCCCTGAGGTGTGTAGTCATGCTGAATTTTAGGCATCCAGAATTTCAGTAAGGGTTGTCCTAGCGGGCCATACGTGCTTTAGCATTAGAGTTCAACATTTCCTGTCAGGATTTTCTTGTCAAATCTTCTCGACTTTAAGAGTCTGTATACATTTTAAGTGATGTTTACATTCACTACTTTTCTTTACCGTTTACAGTGATACATATTTTCACTGTTATTTTTATTTGTCATCGTGAGTGATTATATTGCTACTATGTACGTAGCCGTCTGATGTACAATATTAAAATCGCTTCGAACCTGGAGAGCAATGCATTGTATTACTTTATGTACTCATATGTCGAATGAGTACAAATTCAATTATAAATCTCGACCTGGCGAGCACAAAGAAGACGGACAATAAAAATATCTTTCGCTGTGAGAAATGCCTCCTGGACCATTGCGTGCGGCCCCGAAGAAGACAAGAAAAGGGAGGCATGTATCTTACGACATGAAAGATAAAGACTCGCAAAGACTTATTTGTCATGTCACACCTATTCACGACGTCAGCATCATGTTCTGATGTGGTGTGGACTCGACTACACCATAATATATTACGTGAATGTCATGTCGCAGTAAGACTGCCCAAAAGTGACGGTCTAGTTACGTTGTGTTGTTTATCAAGACTATAGCTCATTCTATACAACTGATTAGTCGTTACTGCAGTTTAGGTGATATATTGCCTATGAAAACGGAAATGGTGCACTCACAATGTCTCTGACACAGACTCACCTCGTCCTTCTAGATCTGATATATCTCATTTATCACAACTGTCAAACCTTTAGATAAAAATGAAGTATGCAAATTCTCGGGAGATTCCATTTGGATGAACACTGACAATATATATTATACGTTATGCTGATGCAACTCGGTCGTTATTTCGCTAGTCATAAGATTATGGGTAAATGTTTCTTTATGTCATGATGATATCATGATATCAAAGTACTAGACACAAAGTAAGACAGCAAACACAATTCGACGTTGTGTTTTCGAAGTTTGTGTGCGCGATACCGGACTCTCGGTTATTATCGATTTTGCGCATGACTTAATATATATCTTCAAACCGACCTGTCGAAATAACCGAAACTATTGCCGATGCATGATATGCAAAACGCTATGTTTTGCAGACACATTAATATCTTACTCAATCTGTTCTGATGTTAGAAAATATATGTTGTTGTCCGGTAGTGTCAACAGCGGGGGATTTTGACCATTTAACGGACACTTAATTTCATATAAAAGAAGAATAGGGGAGGCTGATTAAGCTTGCATTGCTGCACTGCATTGCCAGACACTGAGTGTCATCAGTCTCCGCTGGATTATTATGTCCTCTTGCACCCTTTACCGCCTTTCATCTTGAACGTGGTCAGTCCGTTCTGCCCGTCTTCCCGGACCGTGCTGTTTCACCGGTCTGTGATGAAGGTAAAATGTGCTTTTTAATAAAGGTTTTGTACATCCAGTCCTAGTAGTGACGCACGTACCACATGCGACGACAAACGAGTTCGCTTTGAAAGATCAGCGCATACCCGTAACTTTCCAAATGAAAAGAGGACACGTGATAAACGAGACAGGTTGACCATGTTACCAGCGAATGTTGACAGACGTGAAGAGTAGCACACAAATCAAATCTACTTCGCAATAAACCCACTTTTCGACCAATTAAGCCCGTTACATGTTATCATTACCTTCCATTGGCTGCTTGTAGATCGCTTTTGAAAAAAAAAACATACGACAACAGCTGACGAAATGTTTCTTAACGTAACGTGATGGTAAACAGTTGAATTGGATTGCTTTAGTCGTGGTTATTTTTCACATTGATGAATGCGTGCGTGCGTGCGTGCGTGTGTGCGTGTGTAGATGTGAGCGTACGTTCTTTCCTGCGCGCGTGCGTGCGTGTGTATATGACGAACTATGAACTCAAAGATTTGCTATAAAAATTACGAACATGACCATTATACATTGACATGTTATGCAATCGCCCTGTTTAAACAATACTTTTAAATATTTTTTTTAAATACCTAATTATAAATGGTATATAAAAAAGCGTTCATCATCATTCGGTGTTTTCAAGACTCCCCCAGATACACTGCTTTCCTATGTAATTACCCTGGGTAATACCCCAGGGTAATTTATAGACGTCCAACTACTTAACAAATATTTTAAAAGGTCGAACGGGCAGCGCGTCAGTGCCAAATCGCCGGTCTTGTCAGGCTGCGGGAAATACGACGCAGATACGCAACAGGGCGTCTTTGTGCAGCTTTCTATATTTCACAAGCTAGTTCCCCGTAGTCGTCTGTAACCTTCTGTCACTGTCTGCCCGCTGGTTTTTCTCAACTATACTCATAAAACAAGTCGCCTTAAATCAAGGGCGGATCCAGGATTTCACCGGACGACGGGTATTGTTTATGACGCTACATGATTTGAGTGACGATTGAATAGACTGGTCTCGCCTCTAGAAGAGGAGGTACTGCATTCGAAGGACCTGCCGGTGGCCGACCCAACCGATTAGTCAACATTATGTATGATTTTCCGACTCGCCTATCACCTGTGGGGCGCGATGGCATACCGGTTAGAAGTCCGGACTCTCAATCTAGAGAACCCGGTTTCAAATCCCACTGCGGGATTTGAAACCTTTGGCAAGTTCGATCACCCCACGTGGACAAAGTTCACTCAGCTGTATAAATGAGTACTTGGCTATACAGACTGTGGTGGAAATGTGAACGAATTGTCTTCGCGCAATTGCAGCGTGGCTGAATGCTTCCCAGAGAAATTGAGATGGCCTTGGAATAAACAGGTCTGCCAAGGGGTGAAGTGTAAAGCGCTTTGAGCGGTCCTACGGACTGAATACCGCGCAATACCATTTTTACTTGATATGTGGGAAGGAATTTGGAAGTATGTGTCTCTCGGATGAAATACTAAACGCTGTAGGTCCACCTAACTGGTGTTTATACGAGTAAAATATCACACACAGGGTGTAAATGTGTAACCAGCTCCATATAGGAAAACGAACGATCTGTGCATTGTGACCACTCTTGTTATAAGTTTTGTGACAATGTTGACTACATATTCTCCCGTTGTAGGTTACACGGTTGCATAGGCAAACAGGCATTTGTCGATTTTCAGCAACACACTTCCCAAATGGACTAAAATGAATACTCTTACTCTCATAGAAGCTGCGTTCGTCACTTAACATGACGAGCAAACATTAGATACTAGCAAAGTGACCTATCGTTGGACGGGAAGAAAAGACAGCCATACATTTGTTTTCTTGCTAAAACCGCGTTTATAGGTAACTACAATATTAGAATAATTGTTCCAACGTATGTATATTATGCTACCACTCCTAGACGCATTCGACTTTGCACGACAAACTTTCAGGGTATCATCTACGACCCCAGGAAGTAGTCGTGACACCTTATTTTTGGGGAAAGGTTAGGGCCCCCATCGGCACCACTATTTGGGGTGGTAAGTGGAATAGCCAGCGGCTGCACAATCTCGTTCCCGAATCCTTCCCGTAAGGTTATAATAGTGGCGCCACATATAACGGCTGCATCAGCCAGCCTCGTCCGTGGGTACAGAAAAACTGCAATACAATGACAGGCATTCAACGACAGATTTGTAAGCGTGTTTGCTTGAAGCTGGCGGAGGGTGATGGTAAAGCAATATCACATTAAGACGGGCTCCCGTTATGTCCAGCCATCTTTAATCACGGCCTAATAACTCAGGTCGATATTCTTGGGATAACACAAAGTCATACCCCTCCAAGCAAAATTGCCTTTCCACCAGTTGTAGTGGCGTTTACTTGACGGCTGAAGGTTGCGTAAGCTGTTCTAGTTAAAACATCGGGTTAGCAAATACAGTTATCAGATAACAATAACAGTTACAATAAGGACACTGTTTCTTTTCATAGCTTTATTTGTGAGGTTCGTACACATTTTGTTCCCCTGCCTCGATTGAGTCATTCATGGTTTGTTAACACAAAATCATCAGAAATCATCAGTAAAAGTAAATTTAACTAACGGGTGTTGATGTGTTGTATCTTCTGCTGGCCGTGCAAAAGTAACGACATTTAAAAACGTTTATATTGGACAAGGAATGTTTAAAAAACAAGGGGGTCCTAACCCAAGCTCTAAGCCGAATCAAAACCATCAACATAACCCAAACCATAATCTTTTACTAAGATTTAGTGCACTGCCCTTGTTGCTTCTTAAATTTGGCACATGGAGATTAATATGAATGTCATGAATATCTTACGCCAGCCATGAAGTTAACGCCACCTATCGACTGGCTGATAACATTTATGCGCGGAAGGGAGTGAATTAGCATTCTCCCTGGTGCATAAATAAACGCACAGACGCCGTCGCCATCTACCGACTATTGAAATATTACTTCATCTTGCACCCGGCGCATCCAACGACAAACACATGTTTGTAACAATTCCAACTACTACTACTACATTTTTTAGCGTGAAGTCCGACATGATTGGTCTAGAGGACGTCAACATTGATGTTGACAGCTAGGTGAACATGACTAATCGGTAGAATAAATGCAACGAGCAATCTTTATGCACGTGATCACGTGTACTTAGTAAAATGGTAAACTAGTACACATGATTTAAGTTGGCCAACTCTCATCACACACTTGCACCAGTTGTGTGGGAGCCGCGCTAAACAGGCGAAGACACGCCATGAAAACGAACGTCGGTGAAAAAAGTCCGCGATTGACAAAAACGCGGCTTGTAATTAACGCTGTAATTGTGCACTGACGTAAAGAAAATACTAGTAAGTCATATTACATCTACATACATGAAACTAATGTTTGTGTCCGCCTGTATCATGTCGACATGTTCATGCGTCATCAACCCATCCAGGTGGTAATGAACCGAACATTAGATGCAGTACTCGATTGCAACAACGTTGTTATCATCGTCTACTGCGTCATATGTCAACATTGCGGTATAATACTCTAGATATATGTTGATGTATTCACGTCACTGTACGCAGTAGATTCCATGTGACCAACAACCGTAGCCGCCAACACCTACATGACGCTGTGCCGCAATTAGTCACGCTTGACTGCACAGCCGTTGTTCGGCGTTTCCACCTGGACACACCCAGTTATTCAGTTTTACGGCGCCAGTGCGAGACGAGAAGTTCGCCATTTTAATTCATAAGGTGAGTGGTGTTTTTATGCATACAGTCAGCTTTGTCTACTTTAAAGGTACCTTCTTGTGTAGCGCTGTATCCAGTGATTGGGACTGTTCGAAGTACTTTTCACTCCATCAAATGGCAGACCTGTTCATTCCAACGCCATCTCGACTTCTCTCGGAAGCATACGGCCACGCTGCAGTTACTGCGTGAAGACTATTCGTTCACACATCCACTTATGTCTATAGCCAGGTACTCATTTATACAGGTGAGTGAACTGCGGCATTGTGGGGTGAACGAAACTGCCAAAGCTTGGAAACAGCAGCAGGATTATTCAAACCAAGAGTTTAGAGTCCGATGTTGTAACTGCAACTCAATTTATTCCAGTGGCTACGTCACGAGACGTTTAAACTACTAGAAACCAACATTTCCATGGCAGACCGTGTGCCCGTGTCTCCCTCTGTATGATCCCCTTAACCAGTCTGCCAATCACGCCGACCTGAACCTTGTTCTTCTCCCACTAACATGTGATCCTGTGTTACGTTGCAACTGGGTGCCAGCAGCATCTGCACTCACAATTCGCCGCCCATTTTTGGGGCCATCTCCATCTCCGGCCAAATAGCAACCATAACAAAATGTCCAACCAGCCCGGCAATATAACGCACACCGACACATAGTGTGGATGAACACTTGCGTAAGATTACTTGTTAGTGCACACCCTGTATGTTTACATCTCCACCACCTGTTCTTGTCCGCAGCTGGTTCGTCATTTTCCTGACGACGTCCTGCAATATATTCTTTTCACCGAGAATGATATCTGACAACGTGAAAGCCATGGCTATCACGAAAGTGGTGATTATCATACTGTTGGGTCTACTTGGGGGTAAGTATGCATCCATTTGTACTGAATAGTGAGTAGCTTCTACAGATAACTCATACATGCATCAGCGCAACGAATTTCATCAATAACACATATAATCTCTTTTGCAAATATTCAATTAATCTTTCTGGTGTGTCTAACACTTCTCGATTCTGATATCGGGTTTAGACTTCCTATTCTTCTCTCATTGAACAGTTGCTACGTATATGCTACGAATGCTGTGATAGATAAAAAAAACACTATAGTAACTACGAAAAATGACTTAGACACATATTTGCGTAGGACCCCAAATGAATAATCAGTGTAGAAAAGAAACTAGCAAAACATATGAAAATATGATATATTTTTATTTCGTACTGTTGACTCAAAACGTTAGCTTTGAACATGATCACGGAGTGTGGCTACACAATTGAGATAATGAGTATGGAATTGTTCTTGGGAAGCATTGTACATGTTGCATACGTCCATGGCTTAGATACGGAGAAAAAATAAATTGTCATAAGTTCAGTGATGCCGCCGTTGAAATGTGTTGTATACGTCGGCCAGACTACGCCGGCAACATCGTCTCACGTTTCCTGTGTTGTTATTTCAGTAAATCTGCTCGTCTTCAGGAGACCGTGTCGCGTGTAATAAAACTAATAGCACACGTTAGTAAATGATAACCACACCGTACTCCACACAACTAAACAAAACAACGCGCAAAACAGCCTTCACACTAATAGTGATTGCTGCAAATTGACAAAATGTTTATAGCAAACAATTTTGAAACTACCTAAATTTGCAAAGCTATGGAAAGGCGAAATGTTTGTGATTGCTGCACTGTTCGACTTATTTCTGTCTCGCAAGACAATGACTGGCGGTGTGGTCGTCGGCGTCGTGTTGTGCATCCCCAGGTGTGGATCACGAGCCCCACACTGGCATTACGGTCTCTCCCACACTTGCTACATATAACGGTCATTCTACTCACGCGGTATTTAACATGTCTGTGCAGTTGTCAATGCCCAAGAAGACTGCGAGGGAAAATCGAACGGTATCCACGGCTGGGGCTGTCGGTCGTACACCATCTGTGAGGACGGACACGGAGAGAGGATCGACTGCACGCCGCCCCAAGTCTACGATGCCAAGAGTCAAGGATGCAAACAGTGAGCATCTTCGTTAGCTTACATGCTTATGTCATGCTTATGTTGATGAACCATAGTTACTCTTCATATTTTCTATCTTGCATTGGTGAGCTGCCTTCAGGCTTCCCGAGAATTTTAGCGCAATATAAGTGTTTTATATTTTATTGTGTTTTGTTGCATTGTGTTGCATTGTATTGCAACTTTAATGTCTTCCTTTTCAATGCGTGTTCACGTTCTAGGATGCCAATATAAGTCCGTGCATGTTTACTGATTTCATCACTCCTTGTTTTGGTAACCAGTGTAGTAATGAATACAACATTATTGTTCTCGCTCCCATAGCAGTATTCTGCGAAGCGCATCTTTCGCTCTCTGATCTTGGCAACTTCCCATACAGTTCACTGTTTGTGACGTGCTGGCTCCAATGTATATTTAATGGCATCCATTATCGGTAAGCTTCGCGTCAATCAGTTTCCATTATTCTCCCATATGTTACTTCCTTGGTTCATGCTGTCATCTTTCCATTCTGCCCAATGGTCTGCTATTTATATATTCGCCAGTATGGTATTCCCACTTTAGAAATCAGGAAATAAAAAACGACCAAATAATACGTTTTTAATTATTGAAGTTGGCTACGAAATCAGTAGAAATGTTTCTTTCAATCTTAAGAAAGGAAGAATAACTGGACTAAAGCAGGTTCTTCGAAGGCTTAGGAACACTTTTCTAAGATGTGTAACTATCAACGCCTATTGCATTTATGCTCGTAATCGTGAACATGGATATGCAATTTGAAATTATATACGTAACAATGAAACTAGGTTAACGTTTGGCGTATCACTTCAATATTATATTCCACTTTATTTCATTGCGATAGATTGTGGAGAATCGTGCGCTATGAGGCCCGATCAAATTCACGATCACCGCAGTGTAACGTAGTGTAGGTCATTTGGCAACTTCGGTGCGCGCGCTGCGTTGTAGTAAGTAATCCTATCGGGTGAAGATCTCAAGCTTTTGATTTATTGACTTATATAACAGGTAACGACGTGTTACAGGCGTTGCGACTAATATATCACAGCTCATATTTTATCTATGTGTACTCACCATAAAGGTCATTAGGTCACCTAATGTATCAATATTATGTAGCTCATTTGGCATTCCGTAAGTCAGTTGTACGTTATCTAAGTGATGTCAGTGTATTCGGTAGGATTTATTAAATTTAACAAGTCAGTGAATAGTATTTTGTTAGATGCATAGTTATCTTAAATGTTATATAGTATATTATGTGCGATACTACGACGTTGTATGATTTATTTATCTAATTTATTATCTCTTCTTAAAGTTAATGAGTTAATCGTTAGTAGCAAAGGCGATGTTTAGCTACGAAGACACTTTATTAAAAATATATACAAATATGCATATTTAGCTTTCACATGTGCATCACGGCAACATAGTAACTGGAATGTCAATCGAAAGGAATGATGTTCGATAATTCGACCATTCCGCGTTGTCCCAGCTCACTCAACTATATAAATAATATATAATCCAGTCCTGTTACGGCCAAACAAGTGTCAACCTAGGAATGGTTGCAACGGAAGGTATTTTATTAGATTCACATTCAGAGATATATCCTCAATGATATACCAATTGTCTTAGTGAACCACCAAAAATGCAAAACAACTAGAGGGCCCCAGGTGATCATACTTATTTGTTTACTTAGTCCTCTTCATGTCCACTGGCACATAGGGCAGAACCAAGGGTCCTCCGCCTCTTTCTGTCTAAAGCCTCTTTTGTAGCCCGATCCCAGCTTAGGTGTATTTGTTTGAGTTCTTCTTCCGCAGTTTTCCTCCAGGTTTTTTTAGGGGGCGTCCTCGTTTTCTTTTACTTTCATGTGTCCATCTTAGACCAAGTTATCATAATAAAATATTATGCTATAAATCTCCGTAACTATTCTGCTTTTTAGGGTATAATGGTGATCTGTGTTGCTTTTCTGACATATTTAATATCCAGGAATCCGACAATCGCAGTAGAAAGTGCATTATATTAGCCAATTAATTTAATATGAATCTTAATGTCAATGAAATAATTAGTGAATGAATGCAAATATTAGTGTCAATAAAACACGCAATGCTCCCATCGAATGCTTAAAAGCTGTTCAAATACTATAATAAATTGTTGGTGTTATATCCCATTAGCACGCACACGATTCTGTGATATATTTTGTATTTGTCTTATTCGTGCACGCAAAATACGTGCGTGCACGCAAAATACGAAAATCTTTCTGATAAGAGCTACTGAAGATGACGAATCTCGGTTGCGGTTGCGCGTCGGCTTTGCGGACGCTTAAACGTGTTAACTAAATTGGCCCTTATGTTTGTGAAGTGATTATAGTTTGACAAACATGACATGTGAATGATGGTCAATGTAAAAGTAACCTAAACATTGCATAACATTAATGTGTTTACCGAGGCGGCGACGAATCATAAGAAAAAACAGTTTTGCTTACAATAACGTTTTTTTCGGAGCCCGTGCAATGCTGCAATTTCACAATTTCAGAGTGTATTTAAAACATAAATTGGAGCATTATGTAAACATTTGTGTTGCGATTCCTTTCACTGATCATTCGGTGTATGTTAACATCAAAAATCCGCCTGCATTTATAAATGATGGTCATTGCTATATTGCTATAACCAGTTCTCATGTGGAGGAAACACTTACAGTAGACTCTTAATTGTGCAATCTATAAGAAACAATAATTCTGCAATAGTTCTTCGTGAAAAGGGAGTGAAGGTATTAATAAAGCGAACAACGGAAAGACAGCATCAACAATATACATGGACAAAAGGTTGCCGACGCAGTTATGGCAATCCACAACAGATTCACTGAGCAACTGAACTCGATAAACAAAATGTAGACACTAGCACGTGTGTGCTTGACAATAACTATGTTTTCTGTGGCACAAAAGGTAAGTTTGAAGGAAAGAGAAAAGAACTTTGCGTTATTACAATACAAAGGCTATTGTCAACATGCCACATCAAGGTTAAGGTATAGTCAACTTGACACGAAAAACAGGATGCACGGTGTGACTCGGTACAAGCTAAGTTGCTGCACTACACGATATGCCTGCGGTCGATGACGTGTACCATCAAACATTTAGCGTAAGCTTCCGGACAAAGAAAGTCATCTCAAGGTGTGTGACGTACGTATAAGTATCCGAAAGAGGAATAAAATTGGACCATTAGCTGACGAAAACAAAAACAAAAACTACAAATGCATTTATTAAGGTTGTTAGTTTTATGACATGTGATCTGGTTGGCTTTTATGAGTGACTCGGAAACTGAACCTTATGGAAACAAGTACATGGAAGCAAAGTTCAAATAACACTTTAGTATCCGGATTATAAACACCTGGCTCAATGGGAAAGCAAATGTAGTCATTTTCAAGAGCCACGCTGACGCTGTCCTTCACGAATGACATGTTCGTCAAAAGGGCGACAAAGACATTGAGAAAATCAGCACTGTGCAAACTTGCCTTGGACGGCAAGGGCCCATTTCACAGTATGGGATTACTGCTACCGTAACGCCTGCTACAACGAGAAGCCAATATGTTCCAAGAGGAAATATCAGTGGCAAAGGCATTAGCTTGATGGGATGAATACAGGTCCGCCTTCACAGAGAAGAAATACACGTATGCCGTGTGCCTGTCTGCCGTGGAATATCATGTGCTAGTCAGCAGGAAAGCACCTGACCCAACAGCCCATATCGACCATCTCTAGAAGACGTCCCTCCTGTTTAGGTTACCAATGCCTGCTTGATTAGGCATGATATGCAGTTCGTTCATCGTGGCAACTACCTATGCAAGTGACCATTGATATTTCTTCCGATGATTGACACGATTCGAGTCACACCATATATTTTCGACTTTGAAATGTGTATGCGCGAACATGCACGAAGATACCAGTCATCACGTTCGTCCAGCGTCTCTGGTGAAACGCCCCCGTGATCAGCTAACTTGTAGGAAATGGCGTACATGAAATAGTATTGTGTCTTGGTGGCGTTCTTGCATAAATACGTTTCGTTTGGTGCATTGGACATCTGATGAATGGATCTGGAATGACGGAGCTGTTGGAACTTGTATATGTCCCAAAAGTAGAAGAAGAAATGACAGGTGGAGCCAATGTGCGCGCAGTACGAACACATCTTCTTGTTGATGCATCATTCCATACAAATTGTTGATGCATCATTCCATACAAATTGTTGATGCATCATTCCATACAAATTGTTGATGCATCATTCCATACAAATTGTTGATGCATCATTCCGTACAAATTGTTAATGCATCATTCCATACAACTTGTTGATGCATAATTCCATACAAATTGTTGATGCATCATTCCATACAAATTGTTGATGCATCATTTCATACAAATTGTTGATGCATCATTCCATACAAATTGTTGATGCATCATTTCATACAAATTGTTGCTGCATCATTCCATACAAATTGTTGATGCATCATTCCATACAAATTGTTGATGCATCATTCCATAATTTTTTTCAATGCATCATTCCATACAAATTGTTGATGCGTCATTTCATACAAATTGTTGATGCATCATTCCATACAAATTGTTGATGCGTCATTCCATACAAATTGTTGATGCATCATTCCATACAAATTGTTGATGCATCATTCCATACAAATTGTTTGATGCATCATTCCATACAAATTGTTGATGCATCATTCCATACAAATTCCCAAGCAATAGATCAAGACTCAGATGAAGTAACAGACCGCGAATCAGGGAGGCGCTCGGAACAGCATCGTCACATGAAGAAACTCCTGAAGCTACACTGGATGGAACTTAACATTCTGATCTGGAAGAAGCCAAGTGTCTATATGTTGAGTTAATGGAGGGCTCAATGTCATCTATCCTCACGAATATATGTTACTTAATAATCAAACAGTCTTCAAATGTCTTACAGTTCCCATATTTGTGATGTGACACTAGGGTGTCATTAAGTGTTAAAGGAAACTGTGAAACTGTGCAACTCAGGCTCTGCAAAATAATATGCAAATATCTTCATGATCGTGGAAGTTTTTATTGTAAATGCTTGTGCTGAGTTTGCGCGCTAATTAGCTAATATTGACCCATTAATTGCTTGAGTTGAGTCTTGTAATGATAAATGACTGCATGGTGTATATTTATGACCTTATGTAATATGATACCGATGTTTTAGTCATTCCAACGGATTTCGTAATGGAAATTACATTGACTTATCATGAATCACCACTATTGGCAACTCCAATATAGATGATTTTGCTCCCATTGGATTGCGTGATGTCAAATATGTTGAAAACGAACCTGTGTTCATCAGTATGTCTTCCGGGGTGCATAAACACGCAGGTTAAGAGGAGATTAGATTGAAGTTTTTAAAATATTGAGTTGGTTTGAAAATATTGATAGAAAGATAGCAGAACTAGAGGACATGTAGTAAAATTATGATTGTATAACTGCAGCATGAATATGTTTAAAAACAAGGTAAACACGTATCTCAGGAGGGCGGGTTACACGTATATGAACACTGTTGGACCCTCGTTAAGCCAATGGCTTCCTTTCCTTGTCCACTTGCCATCTGGACCTTTGGCTTGGATGGTGATGAGTTATGACGATTTGTATGACATGTGGAGGCAATTTTTTTTGCATTTTGTTTGTTTTTCCCAGCGCGATTCATTAAGACTTTTCTTACGTTAAACATAATATATATGTGAGTACAAAATCGTTGAGAGACTTCTGTCGTCCTAGATCATATGTTAAATAAATGGACTAACTAAGTTTGGAAGTGATGTGAACAAACATTTTGTGAACGAGCATTTAGAAAGAACGTTTTATCCCCGAGATTCTAACTAGATGTTTATTTCATGACATCGTAGAAAGCAAGTTCTTTCATGTATGGCAACGGGGCGTTGGAAAATAAAGTGGGTATCGTTACAGTTACAAGAAGGTGGGTCCACCTTGCGGACTGGTTCGGAGTTGCAGCGGCAAAGGCACCGGTCGTTTTGCTGACAAAAAGACGGGTTGTTCGACGTTCTTCACATGCATTGATGACACCTACATCGGCCAGAATCAATGCAACACAGGTGCTGGGTGCCGTTGATAAATGCAGTAATGCTCTGAAAATTACAAAAAAATATGTCTTGATATATATTTAAATTTTAACACATCTATAAAGTTTACCCAGCGCAACTTTTCGACAGCCATCGGTGACATTTTTCAGGAACTGAATTCTGGGACGACTTACTTTTTCTTCTGCTCACCAGTTGTAGTGAGTAAACTTTATAAATGTATATAAATAAAAGAAAACAATCTATATAAATTATTCTCTCAACTTGATGAACATATTAACGTTTATAATTATAGTTACGTGACACATTTTCAGTACCGAAATTTTTTTAATAGCCCGTCATAACACCAGTTGTTTCCAGAATCTTACTGTGTTTTTGGTGTTTAGGCAGTGCACGAACGTATATGTGTAACGGTAACTTAAACATTAATTAACACATGTTGCCTATTGTGGATGTTTGCGGAGGACGGCAAGCCAAACTACAACAGCCGCTTTAGTAATCACAAACTAGTTACTTGAAAATAACGTTCTCAAGTTGCAACGGCAGTGTATGTTCGTGAACGAATCAGCGAGTGAACGTGAGCATGTGCTTGTGCGTGCGTGCGTGCGTGCGTGCGTGCGTGCGTGCGTGCGTGCGTGCGTGCGTGCGTAAATGAGTGTTTCGTTGTTGTGTGCGACTGTGCGTGATTGCGTATGGGATGAGCTTAGCTCATGTTATTGGGTTCGTTATAAACAGGAACGACACAACGGAAATGCAATGTGTGTACGTGCTGTTTGCAGGACTTATCTTCAATAACGCCCGTGGGATGTGCGACTGGCCATGGAATGCCTCGTGCTGACGAATACTTATAAACCCAGCAAGGTGTGAGGTTTGTGTAACACGTCATCCTTCATCATGTAGGGCTCGGTGGTCTAGGTGGTAGATAGTCGGACTTTCGGTCGAAGGGACCGGGTTTCGAAACCACATAATGCCGTTTTCGAAATTCCGTTCACCACACTTTGCCTGTTTCTTTCGGAACAAACACTAAAAGCCTTGGTCATTTCTATCAGGTGTCTATGCCAGAGGAAGTAAAAGATCCCACACACGAGGTAAATGTGTAATATGCTGTGGACTCCATCTCTCATGAGCCACAGCAGAAACGTCCATGACTCAGCTCAAACAATTCTGCTAACTCCCTCGCATGAAAACAGGATTAAATGAATGAATCCACAAATTGCAGCGCTTATAATATTATATTAGCACTATTAAGATAAACTACGATGTTTGACTTGCAATTTCTTCCAGTTAAAAAAACTTGTTTTGAAAGCGTGTCAATGCGTAATCTATGTTCGGTTTTATGTAAAAATAAATGCTTTATTCGATTTGCTTTATTTGGCCCAAGCTCGAATCTGACTGCGACTGAGATGCTGAATGAAACGTATTACCTACTGGTTGTTTAAACCACCGTCAATATAAAATTGGCAAAAATTTGAAAATGGTGTGTCACACAAAAATAAAACAAATTTAGACTCTCGTCAAACCATCAGCGTTCTTGTCCGCTTGACATATTGAAATTGTTACTTTGGTTGGCAAAATGATGACGAAGAACAACCAATAACGCGACAGACACATTTGTCTACAAAACATTTATTTGTGCGTTAATTCTGCCAATAGATTTGTTTCGTGACTACGACGTAGACATTAAACACCTGTACTATAACAGGGGAGATTTCCATAATATGGCATAGTCTTATTTCTTCTTTGTAAACCTAACGTATTCTGGTATTTCGGTGTGACTATGTGATTTTCTTTTCTGACTGAAGCTCATTGCATTTCAGGTGGAAATGAACCATAGTCTTTGCACTTGCCGACCAACACAGATACCAACACAGATACCAACTTCCTCAACTCGCAGCTGTTGACTACGAATCCACGAGAGACACATACTATCTGAAAACTGGGCATTTAATAGTATACGTTTATTGCTTAAACTAGCGTTCATCTGGGTCCCGACAGGTTATTAATACTGATCAAGTTTCCTTAATTGAATATTTCAATTGGTTTAGCTAGCTAGCAAAGTATTACATGAAAACCTAATAAAATTATTAATGCAAAATTCAAGAGGTTTCTTGTAATCATCGGATGTCTTCGCTTACTTTTAATTACTTTCAAGAGCATATGTATAAGCCAACAATAATGTTCCGTGTCAGAAAAAAACACCACATGTTCAAAATCACGGTTCTAGACATTTCGCTAACTTGACTTACATGGGATATTCTCAAGATTGATAGTAATGAAGTGTGCATTGTGTTATTGTCCTACATACATGTCTCAATTATCTTGAAATATAATGTTCGCGCGGATCTCGAACGACAAGTTTATGTAGTTCAGTTGTCCACGTCATCATATATGCTATGTTAATATAAGTTTATGTACAGATAAACACATATGCATATACACTTGAACTATCAAGTAAATGTGTTATAGACGATAACTAGATTTGTTGACGACACGCAACAATAGTTTCATTCTTAGCCAACGTATCGTACATGTTATAACTAATGTTTATTTTACGACAGCAGATCATAAAACTGACTACATACACAAAACAACCCCTTTTGGGAATTATAATTTAAAAATATAAAATATTGTTATGATCAAGTTGCAGTGACACAACAAACATATCACAATGACGTCATATACAATATACAATAAAATACAATACAATATAACTTTATTCATCCCATTCAGGGCAATTTCATCGTCGTTTGGACAGGAACAGTGTATAAAATATTAAAATGTAAAATATAACATAGGTAACAGCGTATTACTGACTCACGTCATTGTAGTCACAAGAACTATAATTTATCACATGAACACATGGAATGCATTTCACACTGTAACCATTAAATATATCTACATACATACACTACATGCATTTCACTTGTTGAGACGACTGATGGCAGCAGGAATAAAGGATAACTTCTTACGGTTTGTTTTGCACGAGAGGCACCTAAAACGACGGCCCAAAGGCAGAGTGTCAGACATGGGATATAGAGCATAACTGTCATTAGCTAAGATAGAACGTGCCTTCCTAAGTATATGTTGTTCACAAAGTGTGATGTTTCTCTGAGTCTCTCCGATTATTTTGAAGCTGACACGTACAATCTTCTATAAACTGTTCTTGTTTTTAACACTCAGGTTGAAATACCAGCAGATAAACGAAGAGCAAAGAACACTCTCAATAACAAACTTGTAAAACAGGTTTAACATTGTTTTATCAACAGAGAATGAGTTTAATTTTCTAAGAAAGTACAGGCTCTGCTGACATTGCTTGAAGATTACTTCAGTGTTGTCGTCCCATCTAAGTTTGTTGTCAAACATTGTACCTCAGTATTTGTACTTGGTGACAATTTCAACCTCTTGATCATGAATGGTGTTTTTTCAGGACTTTGGCTGTGTTTTCTGAAATCTATTACTAGTTCCTTGGTCTTACAAACATTAAACTTTAGATAGGAGTCAGCACACCACTCAACAAAATCTCGCAATGCCGGGCCATGATCTTGTTTCAATATTGCAATGACGTCACAAACCATACTCCCACCAGTGGCGCCACTCGCCCTTTCACCATTGCCACAGTGCACATTTGATTTTGTCAAGAAATATCTCAATTTCAATTGCATTCACTTGTGCATAGTGTTAGCATTGAAAATATGTATACGAACAAAGTTGTTTGAAGCTATGTTAGATATCGCAATCTTATTAAATCATTAAATATATTTAAGTTTTGTTAAATCTTGTATACTCAGACATGTGCACTGACTAACAAGTCGTAAAGAACAATCGCGTTACCCAGCCAATCACACGCACCTATACTTTATATGCAGCTATCCATTTTGAATTTACAATCAAGTTGTGGAATGTGACACGATCCGTAACCGTACGTTTAGTGTTAGCCAGTAAGTGTTTAAGTGTTGTGAATATCATGTGTTGTGTACATGCATGTCAACTGCAACAGTTAACATGCAGCGACACACCAACACATTTTGCTGATTATATTAGCTAGTTATGAATATAGATATACAACGACAGTTAATCTTAACAGACCTACACTGTTCTGCACCGCGATAAACACTTGTATTGTCATATCTTTAATAGACATTCAAGACAATTTATCCACGCACTTCACTGTCGATATTCGACGTATTCGCCATCTGGCGGATAAACATGATATTTCGGGTCACACTCCACAACAGTGGCGCCAATCACCATGTCACACTGCCACAATTATTTGATTATACATTCAAAATGGACGGCTGGCTAAGTGGCATAAAAAGACATACAGTGATACAGTGCACACAATCTGGCTACCGTGATCTATTGTTGGTTAACATGATAGGGAGCTGAATAATACATATTATTAACCCATGTGTTCACCGAGACACTACTGTTTTGCTTACTGGAAGAACAACTATAATATACTGTATAAGAGGTATCTAGGTGACAGTTAAAATGTGAATGTAAACGACAGAGTGTGCGTTATGTCGCACCGACCTGATATAGTAACCCTTTCACGAACCTGAGCAAGTTTTGGTCGTGATTTAACTTAGCAGGGAGTTAATAAATTGTTACGTGTGACACTCAAATGTGTTAGCACACCGACAAGGAGGAATACTTGTAGAGGATTTTCGCGAATATGGACCACACACACACATGACCCACGCAGCCTAAGCATTCAACTTGGTCTAAGTGTTTGGTTCAGTTTATGTCCCAACGTAGATGATATTGACTTCCAGAATCTTGGTGCAGCAGCGACTTGAAATTGGTGTTGAGGATTTACAGAAAAAAAGTGGAATATCGAATAGAATAAGTATTACTATTGCATTTATATTATACATAAACGTATTGTAGACATATATTAGAAAACAGTTTTTTGTTAATTATTAGTCAGAGGCGGGTTTTAGAGTAAGTTAATTCCGGACTCCGACAGGGAAGTCAGTGAGCGTTAATACATACATACATACATACATACATACGTACGTACGTACGTACATAAATACAAGTATCCTCTTCAGCTCTTCTAGGCTAGTAGCCTTTTAGCTGGTCTAGACAATTGTTTGTGCGCATGGGTGGAAAGTTGTCATTTTGTTCAAAACTGTAAGCGCACCAGAATATGTTAAGTCTTAATTTGAAAATATTTAATGAGGGCGCTGAAACTACATACTCTTTGAGGGTATTCCACCGGTTTACTACTCTGTGCCTGAAGTAATGCCTTCGTCGTCTTGCAGTCACGCGTTCCTTCTTGAGTGTCAGACGGTGTCACCTGGTTACCGTATTGTCGTCCAGCTCAAGTGGCATTCTATCAACTTTATAGATTCCATGGAGATATTTGTACGTTTCAATCATGTCTCCTCTTGCTCAGTGGACCAGAGCAATGGTAGTGGACCAGAGCAAAACAACCGGGATGCTAAGCGGCTAACTATGACAGAGGGGAAAAGAGGAAACATCAAGGAGTTGAGAGACTGAGACAGCAAAAGTATAGAAAGAGTAAAGCTGAATGGGTGAGAAGGACAGTCAGATCAAGAAGAGTAAAGAAACAAGTGAATCTGATGACATGTGCTGTAAATAGATTCGGAACCGCATTATCGCCCAGAAAGTGTCTACTGATGCGTAACGGCTAGCGCCCCATTGTCTGACTGACTAAGCGGCCAAAGTCCAGCTCCAAACACCTAAACAGCCAACTACAATACGATGGGGCCGAAGTCGCGTAAATACAGTGCTTCGAGCGACGACTCTACCACGGCCAAACTTATGGAAATTTTGAGGGACGAATCCTTTATCGCGAACTTTGCGGAACAAATCGCCGATGTCGTTGCCCAAAAACTAAACGTACGACTCGAGAACATGGAGAGAGTGACTGCCGCCCTGACCACAAAAATACGCACACTGGAGGAGAAGGTGGAAACCTTGGAGGTGGAGGCAGACAGACGCGAACAGTACACGCGTCGTCCTAACCTCCGCATCTCCGGCATCCCAGAAACTACAAACGAGGTAACGAACGATCTAGTGATTACAACAATTAAGAAGATGGGAATCGATAACTTAGGCGCTTCCGATCTGGAAAGAAGCCATCGCATCGGCCAGAAGACTGACAATCGTGATCGCCCCCATAGACGCACGATCATAGTGCGCTTTCGTAGCGAGGCGGTAAGAGACGACGTGTATCGGTCACGAACCAAACTGAAGAACCACAATCAGCACCATCGAGACGAACAAGTATATATCAACGAAGATCTGACATCGAAGAGGGCAGCACTAGCATACAAAGCTAGATCACTCAAAAAAGAAAACAAAATCAACGATTGTTGGACATATACAGGAAGAGTTCTCGTAAAGACAAACACCGGAATGATCAAAGAAATCCACTCTGCAAAAGACTTGGACATGTATTAAATGGATCTGAACATTCCTTGTTCACTGTACACTGAACACCTACACCTTCTCGTAGACCGATCGCTTGGACAGAAGCCACAGGTAACACCACTAGTGCCAACTGCCAACATTTTGTGTAGTGGCATTATGTGGACCAAAGACTTAAATATATATTAAACGGCTCCGAACATTATTCTGAAACATTCTTGAACATTCAAAGTTGCTACTACTGTGCCTCTGAACATTCTAAGTGACATATGAAATAATGATTATCGGGCCAGAGATTGCAGCATATTAGTTATAACACATTATATTATTAATGTATTCTGGCTTGAACAGGGTCTCTCCTTATTCTTTTAATTTTTAATACTCCCCGAACAGTTAGTTCGATCGATGTCTATGATGTTTTTTTTTTCATACTTAATTTTGAAATACTCATTTTTTTCTTTGACAGCAATTGTTACACAGACAACGTTTATTATTATGTTTACTCATGTATGCATCTTCGTTGGTGCAGAATACATAACATCAAATTCGAATAACATCCACAAGAGCATAACATTATCACGCTACAACACATACAAACATACGCACAATCAACATGAAACATTTTTAAATGATGCATATGAGGTATACAAGATATAATGTATCAAGAAATCACCTGACGCATATCATGCTGCACAGTTCACATAAGCAAACTATGAACACTAAATGACATCGGATGAATCATTTCTACAGTATTTGGGTGGCTTACAGAACAACTTTTTAAATAATATCTTAGATGATAATACAAATCAGACTAATGAATTAAATGAATTAAAACCCATACGTCTATCCTCATATTTTGATTCGGATGCATTTGATGCTTTGTGTAAAAAGAACAAAAATCTACATTTTTTGGTTCTTTTTTCGGTGTAGGCTTGCTGTGATATGATCAGGTGGGTTTTATATCCGTATGTTAGTTATCATAACACTGGATTTTCGTTGTAAGACTATAATTTGCAAGAAAAATACCGCGCTGTTTTCTGAATTGCTACCGCTTCCGACGCATGCGCACAGTCAATGAAAAGAGTTGTTTACCATTCGAAAATTGATATAGCATAGCGAATAGTCAGAAACAGTGGAATATTGGTTAGAATAAGTATTACTAGTACACATATATTATATACACACACTTCTTATAGACATATATTAAGAAACTGTTTTTGTTAACAGAGGCAGTATTTTTCCCGGACTCAAATTCAACGAGCGATAAGGGGGAGTTTGTTTATAGGTCGTGTATTAAACTGGTGTACCAAACTATCATTTACATTGTTAAATATGTATTAAATAAAGTGATACATTTACATAAATTACATACATAAGGTAATATCTGACATAGTTGTATTAAACGATTTCGGTAAAAAGGAATTAATAGATTTTAGCGTAAGTTGGTTTACACTATCTTCGTTTTATTGTTTACACAGTGTTCGTAGGGAGACATGACGTAAGCAGACGGGACGTAGGGAGACAGGACGAAAGGAGACGAGAAGGAAAGAAATGGGAGGGAAGACAAATGGATCGAAGGAAAGGGGAGTGGGGGAGACAGTAGCGAAGGAGTTGAGAGTTAAGGCGATGGGAGTGAGAGAGACGGGAGGGAAGGTATCAGGAGGGAAGGCCACGGGAGCGCAAGTTAGCCAGGAGACGGGATGGAAAGGTGACAAGTTGATGAGTGAGAGAGAGAGCCTGTTAACAGTCTGCCAACAAGTGACAAGGCTGCAGGACAGAATGTGATGGAGGGGATCCATCGGAAGAGCTATTCCGAGGCCGTGATAGAGGGGGGGGGGGGAGAAAGAGAGCGAAGGTGTTTGTGGGAGACTCAGTAGTTAGGAAGAACGACAGAGTCTTAAACTAGGGAGATGACGTGGTAGTTTGCTTGCCTGGGGCCAAAATAGAGGCGATAACTGGGACGGTAGAAAACATCATGGGTTTGGGCAAGGGTAGATCTGTTTTAGTACACGTAGGGACAAATAACGTAGAGAGGGAGGGTACAACTGCCATAGTTAGGAAACACAGAACTTTGGCCAGAACACTAAAGCAGGCGCGGGTTGAGCAGGTAATACTGTCAGGGATTTTACCAGTAATAGGAAGGAGGGGTCATAGGTATCGAAATTGCCTGGGAATGGTAATTAACATGCTAGTCGAGAAACTATGTAGGGAAGAGGAAGTTGATTTTGTGGATTTGTGGGGTGAAGTTTTGTTGGAAGGGCTGATATGTACATGAAGGACGGGTTTCATCTAAGTGGAAAGGGGCAGCAGTATTTGCGGATGGACTCACAACAGCAGTAGACAGTGGCATGGGTAGTATAACACATATTTTTGGTAGTAAACACTATTTAAACTAGAAGCGCAAGGGGGTTACTTAGAGATGTCTCAAGCAGGACAAGAGGCCACTAGTACAGATAAACCAAAGAAAAAAATGTCCGAAAAACATGTATGTCTGAAGCAGGCCATAGAAGAAAATACTTAGCAAAGCTAGATTGGAATAACATGCAGAAAGTAAAAATAAAAAAGTATAGAAGAAACATTCACAAAGGTAACTATAAGGATATGAGAAAATACTTAGCAAAGCTAGATTGGAATAACATGCTGATGAATAAGGCCGCAATTGAATGTTGGAATATTCTAAAATATTAAATTGAGAGTATCATCGATACATTTGTTCTCTTGAAAAAACAAGAAGCTATTAGAAAAATACTGTTTAAGCAAACTATGTGGATGGTTTATAAGAGCACCAGAAAGGATGAAGACTATGCAAATTACAAAGAGGCACTTAACCTAGCTACAACTGAAATTAGAAAATCTAAAAGAACCTTTGAAAAAAAATGGCAGGTAATATAACAAATAACAGCAAGATGTTCTATGCTTATTTAAGGAGTAAACAGAAAATTCGATATAAGGTCGGACCACTGGAAAACAACAGGGGAAACATAATTTCGGACGGGTTTCAAATGGCAGAGGTCCTCAATGAGTATTTCAGCTCAGTTTTTACCACATAAGATATCAGACCACTTCCAGTTCCATTTAATAAATTTGAGGGCAACAAATCAGAACATTTAGGGCAGTTATTTGTACATCCTCCTGAAATGAAAAAAAAATTAAGAAGATGAAAGATAATAAATCACTTGGAGTTGATGGGATACCACCAAAACTGCTTAAGGAAATTGTTGAGCAAATTAGTACACCGCTTACAAAAGTGTTTAACTTGTCACTAGAAGAAGGAATAGTTCCTTCAGAATGGAAAGAAGCAAACATTACGCCGCTATTTGGAACAAACTGCCAAATGATTGTGTTAATGCTAGTAGTGTGAATATGTTTCAAAATAGAATTGACAGATATCTGATAAGGGTGGGCTACACATAGATGATAACAATGTTGGACTCTCGATAAGCCAATGTCTTCCTTGTTCACTTGCCATCTGGAACTTGTTGTTTGGGATGGCAATCGTGTTAAATCTTGTTAAATCTTGACATCGATGTTTTATTTGAAAAACAAATCTGAATTGTATTAGCTCCTTCGGTTCATTTGAATAAAAATGTTGAACCACGATTGTTTGCATTGTTCTACATTATGTAGTTATCAACATATATACATTGCTAGTATGTCTGTTACACATGCAGTAGATATTGTGGTATATTAATTGATTCTCCTCTATGACAATGAATACTATCTGCACAATCTACATTGATTCGTTACTTTCGCTTTTCGTATAACTCCCTTTTCATTCGCTCCTCCACATTGGCAGCCTTCTCCCACTTGTCATCCTCCTCCTTTCTCTATCTCCAACGTCTTAGTTGCGGTCTGTCCCCTCTCCTGTGGCCTCGCTGTTGCATCGCCTCTGTTTTCTATACTAGTCGGCCTTCCTTTTACCTTCTTCCACGCATTCTCTTCTACTTGCTCCCGACAACGAACCATTACCTCAGAAAACCCATCTTCTGTAACCATTCTCCGCCAATGCATATCAACATCCTAAACGATATATATATATATATATATATATATAAATATATATATATATATATATATATACATATATATATATATATATATATATATATATATATATATATATATATATATATATATATATATATATATATATATATATATATATATATATATATATATATATATATATATATATATCTCGTTTACTTATGCTACTTTAGTGCACGCTTGTTGTACTGCTCACGATAAGTTTGAAGAACATATTTCTATCAATACGTCCAAAGCATTCAGTAGTTTTATCTACATATTTACTACAAGTACACTAGAGTGTGAGTTCCACAGGGTCGGTGCAGCAATTGCACAGCTCTACTTCCGACATTTGTCTTGTGTGTAGATTGTGTTAGTTATGACAGTTTTTTATTGATTGATTGATTGATTAATTGATTGAATGGTTTATTCAATATAAAAATGTGCATACAAAGGTGCATAAAAATATAAGGATGACACATGAAAGTGTAAACACTTATTTCCATTGTGGTCCTTCAGTGTGGAACAGGTTTAAAAATAAAATTCACATATATCTGATAAGGTCGGGCACACAATGAAAGAAATTGGGATTCTCAATAAGCCAGTGGCTTCCTTGTCTACTTGCCATCTGTCGCTTATCACTTTGGATGACCATCTTTTTTTATCTTCTTGCTAAGTAGATGTACACAGTGCACGGCAAACCGGCGTAGCTCGTAAATCACAGCCGACACTTGATCCGGTTCAGAGGAAAGGTTTCGTTGTTTTTATTTTGTTACTAAATCACAAGTTGCCAACGTCAGCGACGACAAAGCGCACACGCCGCCGTTTTCAGCAGGTGATGCATTGTCGTATTTGCGACACTTGTTCAAGTTCGTTGTCGGCAGACAACCGCTCTCGTTGGGAAATTCCTTGAGAAATTCCGTTGTAGAAAATTAGCTTATTCTGATTCTGATGTATTGCCGTTGTCAGCAGGGCAAAGATGTAGAACCAAACACTTAGAACAAGGTGAATGTTTAGGTTACGTGGACCTGAGTGTGTACCCTATTCGCGAAAATGCCCCTTTACAAGTATTCTTCCTTGCCGGTGTGCTAACATATTTGATTGCCACCTATAAAAGCTGTATTTACCCCCTGCTGAGTAAACCGATGTATATTGTAAATCACGGCCAAAACTTGCTCAGGTTCGTAAAAGGGTTTCGTGTGTTCTATTAATATATCAGAAATGTTCAACGTCGGCGATGAAAAAGCCTGCAGCTGACATTCGTGAAGGTTTATTGTCCGCAGGCAGTCGTTCTCTTTGAAAAATTCATTGGGAAAAGCCGTGGTTCAAAGAAACTTAAATTATTCTGATTTTGATATATCGCCGTCGTCGGCGGCGTGATATTCGGCCGTTAAATGTTGTAGTAGTCACGATAGATTGTCTTGCCGCTCCGGATCGTTTTGGGTTTGTCTGCTATCGGCAAGTTTTGTCCAGTTAAATACTACTGAACATGTCAAGTTTTCAAATTGATGTCTAGCGACATAGTTGGTAAACATCGATCCTGTAGTCAATGTTCCTCGATAGCAGCTAAATCGTTAGTAGCGAGCGGCGAACAGTCGGAAGGTTCCGAATTGTTAAGCTTGCGGCAGATGCTTGGACTTCAAAACTGATATAATTTGTTACTTGTGACCGGATTCAGACTATCGAGGAACAACGGACATATATTAAGCACGGAGATCAATATGATATCGACATGTCAATGTATGTATGACTTAGCAAATCGGAATGTGCCGGCTCTTGGACTAGGTGCTAAGCAATATATAGCCCAGAAAGGACGTCACTGCACAAACCTGCTAAGAGTGATTATGTGATCGAGGAAAAATTTAATAAAGCTCATGACAATGGCTGAGAATAAGACACAGTGATCAACCGTGATTAAAGAACTGATAGCAAATGTAATATGGTCATTTACACTATTATAGACAGAATGCAGTAGTAGAAGAAGGAGAAGTTTGTGCGATGGTGAGTCGGTGACGCCGTTTTATTCAAACGTGATGTCATCACAACGACGACAAAGTAATTCGCACGATAGCAAAGTAAAAACAACTTCCGAAAAGTTCCGGTTACTCTCTGTGTGTTCTTTAATGTACACTATCGGCGTTTTGATGTTGGTTTGTGCCGCCTACTGAATGTTTGTAGTTAGAATTACTAAATTATATACTACTTATGTATTCGTAAAATTAATGTATATTGTCTGGAAATAATACATTTTAAGTATATATTGTTGGGTTCAGAGAAACGGATTGGTAACGTCTGTCAACCATAACATATCACCAACAAACACGCACACCCAAACACACCCACACACGCACACACGCACACACACACACACACACACACACACACACACACACACACACATATATATATATATATATATATATATATATATATATATATATATATATATATATATATATATATATATATATATATATATATATATATATATTACTAGTGCAACGTATGATATGATGTAAATGTGTACAACCTGTACTGATATAATGATCATAGGAAATAATTATACTAAACAAATATTCAGAGAACACAAATATAATTTGCGAATGGACCAAATATTTATTAAATCCGGCAAAACTGTATAACATTCCCACAATTTCAGTCCTGCGCTAACGAAGATCGCATGGGTCTTAAAAGCTCCGTAGAAGCTAAGGACTCTAAAAGGTAGCTATACTTCCTTCAATACGACAAAATATTAGAAGAATTCCATAAATGCTCTGTCAGTTATAATATTTATAACTGAAAGATAACTATTTTCCATTATTGATTATTATTTATTTGGCCCATTTCAATTATCTACAACTTGTGTTGCGCCTGTAGGCGTACCCGGACATACCCGGATGGCTCACCTATGCTCCGGAGTGAAATCGATGTGTCCCTGAACCGGCTCCTCAGCTTTTGCGGATGCTAGTTTAGTTCATTTAAAGGTAACAGTGTTCGCATCGGTGCAGCTACTACAGTGGCCACGCGGTGGAGTCGAATGCACAAATCTGGACAGCAGGCAGGTGGAGTTCAGATGCTTTTCGAAAGTATATCAGAAAAGCATAACAGGTTAGGTCGTGGTGGGGTGTTCACAGGTTTATGGGTGACCTTGTGTCGAAATGGCCCCACCTGTTTGTAATTAAATGTGTGCACTGGTGGTGGAATGTCTGTATTCTTTGCACTATATGTTCATGACGACTTGTTGAAAGATAATATGTTATTGTCATGCTTGTAGGAATGTGGGCTCTGAGAAACTTGCTGGGCGGGGCTGTACGTGTGTTAAGTTCCTATCTGGTTTGCTTTGAGGAGCTCACATTCCTGTTAATGTTCTTCCCAAAGTGGCTGCGTGATAAGCAGTCCAATTTGTAATAAAAACGTCATTTATTTGGCCCATTTCAATTATCTACAACATCGTACTTGTGTTGCGCCTATAGGCGTAACAGTTTTGCATAACAGTTTTGATCAAAGGAATACCATACACTCGCCAAATAAGATGGAAAGCTTGTAGACATAAAAAAATAAAATTGGTTATGGCTCCCTTGTCCACTTGCCATGTGGGTGTTTTTGCTTATTAAATCTTGCTTTCCACAGGTTGTACATACTGCATCATTACCGTGACGGGACAGTCCAAATGGGCAGGAACCGTTTTTCCTGTGTACATTAAGTTTACACTGTGTACATTAATTGTATATGTGCATGTATGTATGTCTTAATTTATGAATATATGTATATGTATATATATATATATATATATATATATATATATATATATATATATATATACATACGCACATGCAAATATACACACATACGCACATACACACATACACACATATGAACATACACAAATACACACATCCACACATGCACAAATGCGCACATGCACACATGCACACATAGATATGCATACATAGATACGTACTTACACACATTAGATACGTACATACACACGTTATTTATAAAGGTAAGACTCTCACTCATTAATTATTTGTATGAGTGTTCAGTTTGACATCACATAAATTTATATATATATATATATATATATATATATATATATATATATATATATATATATATATATATATATATATATATATATATATATATATATATATATATATATATATATATCGATATTACTATTTTTGCGGTATTGAATTGAATACGTCATGGTGACCAGCTTTCAAGTAGCTATCATCTGCCATGAAAAACTACCCAATTCCATTGCGAGGCCGCTGTGGCGATGCCGCCAAATAACGTCTGACTTCGAAATTGGCCCAAATCCATGGAGTGGGACGATGTTGAAATCAAACTGCGAAAACCGCTAGATGGCGTCACACGAGGCCAATTCACAGAATGTAAGCAAGCCGCTATTTTGTCACACTGTAAAATAAAGTGCAATGGACGAAGATTCAGTTGTTGGTAAAAGAAGAAGGAATGAGGAGGAAAGGGGGCGAAACAAAAGACGCAGACTACGGGCAGAGGGGAGGGCATATATCAATGCACGGGAAAAGGTCTGGCCACGCCGCCATGAAAAACAGGTGACAAGTGCAGGTATGCCATAGGCCATCGCCGTGGCCACGGCATAGCCATAGCCACAGGCAAAGGAATCTGTAGTAAGTTCTTAACTTCTGGTGGATCGTGTGTGTCATTAAGAGTTAGTTATGGTTAGGAGTTAGGTTAGCGATATTGTTTTGGTTTAGGTTAGGATCTAGGTTAGGGTTTGTGTTAATATTATGATAGGGTTAAGATGATGAATATGGCGGATAGTCTGGTTACCTTCCTTCATTAATGCTGGATCCTTTGCTAAATGTTTGCATTTAATTAATTTCAGGTGCAAGGGGGCATAGTGTATCGATGAGTAATACAGCTATGCATTCATGAAGACCGTGATTCTAGATCGCTTTAATTCCATTGGAGATACAAAAAAACAAGATATCCTGCTGGTGCCAATATTCCTATACGATAAGCACAGGAACGGAAACGTCTTCTGTGTGTCGAAAAGCATATGCAAGTTTGCATGATGTGGGCACTGGTCGGATTAGATGAATATCAAAGGTCGTTGGTGATGGTGAGGTGCCTCGAGACAATCGAGGATGTCATATAACAGTCGCCCCCGTGCAATCAGTGAAGAGACGAAAATTAAGATTTATGCGCACATTCGCCAATACCCTTATGGTGTATCAAATAATGGACGTAACAGGACAGATAAACGATACGATACGTGCCAAAAACGTAGCTCACCCATTTATATATATATATATATATATATATATAATAAAATTTGGTAAACACATTTATATATATATATATATATATATATACATAACATTTGTAAACACATTTATATATATATATATATATATATATATATATATATATATATATATATATATATATAAATGTGTTTACCAAATGTTATGTATATATATATATATATATATATATATATATATATATATATATATAAATGTGTTTACCAAATTTTATGTATATATATATATATATATAAATGGGTGAGCTACGTTTTTGCACGTATCGTATCGTTTATCTGTCCTATATCTATATCTATATATACATAACATTTGGTAAACACATTTATATATATATATATATGTGTTTACCAAATGTTATGTATATATATATATATATTATATATATATATATATATATAAATGTGTTTACCAAATTTTATGTATATATATATATATATATATATAAATGGGTGAGCTACGTTTTTGGCACGTATCGTATCGTTTATCTGTCCTGTTACGTCCATTATTTGATACACCATAAGGGTATTGGCGAATGTGCGCATAAATCTTAATTTTCGTCTCTTCACTGATTGCACGGGGGCGACTGTTATATGACATCCTCGATTGTCTCGAGGCACCTATATATATATATATATATATATATATATATATATATATATATATATATATATATATATATATATATATATATATATATATATATAAATGTGTTTACCAAATTTTAGGACACACAACATTGTCACAAAAACTATCCATCTATGCCTTGGTACTTGGTCCTGCCAGTCAAGTCATAGGAACCTCTGACGACGCCTTGCCCTTGTATTACGTAACTTAGGACAATCGAAAAAAACACGCATGACGTAATTAATTGTAGGTAATTGTTCGCGTAGCGTTGCGGACCACTGTGCGTAATAAATACAAAGGGTAATTCGATTGTTCGAAGAAAGGGTAATAGCAGGGTGAATTATGAGAAAAATAAACATGAGATAAACATGCATACAAACATACTCAGGGTGGGTTATAATAAGATGTGACCTCCAGACGAGGCACGATATATGTGTGCCTGCATGGTTGTATTCGAGCGTGATATTTCTTCCCAAGATGTGTCTTGCATATTTTTAATTGGCGTAGGGCATGGAAAGTGTGACAAGGCTCTCAGTAACATGGAAAGTGTGACAAGGCTCGCAGTAACATGGAAAGTGTGACAAGGCTCGCAGTAACATGGAAAGTGTGACAAGGCTCGCAGTAACAGACAACGCGTCGACGCATAATTTCCAATCGGCTGGGTTTTGTATATCTTTTATTGATATATATCATTACAGAAATATCAATAGAAACAGCGATATTAATCAAAGATTTTTATTAACTTCTATGACATATAATTTGTCGATCATCGATCGGATAGACAAACCAATGCTTGATCATATAACTGTTACCAGTTCCCATCACTAGTGTCCAATATATTTATTTGTTATGAAAATGTCTAATATCTGTAGCTTCTTTACAGATTGTCTGTACTGGATCAGAACTGTCACAGGCGACCAGTTGGTTGCCGGGACCCATTCTAATGTGGTTCACTTTGCACGAGTAGATGGGTGCGTTTGCAGAATACGAATGAAAATTTCGGAAGTGGAACGTAAGTATACATTCATATTTTTTTCAGTATAAACTCGTTGAATTTGGCTATATGACCGTGCAAACCACTTCCATGTATACTAGTTATGTTTTACTTGCATTCAAAACAGGTACCATAATTTTGAAACAACGATATTATTCGCTATGATGTCCTATTACAGATCAATTAATTTCAAATATTTATTGTTATTTAATTATTTAATTATTTAATTATGAATTTATTTAATTATAATTATTATGTTATTTATTATTACTTTATATGAAGTACTGCATATCCATAATAAGACTAAGTAAGACTAAGTAAATAAATGCATATTATTATTATTATTTTTGTTACAATGTTGTAGTTATACATACAAGCTATTTACGACTAAGACGCATATACTTTTGTGATACTTATGATCACAGGTTTGGTTTCTTTCTCATCACATGTCGTTGCGTTGGATATCAACGGCGCATTCAGGTCCGTCACGATAACAAAGGAACAGGTCCAGCTTGGTACTTGAAGACAGTCGACGTGAAAAACTGGTCTAAGTGGTCGCTGGCTGTCCACGCTTATCAGTGCAACACGTGGTTGTCCAAATACAGAGGACTGTCCAAGCAGTTCTGGTCTCCACGTAAGTAATGGTTCAGTTAGAGTAATTGCTACATTAAAATATAACTATAGATAGCACGTAGTTGATCAATATTATATATATATATATATATATATATATATATATATATATATATATATTATATAGGGGTAATGTTATTATCAACCTATATTACTAGTGTTTCGTATGATATGAAGTAAATGCGTACAAACTGTTTTGATATAATAAGTCACAGGAAATATGCTAAAAACTTATTCAGAGAACACAAACCGAATTTCCAAATGGACCAAATGCTTTATTAAATTCGACAAAATAGTACACATTCCCACAGTTTCCCGGAACTGCTGTCACGTGACGACAACCAACACTGGACACGGTTCAGTCTGACGCTGACGAAGATCGAATGGGTCTTAAAAGCTCCGTAGAAACTAAAGACTCTAAAAGGTAGCTATACTTCTTTCAAAACGACAAAATGTCAGATGAGTTCCATAAATGCAATGTCAATTATATTAATTAACGCGAATATAACTGAAAGATCTGAACTTATTTTCGATCGTTGAATTTATATGGCGAAGTTATCAATACATTTCAAGAAAAGCATTCGATCAACAGTTCGACGGATTGATTTTAATCCATGTGTTGGCAGGTAAACTTTCTGCTAAGGGAGCCCGTCTTCAACCACTTGTAGCACAAACACTTGTACTTCTCGTAAGTGTACAAGTTCGTGATGAGGATCTTTTTGAGGTACCATGCTGGTGCCGTGCCCGAGTTGTCATGCTCCACCTGAATCTTCTCCACGGGGCTCATGTGAAAGACCCAACGGTGGAAGGAGTCTGACCTGACAAATAAGTCACACAAATAAGTTGTCACAATTATTGATATTTGTAATGGTGGATCGATAGTTTCTTCTCAAGTAAATATTATTGTATGTGGCATAGATGGGCATATACTAAATGTAGTATGATCACGCCAATAGTATTGCATGTTTGACCAATGAGGTGATTTCATGGACGGAGGAGTAGGTAAACATAAATAACATACAACTGTACCTTATAGGCTATTATTCTCTTATTGTTAATGTCATTTCAGCGTTGTTGTTCATTTTGATGCCAACATTACAATCATTAACATGGCTGCGTCAAACTGATGTACTTTGCTCAAATATCAAGAATGCTGTAGAAGTAGCTATTTCGTATGACATAATGCCGTATTCTGTATACATTGGTGTACGTAGAATCTCACAAAGGGGGCCGTGCTTAGGCACAACAGGCTACGTACGAAAAAAAATTTTAAATGTTAGCTACAGGGATGGATGGCCTCGCTAAATGCGCCATTAAGTGTATATGTGATTAATAGTTTACACAACAGGAAAACATGAGTATATATATATATATATATATATATATATATATATATATATATATATATATATATATATATATATATATATATATATATATATATATATATATAAGACATATAGAAGATAAAGAAGCGATGTGAGATAACAGAAAGGGGTGGGGGAATAAAAAAGGGATTGGAGCCTGGTTTATTGGAGTTTGACAAACAGAGTATGGAAAACAGACGAGGTCAATACAAGGAAAGAAAGAAGACCAACATCAAGGTGGGGGATATTGAAATGAAACAAGGAAGATGCAAGTTTGATCACTAGACCAAGAATAGAATATGGCAGTAGAGCGAGAGAAGTTAAAACAGATCGTCAAGAATGAGTGATGTGGCCTAGGAAGATATTAAGGAGAAAACAAGAACAAATAAAACGAAAAAGCGCATGTCAATGCAAGCGTCGATAGATACTTACTGTCCTCGCTCGAAGATATTGTAATCAAACCGAATCAATGGAACGAGCCCCGAATCCGACTGGTAGTTCTTAACTCGAATGCGTACCTTAGCATCCGTCCCGGCGTATGTCTGATCACCAGTAAAGACAACGAACGTATACAAAGTTTCTGAAATCAAAATATGACAGCATGATGTAAGGGCATAGGAGTTGACTGATTCAGTAGTAACAATAGCAGAAGTAGCAACGGTGGCAACAGTAGCAGCAGCAGTAGGAGTAGTAGTAGAAGCAGCATTGGTAGGAGTAGTAGCAATAGCAGCACTAGCAACAGTAGCAACAGTAGTAGCAATAGCAGCACTAGCAACAGTAGCAACAGTAGTAGCAATAGCAGCACTAGCAACAGTAGCAACAATAGTAGCTTCAGCCGTAGTTGAAGTAGTAGAAGTAGTAATAATAGCAGTATAAGTTTTAATAGCTTTACAAGTTTTAGTAGCAGTAGTAATAGTAGTTGTTGTAGCAGCAATACTAGCAGTGGTAACAGTAGTATCAGTAGTAATAGTATTTCCCGTAGTATCACTAGCAACAGTAGCAGTGTTTAATTTCCTACTCAATCATACAATTAAATAACGGTTACCAATGTCATAGTAACTCACCTCCGAAAGCAGCTCCTAGTGACTTCGAAGGAGCCAGCCACGTATCGAAATCGAACGCCAAGGGTATCGATCGAATCGCATAGTAGTGTCTGACGTAGGCTTTCTTAACGAACCAGGACGACCCACTTTTGCTTTTGCCGTGATACAAGAGCACTGTCCGGTGTTCCCCGACACACGTGCAGGAAATGCGGAAACTATCAACGCTGTAGACCAATAAAACATAAGTCAATGTTTGTTTTTCAACAGTATTTTGTAGAATATGTTAGTTATTAACAATAATGCGGTGACATGCGAAATGTCGAATTTGTCAACATAGACACATATATATACGTACTTGCACAGATACATACGTACATACACACATACACACACGCACACATACACACATACACACACGCACACACACACACACACACACACACACACACACACACATACATGCACATTTACATACACGCATACATACATACATACATACATACATACATACATACATACATACATACACATACACACATACATACATACATACATACATACATACATACATACATACATACATGCATACACATACATACATACATGCATATATACATACATACATACATACATACATACATACATACATACATACATACATACATACAAACATACATACATACATGCATACATACACACACATACATACACACACACATACATACACACATATATGTACATACATATATAAAATCACCTCCAAGGTTGAAATAGTTTGCCCGAGTGGTACAAACGTATGAAGTGAGATGTGTGCTCTGATCCGTACAACTTAACGTACACCGGGGCATCGGTCCCTGAATTACTTTGGCCTCCCGTTATTGTCTTGATTTTGTACACACAACCTGTGAATAAAGAAAACATCGTATGGTGTTTATCATGACTGCCATTTAAAGCACATGTTCCAGAATTTTATTTTATGCATTCTACAGGTCCATGTAATTTGCTTTGGTTATCTGGCTTTCTTGGTAGATTAAATACTCATATAAACGTATATATATATATATATATATATATATATATATATATATATATATATATATATATATATATATATATATATATATATATATCTATCCAATATATATATATATATATATATATATATATATATATATATATATATATGTTCAGTTCCTGTCTGGTTTGCTTTGAGGAGCTCACATTCCTGTTAATGTGCTTCCCAAAGTGGCTGCGTGATAAGAAGTCAACTTTGCAATAAAACGTCATTTATTTGGCCCTTTTCAATCTCTACTACATCGGACTTGTGTTGGTTATTGCATAAATGGATTTGTGCAACTTACAGCTGCATAACAGATTTTATGAGATAACCAAGGCAAGTCTTGCCCTGGGTGTCCGAGACTACACCGGAACTATTTGGCCAAATAATTTGTATTACTCCACGCTATTCAGCCATTCACGGCTTAACGGAAACCAGTTCAAACCAGAGCCAGCAGCTGGAATCTTTCACTCCTGTTCCAGTCTCTGCATCGCGAAGTTGTATCTAGAAAATTTGTCTCTCGAAATCCGCCCTCCTCCCCACCTTCCGTCCTTATTTTCAATACTTAGTGTAAAATGCGATTGTACATCGTTGACGAAATAGGAAGTTGGAAGATGTCGAAACCGCTTTCCCCACTTTTCGCTTTTTACTAGATGAACACGGTGGTTTATCCCCTAGTAGTTGGTGTTCATGGGGTTTTCTGCGCAGACAGGCTTCCTGTTTCTTCATCGGTATTCTTGGCTTATGTTTATATAGGTTAGCGAAATGGCCCCACCTGTTTGTAATTAAATTTGTGTATTGGTGGTAGAATGTCTGTATTCTTTGCATTACATGTTCATGACGACTTCTTGATTTATATATGTTATCGTCATGCCTGTAGGAATGTGGGCTCTGAGAAACTTGCCGGACGGGGCTGTACATGTGTTCAGTTCCTGTCTGGTTTGCTTTGAGGAGCTCACATTCATGTTAATGTGCTTCCCAAAGTGGCTGCGTGATAAGCAGTCCACTTTGCAATAAAACGTCATTTATTTGGCCCTTTTCAATCTCTACATCGGACTTATGTTGGTTATTGCATAAATATATATATATATATATATATATATATATATTTACATATATATTTTATTTGGCCTTTTTTAATCTCTACTACATCGGACTTCTGTTGGTTATTGCATAAATATATATATATATATATAAACTTAACTTGGACTATATATATACATATATATTATATATATATATATATATAATATATATATATATATATATATATATATATACATTTCGAATTTCAAGTCAAGTTAAGTCAAAATAAATATATATATATATATATATATATATATATATATATATATATACATATATATATATATATATATACATATATATATATATATATATATATATATATATATATATATATATATATAGACTTGACTTGACTATATATATATATATATATATATATATATATATATATATATATATATATATATATATATATATATATATATACATTTCGAATTTCAAGTCAAGTCAAAATTGGCTCGAGTCAACACCAGCTCTCCAGAGTTCATCAATCTTCATAATAATTGTTGGTTTTTCTGCAATAATCACAAGTTCTTCATAATTATTGTATTCGATGCGGCCTGTCACACCATGGACTCGTTTTGCGTAAGTTGCGAGCCATCAGACTTGATGACAAGTGACAAACTGGCAAGTCAAGGCAAGTCTCAAGTCAATGAAATCCAAGTCCATGTCATGTATCGAATCATTTCTCTGAATTCCAAGTAAAGTAAAGTCAATTATATTATATATATATATATATATATATATATATATATATATATATAATATATATATATATATTATATATATATAATATAAGTACTTTCGCATGTCCATGCTGCTTTGTGTCCTCTTGTTCTACTGCTTTCTGCTATTGGTATACATTCCAATCAATATCCTGCCCACCAATATAATTATTGTTGTGTTGGTTATTATTAAACATACATACAATTATACATACATACAATTATACATACATACAATTATACATACATACAATTATACATACATACAATTATACATACATACAAACATACAACATACATACATACATACATACATACATACATACATACATACATACATACATACATACATACATACATACATACATACATACATACATACATACATAAATACATACATACATACATATAAGCACGTATATTTATTATTGTTTTCAGAACAATTCCCAATTATCAAATCAACGCTTGATCTCGAGCGATATAGTGCCGCTCTACAAATGGAAAATAATGTTGTAGACATTATGTGTGTCAATTTATGTTGTCTTATTCTCTAAGCTATTGTTCCCTACTGACTCGCACTGGAAATTCGGAAGTCAACACAAACTTACTTACGTGGCTTAGTTAGGATTGTGGAAACGAAACCACTCGGCTTCGACAGCCATTTGTTGCTGTGATACCTGTGTCTGCCGTTAAAACCATTCGGCGCCTGTCTGACGACGACCGACGCCAAATACCAGGATCTACCAGTTCCGGTGTTGTCGTGGCCGATTCTTAGTTTCTGCTGTATTCCCAAACACGGGCACTCGATGACTAAACTGCGGTACCTGAAATAGCATTAGCCAACACAAAAATATTGGTGGGCGTCAAATTGTGTCCAGTTTAACAGATACATCCAGTAGTAGCCAACACAACAAAATATTGGTGTGCATGACATTGTGTCCTATTTAACAGAGATATCCTTAAACAATTTGGAAAATAATATCTGCTATGTTGAATAAATTACTCTTTCTCTTTAAAACATCACAAAATAGTATCAAAAAAAAATTATCATATTGATATCAGAGTCCGTACGTATATAATTCCAAGTTTAATTGTATCAAAAAATGTTCATTGTACAGTTATTACGCTCATTCAGTTATCTGAATTGATATATAAACTATCTAACAAAGAGGCTGTTTTGCTTTGTAAACCGAATAGTCAAATATATTTTTGAATGTAGATTTATTGGTGTATGTATGACACACAATAACGCACACGCACGCATGAGTTTGACCCACAACTAACTAGCCACATTGCTATGTAAGATTAGTGCCGAGTGCAACTGACTCCGCTGAGAGCATTCAACCACTTGCGTACTGGAGAAAGTAGCTGCGATACAACTACGAAAGAACAGTGAATACTCATTACAATACCTATTAATCGAATTTCAGGTAAATGCGAGTGCCGGACAATGGTCAAAGAATCCAAGTCATTAAAGTGATATCCAGAACACACACACACACACACACACACACACACACACACACACACACACACACACACACACACTCACACTCACACACAACCACGAAATTATGATGCTTTTTTTTTCAATAAGCCCATGTCTATGGAGCAACATATGAAATCCAAATGTCGGGCAGCTTATGCACAACTGCATAATATCGGAAAAATCAGAAAGTGTCTTGATCATCAAAGTAAAACTCATGCCAAAATGCCTCAAAAGGAAATTACAGATTGTGCAAAACACTGCGGCCCCAGTGTTGTGTACAGTTGGTAAACAACTACTACACTCAAACGACTTCATTGGCTGCCAGTTGAGTTTCGCATTAAACACAATATATGCTTGCTGACTTTTAATGCACTAAATGGTCGTTATCCGAGGTATCGGTCAGAAATGTTGAAAACTAGAAACGTCCATTACTCAATATACCAGGGACAAAGCGGAAAACTCAAGTAGCAACGATGTCAGTTTTTTAAGAGTAAATTGAAGACTCATTATTTTAGCATATAACTATGTTACAATTTCTTTTACTGTTCAGCGCCATAGAAAACCATTGTATAGATATGATGCTATACAAATTAATAAACATTTGCATTTGCACACACGCACACACGCACGCACACACATACATATGATACAAGATAGAGGCATTATTTTTCTTACGATCCTTTTGGAAATCCGCCTTTTGTGTAAAGCCTTCTCCATGGACACGTGGCTGTTGATCCGTACAATTTAATGTACACCCGGGCATTGGTGCCTGCCGTCAGTTGTTCGCCCGTTTTCACTTGGATGTGGTATTTACACTCTGTAAATAAACAGTTTGTTCGCCCGTTTTCACTTGGATGTGGTATTTACACTCTGTGAATAAACAGGTTGTTCGCCCGTTTTCACTTGGATGTGGTATTTACACTCTGTAAATAAACAGTTTGTTCGCCCGTTTTCACTTGGATGTGGTATTTACACTCTGTGAATAAACAGTTTGTTCGCCCGTTTTCACTTGGATGTGGTATTTACACTCTGTGAATAAACAGGTTGTTCGCCCGTTTTCACTTGGATGTGGTATTTACACTCTGTAAATAAACAGTTTGTTCGCCCGTTTTCACTTGGATGTGGTATTTACACTCTGTGAATAAACAGGTTGTTCGCCCGTTTTCACTTGGATGTGGTATTTACACTCTGTAAATAAACAGTTTGTTCGCCCGTTTTCACTTGGATGTGGTATTTACACTCTGTGAATAAACAGTTTGTTCGACCGTTTTCACTTAGATGTGGTATTTACACTCTGTGAATAAACAGTTTGTTCGCTGTATTCGCACACGCAGGAAAACAAAACGTCAAAGGAAGACAAATTTACTCTTCGGTGGAGGACCTGCAACTACGTTTAAAATTAATATACCTGTATGTTCACTTAATCGCACGTTCAAGAATCTAACGAAACGTGCACTGATCAGACATTATAAATGATGGTTCAGCTTTCAGGAAAGACGGATGCTTATGTTACTTCTGAATAATTACAAAAAATCAACGTATTCACAATGATAGCTACGACGCTGGAACTATCAAACAGACAATGCTTCATAGAGACGTTAATTTTATGTTCGAAATAAGTTGTACACGGCAACGTATGAAAGTTTGTGTTAAAGTAATACACAAGACAACATACTTGCTCCAAGAGCCGAACGTTGTTGACCGATCATGAGCCAGACAAAGGCTACGCAAGTAAGTCGTGCAGCGATCATCTTGCGAGTAGTTCGAATCACTCTCCTCACGGAGAACAGGCCGATCGTCCGAATATATTGTCACAAACTGCCAGGGGCCAACAACGTGGCAACTCGTTATTGGACATTCAACCGATGCGTGCGCTGCAGGAGAATGGGCACTCGTCCAAGTAACAGAAAACGAAGTGTCCGTATGTCTTAGAATGGTTTAACAAGATTTAACAAGATTGCCACCCCAAACAACAAGTTCCAGATGGCAAGTGGACAAGGAAGCCATTGGCTTATCGAGAGTCCAACAATTTTCTCATCTATGTGTAGCCCACCCTTATCAGATATCTGTCAATTCTATTTTTAAACATATTCACACTACTAGCATTAACACAATCATTTGGCAGTTTGTTCCATTCATTCATCACCCTCTGTGAAAAAGAGTACTTTCTCATGTCCAACCTACACTGCTCCTTAACTAATGCTGCTTTGTATCCTCTGGTTCTATTGCCTTCTTTAAGTTTGAAGAACATATTTCTGTCATCATCATCATAACCATTCACTATTCGCGACATGTCTAAATCGCGTAATAGTTACATGTCTAAATCGCAAATCGAGTAAAAAATATGTGTGTTAAAAAAATGTGTAAATATATATATATATATATATATATATATATATATATAAATACTGGTTTATATATAAATATATATATATATATATATATATATATATTTAACTAAAACCAGTATTTTCACAAGAACTATGTAGCGATACATCAATTTGAAAACTTGGTGGTACTTGCTAGGTAGTATTCAACAGGACACATCTCGCCAACTCGACCCGAAGCGACTAAACGACCCCCCCTTGACAATTGCAACTATCAGGCTGTAGAAAACAGCGATCTATCTTAATAAGTTACCTTTATGCCAAGGAATTTCCCAAAGAGAACGGCTGTCTGCAGAAAATACACATTCACAGGTGTCTTAACAAATACGACTATACATCATCTGCTGCAGGCGGCAGAGTGTGCGATTTGTCGTCACCGATCTGATATAGTAACCTTTTCACGAAACTGAGCAAGTTTTGGCCGTGATTTAGTCAGCAGGGAATAAATAAAACTGTTATAGCTGGTACTCAAATATGTAGGCACACCGACAAGGAGGAATACTTGTATAGATACATTTTCGCGCATAGGATCCACAAACAGACCCACGCAGCCGAGAGTGGAGATTTTCAGCTGCTCTGCCAAGCACACCCCTAGTTCTTCCTGTATTCTGCTCCCCACCTGGGCGCGTTCGCCTGTTTCTCCCAGCCTACTGCTTCACGTCTGCTCCCTGGCCACACCAAATTTATAGCACATCACCTGTTCCCTCCCGTCATATGTTCCCAGCCTGAAACTCCCGCTTCTTCCTTCCAGTCTTCTTTTCCCTGTATGCAACTGTTCCCAGTCTGAATCTCCCATCTGTTCCTTCACGTCTTCTTTTCATAATCTGAATCTCCCATCTGTTCATTCCCATCTCCTGTTCAAAGTATGAACCTCCCTTCTCTTCCTTCCCGTCTTCTGTTCCCATTTTGAAACTCCCACCTCTTCCTTCCCATCTACTATTCATAGTTTAAATCTCCCATCCTTTCCTTCCCGTCTTTTCTTCTAAATTTGAAACTCCCATCTCTTCCCGTCTTCTGTTCACAATTTGAATCTCCTCTCCTGTTCCTTCCCGTCTTTTATTCCCAGGTTGAAATTCCCAACTGCTCCTTCCCATCTTCTGCTCCAAGTCTGTATCTCCCACTTTTTCCTTCCCGTCCTCATTTACCAATCTGAAACTCGCATTCGTCCCTTCCCGTCTTCTGTTCCCAGAATTTCCCCTACTGTTCCTGTCCCGTCTTATGTTCCCAGTTTGAATTTCCCCTACTGTTGCTTCCCGTCTTTTGTTCCCTGTATGAATCTCCCCTACTGTTCCTTCTCGTCTTTTGTTCCCTGTCTTAATCTCCCATCCTTTCCTTCCCGTCTTATGTTCCCAGTCTGAACTGCCCATTTGTTCCTTTCCCTCTTCTGCTCCCTGTCTGAAACTCCAATCGGTTCCTTCCCGTCTTCTTTTCTCAGTCTGAGTCTCCCCTCCTGTTCTTTCAAATCACATATTCCTTCCAGTGTCCTGTACGCAGTATGAATCTTCCACATGTTACTTCCCGTCTTCTGCTCCCAGTCAGAAACTCCAATCTGTTCCTCCCCGTCTTTCCTTCCCAGTCTGAAACTCTCACATGTTCTTTCCGTCTTCTTTCCCCAGTCTGAATACCCCCTCCTGTTCCTTCCCGCATTCCTTTCCCTTTCGGAATATCGGCTCCTGTTCCTAGTCCGAATCTCCCCTTCTCTTCCTTCCCTTCTTTTGTTCTCAGTCTGAAACTCCCGCCTGTTACTTCCAGTATTCTCTTCCCTATTTGAAACTCCAATCTTTTCCTTCCCGTTTTCTGTTCCCAGTCGGTATCTCCCACCTCTCCCTTCCCGTCTTATGTTCCCCGTTTCAATCTCCCACCTGTTCCTTCCCGTATTCTATTCCTAGTCTGAATATCCCATATGTTCCCTTCAACCATTCCCAGTCTGAATCTCCGCTCCTGTTCCTTCAAGTCACCTGTTCCCAGTCTGAATCGCCAACTTGTTCCTTCCCGACTTCTGTTCCACTTCTGAATATCGGTTCCTGTTCCTTCCCGTCTTCTGTCTTCTTCCCAGTTTGAAACTCCCACCTGTTCCTTCCCGTATTCTCTTCCCTATTTGAAACTCCCATCTGTCCCTTCCCGTCTACTATTCCCTCTCCGAATCTCTACTCCTGTTCCTTCCCGTCTTCTCTTCACAGTCTGAATCTCCCGTCCTGTTCCTTCCCGTATTCTGTGTCCCAGTCCGAAACCCTCTCTGTTCCTTCAGGTTATCTGTTTCCAGTATGAAACTCTAATCTCTTCCTTCCCGTCTTATATTCCCAGTTTAAAACTCCATATGTTCCTTCACGTCTTCTTTTCCCAGTCTGAATCTCCTCTCATGTTCCTTCCCTTCTCCTGTTTCCAGTCTGAATCTCCCTCCTGTCCCTTCCCGTCTTCCGTTCCCAATCTGAATCTCCCCTCTCGCTCCACTCTCTTCCATTCCCAATCTGCAGCTGCGTGCCTGTGGGTCATGTCACCTGTGCGTGTGTTGTGCGTGCGTGCGTGCGTGCGTGCGTGCGTGCGTGCGTGCGTGCGCGCGTGAATTGACTTGTCTACGGCATCGGAAAACCGCTGTCAGACTGCTAAATGGCTCCTCTCTTAAATTAAGACCAAGGTTACTCGATTCAGTGGGTATGTGTTGTGCCTCCTGCGGTGGTTTTACTTTCCCAAGAACCGACGAAAACAGTGCCATAAATGTGGCGCACTCTACAGTGGGTGACTTATTGCGTTACTTCGAGTGTTACAATCTGCACAAAGGCGTAAACAAGCCTCTTCATCACACTGCCCGAAACACATAATATAGTAAATTGTAAAGTTTGCTGGATGGATGAGGACGGCACAGGACAGAAGTAAATGGTACCAGCTTGGAGAGGTCTTCGCCCTGCAGTGGGTTGACAATGGCTGAGATGATATTATCGCGTGATGTCAACAATCAGTCACCAACGTATGGGCATTTCTGGACGCATCTCAAGTTTGTGTAATACATATGCAAAAAATCACATGTAAATGAAATTGTAATGTGTCACAAACATATCGTGATCATACATAATCTCACAGCTTGTAGAAACAGAATTTGTTTTATTGGTTATGGCTCCCTTGTCCACTTGCAATGTGGGTTTTTTACTTATTAAATATTGCTTTCCACAGGTTGTACATACCGCATCGTTACCGTGACAGGAAAGTCCAAATGGGCAGGAACCGTTTTTCCTGTGTACATTAAGTTGTATGGAACAGTTGCCACAAGTAGTAGGACACTACTCTCTCCGAAAGGTTTTTCTTCTGGAACGTGAGAATGACAATAAGTAATTGGGATAGTGTCGTGTATAAGATATATGGTCAAATTCATACATTTTAAATGTCAAGCAATTAGTATAATGAAAGATAATCGCGAAAAAACACGCAAACGTTCAAACACACGTACACACACACACACACACACACACACACACACACACACACACACACACACACACACACACACACACGTACACACACAGGTACATATATGTTTTCGAAGAAAGGATAATAGCGGAGTGAATTTTGAATAAATAAACATGCTCTATATATATATATATATATATATATATATATATATATATATATATATATATATATATATTATATATATATATATTAT
>BSQZ01000020.1:1431244-1451244 GCA_033239005.1 Lamellibrachia satsuma | reverse complement strand
TGTGTGTGTGTGTGTGTGTGTGTGTGTGTGTGTGTGTGTGTGTGTGTGTGTGTGTGTGTGTGTGTGTGTGTGTGTGTGTGTGTGTGTGTGTGTGTGTGTGTGTGTGTGTGTGTGTGTGTGTGTGTGTGTGTGTGTGTGTTTGTGTGTGTGTGTGTGTGTGTGTTTATACATTTAACTAAGACCAGTATGTTCCAAAGAACTATGTCGCGATACATCAATTTGAAAACTTGGTAGTATTTGCTAGGTAGTATTCAACAGGACACATCTCGCCGATAGCAGGCGACGCCAACTCGACCCGGAGCTACTCGACGACCCCCCCCCCATAACAACTACGACATTTAACTGCCGAATATCAGGACGCAGAAAACAGCGATATATCTTAGTAAGTCACCTTTCAACCAAGGAATTTCCCAAAGAGAACGGCTGTCTGCAGACAATATACGTTCACAAGTTTCTTAACAAATACGACTATACATCATCTACTGCAGGTGGCAGCATGTGCGCTTTGTCGACACCGATCTGATATTGTAACCTTTTCACAAAACTGAGCAAGTTTTGGTCGTGATTTACTCAGCAGGAAATAAATAAAACTGTTATAGCTGGTACTCAAATATGTAGGCACACCGACAAGGAGGAATACAGCTGCTCTGCCAAGCCCACCCCTAGTTCTTCCTGTATCCTGCTCCCCTCCTGCGCGCCTTCGCCTGTTCCTCCCAGCCTTCTGCTTCCCGTCTGCTCCCTGACCACACCAAACTTGAAGCTCCCATTTGTTCCTTCCAGTCTTCTTTTCCCTGTACGCAACTACCCACTTGTTCTTTCCCGTCTTCTATTATCAGTCTGAAACTCCCACCTGTTCCTTTCCGTCTTCCGCTCCCAGTCTGAAACTCCCATCCTGTTCATTCCCGTTTGCTGTTCCCAGTCTGAATCTATCCTCCTGTTCCTTCCCGTCTCTTGTTCCCAGACAGAATCTCTCCTCCTGTTCATTCCTGTCTTATGTTCCCCGCTCGAAACTCCCGTCTGATCCTTCCCGTCTCCTGTTCCCAGTCTGAATCTCTCCTCCTGTTCATTCCCGTCTTCTTTTCCCAGTCTGAATCTCTCATCTGTTCCTTCGCGTCTTCTTTTCCCAATCTGAATCTCCCATCTGTTCATTCCCATCACCTGTTCAAAGTCTGAACTTCCGTTCTCTTCCTTCCCGTTTTCTGTTCCCATTTTGAAATTCCCACCTGTTCCTTCCCATCTACTGTTCATTGTCTAAATCTCCGATCCTTTCTTACCCGTTTTCCATTCGCAGTCTGGATCTCCCCTCCTGTTCCTTCCCTTCCTCTATTCCCAGTTTGAAACTCCCATCTGTTCTTTCCCGTCTTCTGTTCACAATTTAAATATCCCCTCACGTTCGTTCCCGTCTTTTATTTCCAGGTTGAAACTCCCAACTGTTCCTTCCCATCTTCTTTCCCAATTTGAAATTATCAACCTGAAACTCGCACCTGTCCCTTCCCGTCTTCTGATCCCAGAATATCCCCTCCTGTTCCTTCCCGTCTTATGTTCCCAATTTGAAACGCCCAACTATTCATTCCTTTCTTCTGTTCCCAGTCTGAATCTTCCCTACTATTGCTTCCCGTCTTTTGTTCCTAGTCTGAATCTCCCCTTCTGTTCCTTCCCCTCTTCTGCTCTGAAACTCCCACTCTTCATTCCGGTACCATATTCCCAGTCAAAATTTCCCATATGTCCTTCCCGTCTTTTGTTCCCAGTATGAATCGTCCACCTCTTCCTTCCCGTCTTATGTTCCCTGTCTGTAACTCCCACAGGTTCCTTTCCGTCTTCTGTTCCTCCCATCTATTCCTTCCCGTCTCCTGTTCAAAGTCTGAATATCTCCTCCTGTTCATTCCCGTCTCGTGTTCTCTGTCTAAACCTCCCATATCTTTCTTCCCGTCTTTTATTACCAAGTGTGAAACGTCCACCATTTCCTTCCCGTCTTCTGTTAGTAATATGTACCCCCACGTGTTCCTTCCCGTCTTCTCTTCCCAGTTTGAAACTCCCATCTGTTCCTTCCCGTCTCCTGATCCCAAATTTAATTTGCCCTCTTGTTCATTCCCGTCTTCTGTTCCCAGTTTGAATATCCACTACTGTTACTTGCATTCTTCTTTTCCCACTTTGAAACACCAATATGTTCCTTCCCGTGTTTTGTTCCCAGTTTGAACCCCCCATCTGTTCCTTCCCGTCTTCTGTTCCCAGTCTGAATCTCTCATCTGTTTCTTCTGTCTTTTGAACCAAGACTGAATCTTTCATCTGTTCCTTCCCGTCACCTGTTCCAAGTATGAATATCCCAACTGTTCCTTTCCATCTGCTATTCCAAGTTTGAAACTCCCGTCTGTTTCTTCCCGTTTCTGTTTCCAGTCTGAATTTAACACCTTTTCCCAGTGTGAATAACCCATCTGTTCCTGCTCTCCTGCTCTTTCCCTTCTTCTGCTCCTAGTCTGAATCTCCCCTCCCGTTCCTACCATCTTTTGTACCCAGTCTGAATCTCCCATCTGTTCATTCCCGTCTTCTTCCACAATTTTAACCTCCCACCTTTTCCCGTCTTCATTTATGAGTCTGACACTCAAATCAGTTCTTTATCGTCTCCTGTTTCCAATAAAAATATCTTCTCCTCTTCATTCCCGTATTCTATTACCAGGTTGAAACTCAAATATTTTCTTTCCCGTCTTTTGTTCCCAGTTTGAAACTCCTACCTGTTCCTTCCCGTCTTATTTTCCCTGATTGAAACTCCCACCTGTTCATTCCCGTCTTATGTACCCAGTGTTTGTGTCCCTCCTGTTCCTTTCCGTCTTTTGTACCCATTCTGAATCTCTCACCTGTTCATTCCCTTCTTCTTTCCCAATTTTAACCTCCCACCTTTTCCTTCCCGTCTTCATTTATGAGTCTGAGACTCATATATTTTCCTTCTCGTCTCCTGTTTCCAGTCAGAATATCTCCTCCTGTTCCTTCGAGGATTCTACTACCACGTTGAAACTCCCATCTTTTCTTTCCCGTCTTCTGTTCCCAGTTTGAAACTCCCATCTGCTCCTTCCCGTTTTCTGTTCCCAATCTGAATCTCTCATCTGTTCCTACCGTCTTTTGTACCCAGACTGAATTTCCCACCTGTTCCTTCCCGTATGTCTTCTATTTTCAACCTCAAATAAAATCTCTCCTCCAGTTCCTTCCCGTTTTCTGCTCCCAGTTTATATCTTCCACTTTTCATTCCCGTCTTCAAGTCTGAAACTCAAATCAGTTCCTTCTTGTCTCATGTTCCCAATCAAAATATCTCCTCCTGTTCCTTCCCGTATTCTATTACCAGGTTGAAACTCCCGTCTCTTTCTCTCCCGTCTTCTGTTCCCAGTATGAATCTCCCATCCTGTTCCTTCCCGTCTTGTGTTCCTTGTCTGAATCTTCCACATGTTACTTCCCGTCTTCTGCTATCAGTTAGAAACTCCAATCTGTTCCTCCCCGTCTTTCCTTCCCAGTCTGAAACTCTCACCTGTATTTTTCCGTCTTCTGTCCCCAGTCTGAATACCCACTTCTGTTCCTTCCCGCCTTCTATTCCCTTTCTGAATATCGGCTCCTGTTCCTTCCCGTCTTATGTTCTTCTTCTTCTCCCATCGGTTCATTCCATTCCGATATTCCCTGCCTGATTCTCCCCTTCTGTTCTTTCCCCTCATATGTTCTCAGTGTGAAACTCCTACCTGTTCCTTCCCGTATTCTCTTCCCTATTTGAAACTCCCATCTGTTCCTTCCCGTCTGTTGTTCCCAGACGGAATCTCCCACCTCTCACTTCCCGTCATATGTTCCCAGTTTCAATCTCCCATCTGTTCCTTCTCGTATTCTGTTCCCAGTGTGCCATCTATTCCTCCATCCCTGTTCTATTTCGTCTTCTTTCCCATGTCCGAATCTTCTATCCTGTTCTTCTCTTTCCAGTCTGCATCGCCTGTTCGTTCCCGTTTGATGTTCCCAGACGGAAACCACCTCTGTTCCTTCCCGTTATATGTTTCCAGTATGAATATCCCCTTATGTTATTTCCGTCTTCTGTTCCCAAACTTAATCTCCCCTCCTGTTCATTCCCCTCTTATGTTGCCTGCCCGAATCTCCCCTTCTCTTCCTTCCCGTCTTCATTTTTCAGTATGAAACTCCCGTCTGTTCCTTCCCTTCTCCTATTCACAGTATGAATCTGCAAATTATTCCATCCCGTCTTCTTTTCCCAGTCTGAATCTCCCCTCCTGTTCCTTCAAGTCACCTGTTCCCAGTATGAATCTCCCACTTGTTCCTTCCCGCCTTCTGTTCCCCTTCTGAATATCGGTTCCTGTTCCTTCCCGTCGTCTGTCCCCAGTCTGAATCCCCCATCTTTTCATTCCCGTCCCATGCTCCCTGCCTGAATCTCCCCTTCTGTTCTTTCCTCTTTTCTGTTCTCAGTCTGAAATTCCCACCTGTTCCTTCCTGTATTCTCTTCCCTATTTGAAACTCCCATCTGTTCCTTCCCGTCTTCTGTTCCCAGTCGGAATCTCCCACCTCTCACTTCACGTCTTATGCTCCCAGTTTGAATCTCCCCTCCTGTTTTTTCTCGCCTTTTGTTCCCTCTCCGAATCTCCCCACCTGTTCCTTCCCGTCTTCTCTTCCCGGTTTGAATCTCCCCTCCTGTTCCTTCTCGTCTTCTGTTCCCAGTCCGGAACCCCTTCTGTTCCTTCCCGTTACCTGTTCCCATTCTGAAACTCCAATATCTTCCTTCCCGTCTTATGTTCCCAGTTTGAAACACCATCTGTTCCTGCTTCCAGCCTGAATCTCACCTCTTGTTCCACTCTCTTCCCTTCTGATGCAGCGTGCCTTAGGTTCATGTCACCTGTGTGTGTGTGTGTGTGTGTGTGTTGTGCGTCCGTGCGTGCGTGCGTGCGTGCGTGCGTGCGTGCGTGCGTGAATTGACTTGTCTACGGCATTAGAAAACAGCTGTCATAATGCTAAATGGCTCCTCTCTTAAATTAGGACAAAGGTTACCCGATTCAGTGGGTGTGTGTTGTGCCTCCTGCGGTGGTTTTACTTTCCCAAGAACCGACGAAAACAGTGCCATAAATGTGGCGCACTCTACAGTGAATGACTTATTTCGTTACTTCGCGTGTCACAATCTGCACAAAGGCGTAAACAAGCCTCTTCATCACACTGCCCGAAATACATAATATAGTAAATTGTAAAGTTTGCTGGATGGATGAGGACGGCACAGGACATAAGTAATTGGTACCAGCTTGGAGAGATCTTCGCCCTGCAGTGGGTTGACAATGGCTGAGATGGTGGTATCGTGTGATGTCAACAATCAGTCACCAACGTATGGACATTTCTGGACGCATCTCAAGTTAGTGTGACACAAATGCAAAGAAATCACTTTTAAAAATTGTGACCTATCACGAACATATCGTGATAATACATAATTCGCTTTGTATGTTGCATGTTTCAAATCGCACATGCGTAAGTTGGATGTCCAATGGTGACCTGCCACGCTATCGACTATGTGGACGACACAGTAAGCAACTGGGTGGACGTGACGGTCCATACAGTCGTCTTTCAACTGCGCATTACACCTCGTCGAACGATGACTGCTGCACACCTGGCTTCTTTGTCTTTGGCATGTGTGTTTCTGGCGCAATTGCAGTCGGCCCTCGGTGCAATTAAACGAAGCGAACGAAACAAAAATAGCGGCGTGATAGTGTTCAGTGAAAAGTCAGCTTTATAACTTATAAAAAGCACGAGGACATATACTCTAAAAACTACGCTAGCAGGTAACTAGCGCTGTTGTTAATACAGCCATGTCTTCCAAAAACCGAAAACAGGACACTAAAGTGAATGATGAACTTCGAAGCAAAACCACAGAATTCGTTTCGATCACCATTCAAGATGGCGACGTGCGAGCCGCCGTCCTCGGCTTGATTCATAATGACGATGACATCATGAAATCAATACTGGAGACGGTAATCCAGGCGATCGTAAAGAAACTCATGGACAGCCCAAACTTTCTCGAAAAGCTAGCCAAAAATTTTCTTAAAAACGGTGACCTCGATAACATCAAACATGACATCTACGAGTCATGCGCTGTCGACAATGGCCACACAAAAGACACGATGCGTAATTTGGAGAGGCGTGTTGTCGACTTGGAACGGGCCAACAAGGAGACACGGGATGACAGTGACACACAAGAGCAGTACAGCCGTCGGAACTGCCTCCTGTTGCACGGTGTCTCCGAGGAGCAGACGGTGTCGGTGTGCAATGGGAAACTCGGCCTGCAGTTAACGAGAGACTGCATCGACCGTAGCCACAGCCTTGGCCACAGACACAATAGCGGAATCTCGAATGGAAAGCCACGGCCGATTATCATGAAACTGAAATTGAACGATGCGAGGCGATCGTGCAAAGTGCAAACTAAAAGATACACGATTGGTGATTACAGAGAACTAGACAAAACAACGAATGGAACTATTACAGAAAGCGCGCATAGTTGATGGGGTAAAATCAACATGGACGATTGACGGACGGATTATATGCCTACTGAAAGGAAACTATCATACACGAGAGAGAGAGAGAGATCTTGATAACTTACGTGAACTGTGTCGACAGTGAATTGGAAGTCCCACGTGAAATTGTACATAGACAAAAGTACTTGTGTGTGAAATTAGACTTAGACATGACTACCGAAAAAGATCCATGTTTTAACATAGACGGTATTATAGAAGACACTGCTGGAGGATGTAAGATAAACTATCTAAGTAATGTACAAGTCTTTTTAAGAAAGTGTAATTATCACACCGACTCTGAACTCTACAACCTACAGTGTAAATGTGACACAAACAGTAAGTTCTCTACATTGACAATAAATTATAGAAGTTTATCCAAAAATGTTGACAAACATAAATCACTAAATGTTAACTTCGACTGTATAGGTATAACCGAAATTTGGATAAAGCCAGTGTAAAGCATTGCCAGTGTAAAGCAATTTAAGGTGAAAACCTGCTCAAGAAAGGCATATTAATATCCTGTAGGTACAAAAATCACTTGTTCAAAATATTTAAGTGCAACCCTCCTACCGAAAGTGAGATTATCTACAAAAATTACAACTCATGTAATCAGTCAAAGAAAAAATGCTTTAAAGACAAATTTATATAACATTATTGCAGGAAAACATGGAGCACCATAAATGAAGTTATTAATTCCAAAGACAATAAATCTGTAATAAATTATAAATTTACTACATTAGACGGTACCCACTGTACAGCCAAAAGGGAAATAGTGGACCACTTCAATAATTATTTTACCAGCATAAATCATCACCTTAATATAAACTTAACACAAACAGGAAATGACCCAACAAAATTTATAAAAAAGCGTCAAGTTTTTCTGTACACCTACATATCCTGAGGAAATAATTAACATAGTAAAAAAAGCAAATTCAAAGAAATCAAGTGGATTCGACAATGTTGATCCATACAGTATTAAACAAATTATACTATAAATTGTAAAAATCAACTTGCCCACATTTTCAATAACTCACTTATGACTGGCATTGTGCCCAGCAAACTAAAATAACAAAGGTTATCCCCTTGTATAAAAATGAAAACCCTGAACTATTATCAAATTATAGACCTATTTCTATCCTTCCGTGCCTCTCAAAAATATTGGAATGCTTAATGTACGATAGGCTTTACAATTTTTTTACAGAACACAACATAATATCAAAAAACAATACGGATTTTGGAAAAACTATTCAACGTATATGGTACTGATTGATTTGGTTGATAAAATATCAAATATCATGGATCATAAAAATATAATATTGGTGTATTTCTTTATCTCTCCAAGGTTTTCGATATAATAGATCATAACATTTTAATAAATAAACTTCTATGCTACGGTATAAGAGGTACTGCCTGCAACTGGTTTAAAAGCTATCTTAATAACAGAAGACAGTATGTGTCGTACAACAAAGCAGACTCAAAATATATGACAATTACATGTGGAGTTCCACAAGGATCTATATTAGGCCCATTACTCTTTATTTTATATATAAATGATATTGAAAATGCATCAGATATCCTAAATCCTATACTGTTTGCAGATGACACAAGTCTCTTTCATGCTCATGCATGCTTCAACACTCTCATTGAAGAGATAAACATAGAAATACAAAAAAATCTCGACATGTTTCCATACCAACAAACTTTCTTTAAACACCAAAAAGTCTATTTTATTATATTCACACCAAAAGGAAAAAAATACAATATCAACAGTGCCTTAATACAAGTATATGGAAACAAAATAAAGCATGTAAAATTCACAAAATTCCTAGGAATATTTATAGATGAGCACTTAAGCTGGACAACACATATTGACAACCTATCAAAACAAGTTGCACGGAATGTTGGGAATGCTTAACAAATTAAAACATTTTCTCCCTATGTATATAATGAGAAGTATTTATTGTTCATTGATCCTATCACATTTACAATATTGCACTCTATTATGGGAAAATTCATATTGTACAAACTTAAACAAACTAAGAATACTACAAAAGGAAGCTATTAGGATAATCAAAAATTATCATTACATCGCACACACTGATCCTCTATTCTCAAAGTTAAAACTATTAAAATTGGATGATCTATATAAACATCAACTAGGTATTTTTATGTATAAAGCAGCAAATAACAAACTCCCAGATTTTATGTCATCAATGCTTACGAGAATACAAAATATCTACAAACATAATCTAAGAAACCAAAATAGCTATTACATCCAAAACATAAGAACCAACAGCAGGAAATGTACAATAAATTATTCAGGAGCAGTATTCTGGAATGCATTACCTAGTAAATTAAAACAGCTTGTGTCCATTAACCAATTTAAAAATAAACTGAAAGAACTGTTACTCTCTAAGTATCAATGACTTTACAATAAACACTGCAAATAAGAAACTTTCATGCTTATGTAATATTTAATGTAGTCAGGATCAAGTATTACTTAATGCATTCATGCTCACATTTAATGAATAAATGTGTAGTTAGTGTATTATTTGTTCATATAATTCAAAGTACAAATTATATGTTGATATTTAAGCAACATTTTTGAGATTCAATTTGTATTTGTATAACATATACTCTACATCTACCTTTATTTTAACATGGCAGAGAAAACCATGTATTGATGCACGTGTAGTATTTAATGTATTGATGGTTCCTGCATTACTTAATGTGTTCATGTTCACATTGTAATGTATTCATGTGCAATAATTAGTTAGGTTATTAGTCTAGTATCTGTTCATAAAATTCTACTTACAATTTGTATGTTTATATTTAAGCAATTTTTTTACTTTGTTTTTTTTTCACTTGCAATAATGTTGCTTAGTATATGTTTTTGGATTAAGCCTAAGGAAACAATATATGTTGATTTATTTCTGGGTAGTCCTCGTCATAAGCCCCGCGGGGTTTCTAGAGGATCTCCTTGGTTGCTCCGCTATTTGTATAATATGTGACTCAAATTATATTGTATGTATCTTAAAATGTATGTGTAGCCAAAATAAAGTTATTCATTCATTCAAATTAAGTTAATTTGTAAATAACCATGTTGCATCAAGTGCTGTGGAAACAATGAATTAATCAGTTTGAAAATGTTCGTCTTTGTCGTTTTTGTACAGCTATTATTGTACAGTTGTACCGTGTGCGTGTTATGTGTAGCATTCATGTTATTGCATTTGATATAATGTCCATGCAGTGTAAAGTTCGCTGTACCTCGGTTGCCTTGGCTTTACCATAATCCGGTATGGATATGGACTGGTTCCGGTCACTATACAAAAACGACACGGCAGAGTTGTCGACATTTCAGAAGTTTGCAGACTTCAGTATTTAGTAATATATCGTGAGTGATATACCGAATGTTATGTACAGGAATGAAAACACTGACTATGCGTTTTTTTCATGGATAACAATATATGTTGGAATGAAGAACACCAAATATCTGCCCAGTGCCGTAGAAACCAGTATCTTTCCGACTGTCAGATCTGTGCAGTAATTTAATGGCAATCCACTCGGTGTTGGATTCCAATGAACGACGATGATAAAATGAATGTATGCAACTTACCAGATGCATAAAAATATATATAATAACCAAAGCATATCTTCGGAAAACTTGCCCTGGGTGTCTCGGACTACACCTGAACTATTTGGCCAAATACATTGTATTACTTCGCGCTAGCCAGCCAATCACGGCTTGGCGGAAATCAATTCAAACCGGAGCCCGTAGCTTGAAACTTTTACTCCTTCTCCAGTCTCTGCATTGCGAAGTTGTGTCTAATTGTCTCTCGAAATAACTTGTTTTTTACCAACCGTCGTTACGTTTTCAAATACATTTTGAGAGTACACACTTCGATCTGCGTCTACTGACTTGCAGAAGGAACATCGCCTCAACATTCGATATAGCCGGGTGCCTCGTGGTTAATTTGCCTATGTTTAAACTTACCGCAATCGGTCATTCAATATGCAGGTCGTTCGTCCGGACACAGCATAGGGTCGGAGAGATACGACGGAGGAGCGCTTGTCGAGCATGGAGCACCGGACTGAAGCTTCCGACAAGATGTTGCAGAAAGTCCATGCAATGGTGTGCGGTCTGCAACAACTGCAAGCGACCAGCGCCCTACTTGCACCGCCTCCACCAGCGGTCCCTGTGCCAATGGGATCAGCCTACTGTTACGTTTCCCATTGGTGACCATATTAACATTTTGCATGATTATAAGATAACCGGACCAATACAAATTCTGAATTTTTTTCTCCTGCTGTTGTCATCATCTCAATGACATGCTGGTCGAGTTTTGTCAAAATCAAATTTTTCTAACTCTTTTAAAACGGCTGAACGTGCCATGCCCGTCAATATTTACCAATTTCTGCATAAATTACTACGCACACGTGCCTTGTGGCGAAAAAATTGCCAAAAATCCTTCCGCCTATTTAAATCATCTAAAAATCCACGGTTACACTTCTAACATGTTCTACCAGCAAACTTGCTAATGTGTCTGATAAAATGCAGTTATGTCAGATGATATGATTTTTGAAAATTACACATATCTAAAATTACTGTGCCCTACATTCATTTGTAACACACCAGGAAGTCTAACTGAGGCATGATCCCAATGGCATCGTCAGCCGGGGGGAGCCCATCGTTCCGCCCCTTGCTAACATTTGTCTATGGCCGCAGGGCGGCCATACATTAAGTCGCGTGGCATCGTTTGCGGCTGGCGCTCAACCAAGCCTAGTTCCAAGGCTAATGTCGGTCCTGTGGCCAGAGGCCATATCATCAGATATAACTACAGGTAACGAGGTACACACTCTCTCTCTCTATGGCATGTCAGGATCTAGTAGCCTCATTTGCAACTTCGGCCCTATCCCGTCATTCCCTCGTGTATGGCAAGCTTAAAACCCAGATTTGGTCCGGGGAATACGTTAGTATTTCCTCGCTGTTGCACGACACCTCACCACAAAGCTATTCTGTGTCAGTTAGGCCAGGCAATGACGACGAGACCCCCAAGTTCTGTGTCGGCCCTAGGGCGAAATTTACATGTCTGTTTTTCTACTTCAGCCGCAACGCATGTCAGAATAACAAAACATGCTAATGTACATCCAGACTGTTCTTTCGTTATATGAGAAGGGTGCGGACTGGCGGTCGTGTAACGAGGCATTCCGGTCGCTGCGTCAGACTAACATCTGGGGGAATTGGTTTGCTGGTACCTGTGGATGAACGCATCCGAGAGTCGCCCAGCTGCCATACCCAGTGGTTCTCCCTTTCGTAGCAAGGTTAAGGCCAGTTGGGGTAAAGCTAAGTGGCCATCCACCAAAACCTGTTCGCATTCGATCGGGGGGAGGTTTGTAACGCAGTAACCTGTCGCTACACACACAAGTGTAGACCCTGTGGTGGCCCCACTCAGCGGTACGGTGCTATAGGCAGCAAACCCAACCCAATCCTGCCCGACCGACATCAGCCACCGGCAACCCTCGTCGACTGTCAGTTCACGCACAGCCGTTTTCAGGAGATAGTATGCCTACCCCAGTCTCTCCTGATGCACTTAGAGATGTCCTTGTCGGCTACAATCATAATATTGTTGCGTAACTTCTCAATGGCTTTAAATACTGTTTCAGCACAACAAGATAAAGGGATCACCAATTTGAAGTTTGCTGTAGAATTCTCTGAAGTAATAGACAGAAAGATAGCGAAGGAGTTGGCGTTAGGCAGAATCTTCCATTTGAGGTCGCCCCAGTGACAACTTCAGGGTTTCCCATTTTGGGTAAATTATTCCAGTTTCAACACTGGACCGACCACTTCTGGGTTTCCAGTGGAAGGGTTAGTTCTTCATGGATGCTGTCCTCCTCGTGGGGGTTTCCAGCGCTTGTGCGATCTTTGAGTCTTTCAGTACTTCGTTGGAGTGGATCGCAAAGTCCAAACTAGGAGCGACAGCGATCGTCCATGTTATCGACGACTTTCTGTTCATTGCCCATTCTCGTGCGAAATGCGGGCAAGATCTACAAGCTTTTGTTAATCTTTGCCTCGAACGCGGGGTTCCTTAACACCCGTGAAGACAGTGGCCCCAACTCGTGTCAACACTTTTCTCGGCATTACTCTAGATACAGTGCTTCTGGAAGCTAGACTGCCAGAGGATAAGTTAGAGAAAGTAACTATTAGAGATCTGCAACTACTCATTGGCATCCTGAATTTTGCTTGTACAGTTATTGTGCCATGTAGAGCTTTTCTGAGAAGGATCATAGATATGATAGTAGGGGTCCAGAAACCCCACCACCACATCAGGTTGAATCGTCAGGAAAGCTCGATCTACAGGTATGGCAGGAGTTCTTGGTTCAATTTAATGTCAGGTCCTTTTACCTAGACGACAACTTTCTGACATGTGACAACTTGCACCTGTACATTGATGCCTCTGGAAGAATGGGTTTTGGGGCGCTGTATGTTGCCGAATGTTTCTATGGGCAGTGGCCTGTATCATGGCGTTCATATAACCTATCGGTTCTATAGCAAACATCTCCCACATCATGGCCTTAATCCATCAACTGGTTTTAGCGTGCTTGCGTTTCAACATAAATTTCACCACACGTCATATTCCAGGTAGGATCAACACTTTAGCTGACAAACTGTCGCGTTCGCAGGTACAGGAATTCCGAGCAATGGCACCATAGACAGTAGCCAGACCGTGGTATCTCCCCAGCGGGCTTGGTGAATCTCTGAGTCGGTTGCTAGATGCTTCAGTGGCGCCATCTACGAGAACCCATTGTCAGCGAGCGTAGGGTAAGTTAGTCGGTTGATACATATCCCTCTTTGCCAATACCAGTGGCAATGATCCTACTCATCGTAGCATATCTACATGCCGATGGTGCTGCCCCCGCAACAACTGTTTCCAATGTGTCGACATTAGCCTATTTTCACAAGATTAATGGCCTACCAGATCCCAGTAGCAACTTTATCGTAGTCAAGCTGCTGGTTGGCGCTCGGAACTTAGGATCTGTCCCCGAAGTCCGCCTGCCTGTCACATTACCCATCCTTTCTCGCCTGGTGCAGGCTCTCCCCACTGTATTCGGATCAACCTATAGGCGCGCTATGCTCCGAGCCATGATGGACATTGCATTCAGGGCCTATTTGCGAGTCGGAGAAATGGTGCCCAGGTCGAGGAATATGATGCAGCGCTGCTTTGCCGGTGGGAGATGTCACATTGACTGGTGACCTTATAAATGTATTGTTCCGTCGTTTTAAGCACAGTGCACGACACGGTCCGCAATCTCTGCAGGTGAGGAGAGAATGCCTACAAGGGTCATTCATCCACCTGGCAGCCTTCTTAAGGAAGGTATTCGTTTTGGATACCCGGATGGCTCACCTATGCTCCGGAGTGAAATCGATGTGTCCCTGAACCGGCTCCTCAGTTTTTGCGGATGCTAGTTTAGTTCATTTAAAGGTAACAGTGTTCGCATCGGTGCAGCTACTACAGTGGCCACGCGGTGGAGTCGAATGCACAAATCAGGACAGCAGGCATGTGGAGTTCAGATGCTTTTCGAAAGTATATCAGAAAAGCATAACAGGTTAGGTCGTGGTGGGGTGTTCACAGGTTTATGGGTGACCTTGTGTCGAAATGGCCCCACCTGTTTGTAATTAAATGTGTGCATTGGTGGTGGAATGTCTGTATTCTTTGCACTATATGTTCATGACGACTTGTTGAAAGATAATATGTTATTGTCATGCTTGTAGGAATGTGGGCTCTGGGAAACTTGCTGGGCGGGGCTGTACGTGTGTTAAGTTCCTATCTGGTTTGCTTTGAGGAGCTCACATTCCTGTTAATGTTCTTCCCAAAGTGGCTGCGTGATAAGCAGTCCAATTTGTAATAAAAACGTCATTTATTTGGCCCATTTCAATTATCTACAACATCGTACTTGTGTTGGTTATTGCATAACAGTTTTGATCAAAGGCATACCATACACTCGCCAAATAAGATGGAAAGCTTGTAGACATAAAAAAATAAAATTGGTTATGGCTCCCTTGTCCACTTGCCATGTGGGTGTTTTTGCTTATTAAATCTTGCTTTCCACAGGTTGTACATACTGCATCATTACCGTGACGGGACAGTCCAAATGGGCAGGAACCGTTTTTCCTGTGTACATTAAGTTTACACTGTGTACATTAATTGTATATGTGCATGTATGTATGTCTTAATTTATGAATATATGTATATGTATATATATATATATATATATATATATATATATATATATATATATATATATACATACGCACATGCAAATATACACACATACGCACATACACACATACACACATATGAACATACACAAATACACACATCCACACGTGCACAAATGCGCACATGCACACATGCACACATAGATATGCATACATAGATACGTACTTACACACATTAGATACGTACATACACACGTTATTTATAAAGGTAAGACTCTCACTCATTAATTATTTGTATGAGTGTTCAGTTTGACATCACATAAATTATATATATATACATATATATATATATATATATATATATATATATATATATATATATATATATATATATATATATATATATATATATATATATATATATATCGATATTACTATTTTGGCGGTATTGAATTGAATACGTCATGGTGACCAGCTTTCAAGTAGCTATCATCTGCCATGAAAAACTACCCAATTCCATTGCGAGGCCGCTGTGGCGATGCCGCCAAATAACGTCTGACTTCGAAATTGGCCCAAATCCATGGAGTGGGACGATGTTGAAATCAAACTGCGAAAACCGCTAGATGGCGTCACACGAGGCCAATTCACAGAATGTAAGCAAGCCGCTATTTTGTCACACTGTAAAATAAAGTGCAATGGACGAAGATTCAGTTGTTGGTAAAAGAAGAAGGAATGAGGAGGAAAGGGGGCGAAACAAAAGACGCAGACTACGGGCAGAGGGGAGGGCATATATCAATGCACGGGAAAAGGTCTGGCCACGCCGCCATGAAAAACAGGTGACAAGTGCAGGTATGCCATAGGCCATCGCCGTGGCCACGGCATAGCCATAGCCACAGGCATAGGAATCTGTAGTAAGTTCTTAACTTCTGGTGGATCGTGTGTGTCATTAAGAGTTAGTTATGGTTAGGGGTTAGGTTAGCGATATTGTTTTGGTTTAGGTTAGGATCTAGGTTAGGGTTTGTGTTAATATTATGATAGGGTTAAGATGATGAATATGGCGGATAGTCTGGTTACCTTCCTTCATTAATGCTGGATCCTTTGCTAAATGTTTGCATTTAATTAATTTCAGGTGCAAGGGGGCATAGTGTATCGATGAGTAATACAGCTATGCATTCATGAAGACCGTGATTCTAGATCGCTTTAATTCCATTGGAGATACAAAAAAACAAGATATCCTGCTGGTGCCAATATTCCTATACGATAAGCACAGGAACGGAAACGTCTTCTGTGTGTCGAAAAACATATGCAAGTTTGCATGATGTGGGCACTGGTCGGATTAGATGAATATCAAAGGTCGTTGGTGATGGTGAGGTGCCTCGAGACAATCGAGGATGTCATATAACAGTCGCCCCCGTGCAATCAGTGAAGAGACGAAAATTAAGATTTATGCGCACATTCGCCAATACCCTTATGGTGTATCAAATAATGGACGTAACAGGACAGATAAACGATACGATACGTGCCAAAAACGTAGCTCACCCATTTATATATATATATATACATAAAATTTGGTAAACACATTTATATATATATATATAATATATATATATATATATATATATACATAACATTTGTAAACACATTTATATATATATATATATATATATATATATATATATATATATATATATATATATATATATATATATATATATATAAATGTGTTTACCAAATTTTAGGATTGTCACAAAAACTATCCATCTATGCCTTGGTACTTGGTCCTGCCAGTCAAGTCATAGGAACCTCTGACGACGCCTTGCCCTTGTATTACGTAACTTAGGACAATCGAGAAAAAGACGCATGACGTAATTAATTGTAGGTAATTGTTCGCGTAGCGTTGCGGACCACTGTGCGTAATAAATACAAAGGGTAATTCGATTGTTCGAAGATAGGGTAATAGCAGGGTGAATTATGAGAAAAATAAACATGAGATAAACATGCATACAAACATACTCAGGGTGGGTTATAATAAGATGTGACCTCCAGACGAGGCACGATATATGCGTGCCTGCATGGTTGTATTCGAGCGTGATATTTCTTCCCAAGATGTGTCTTGCATATTTTTAATTGGCGTAGGGCATGGAAAGTGTGACAAGGCTCTCAGTAACATGGAAAGTGTGACAAGGCTCGCAGTAACATGGAAAGTGTGACAAGGCTCGCAGTAACATGGAAAGTGTGACAAGGCTCGCAGTAACAGACAACGCGTCGACACATAATTTCCAATCGGCTGGGTTTTGTATATCTTTTATTGATATATATCATTACAGAAATATCAATAGAAACAGCGATATTAATCAAAGATTTTTATTAACTTCTATGACATATAATTTGTCGATCATCGATCGGATAGACAAACCAATGCTTGATCACATAACTGTTACCAGTTCCCATCACTAGTGTCCAATATATTTATTTGTTATGAAAATGTCTAATATCTGTAGCTTCTTTACAGATTGTCTGTACTGGATCAGAACTGTCACAGGCGACCAGTTGGTTGCCGGGACCCATTCTAATGTGGTTCACTTTGCACGAGTAGATGGGTGCGTTTGCAGAATACGAATGAAAATTTCGGAAGTGGAACGTAAGTATACATTCATATTTTTTTCAGTATAAACTCGTTGAATTTGGCTATATGACCGTGCAAACCACTTCCATGTATACTAGTTATGTTTTACTTACATTCAAAACAGGTACCATAATTTTGAAACAACGTGCTTAGCAAACACGATATTATTCGCTATGATGTCCTATTACAGATCAATTAATTTCAAATATTTATTGTTATTTAATTATTTAATTATGAATTTATTTAATTATAATTATTATGTTATTTATTATTACTTTATATGAAGTACTGCATATCCATAATAAGACTAAGTAAGACTAAGTAAATAAATGCATATTATTATTATTATTTTTGTTACAATGTTGTAGTTATACATACAAGCTATTTACGACTAAGACGCATATACTTTTGTGATACTTATGATCACAGGTTTGGTTTCTTTCTCATCACATGTCGTTGCGTTGGATATCAACGGCGCATTCAGGTCCGTCACGATAACAAAGGAACAGGTCCAGCTTGGTACTTGAAGACAGTCGACGTGAAAAACTGGTCTAAGTGGTCGCTGGCTGTCCACGCTTATCAGTGCAACACGTGGTTGTCCAAATACAGTGGACTGTCCAAGCAGTTCTGGTCTCCACGTAAGTAATGGTTCAGTTAGAGTAGTTGCTACATTAAAATATAACTATAGATAGCACGTAGTTGATCAATATTATATATATATATATATATATATATATATATATATATATATATATATATATATATATATATATATATATATATATATATATATATATATATATATATATATATGTAGGGTAATGTTATTATCAACCTATATTACTAGTGTTTCGTATGATATGAAGTAAATGCGTACAAACTGTTTTGATATAATAAGTCACAGGAAATATGCTAAAAACTTATTCAGAGAACACAAACCGAATTTCCAAATGGACCAAATGCTTTATTAAATTCGACAAAACAGTACACATTCCCACAGTTTCCCGGAACTGCTGTCACGTGACGACAACCAACACTGGACACGGTTCAGTCTGACGCTGACGAAGATCGAATGGGTCTTAAAAGCTCCGTAGAAACTAAAGACTCTAAAAGGTAGCTATACTTCTTTCAAAACGACAAAATGTCAGATGAGTTCCATAAATGCAATGTCAATTATATTAATTAACGCGAATATAACTGAAAGATCTGAACTTATTTTCGATCGTTGAATTTATATGGCGAAGTTATCAATACATTTCAAGAAAAGCATTCGATCAACAGTTCGACGGATTGATTTGTCATGCTCCACCTGAATCTTCTCCACGGGGCTCATGTGAAAGACCCAACGGTGGAAGGAGTCTGACCTGACAAATAAGTCACACAAATAAGTTGTCACAATTATTTATATTTGTAATGGTGGATCGATAGTTTCTTCTCAAGTAAATATTATTGTATGTGGCATAGATGGGCATATACTAAATGTAGTATGATCACGCCAATAGTATTGCATGTTTGACCAATGAGGTGATTTCATGGACGGAGGAATAGGTAAACATAAATAACATACAACTGTACCTTATAGGCTATTATTCTCTTATTGTTAATGTCATTTCAGCGTTGTTGTTCATTTTGATGCCAACATTACAATCATTAACATGGCTGCGTCAAACTGATGTACTTTGCTCAAATATCAAGAATGCTGTAGAAGTAGCTATTTCGTATGACATAATGCCGTATTCTGTATACATTGGTGTACGTAGAATCTCACAAAGGGGGCCGTGCTTAGGCACAACAGGCTACGTACGAAAAAAATTTTTAAATGGTAGCTACAGGGATGGATGGCCTCGCTAAATGCGCCATTAAGTGTATATGTATAGGAAACCATGAGTATATATATATATATATATATATATATATATATATATATATATATATATATATATATATATATATATATATATATATATATATATATATATATATATATATATAAGACATACAGAAGATAAAGAAGCGATGTGAGATGTGAGATAACAGAAAGGGGTGGGGGAATAAAAAAGGGATTGGAGCCTGGTTTATTGGAGTTTGACAAACAGAGTATGGAAAACAGACGAGGTCAATACAAGGAAAGAAAGAAGACCAACATCAAGGTGGGGGATATTGAAATGAAACAAGGAAGATGCAAGTTTGATCACTAGACCAAGAATAGAATATGGCAGAAGAGCGAGAGAAGTTAAAACAGATCGTCAAGAATGAGTGATGTGGCCTAGGAAGATATTAAGGAGAAACCAAGAACAAATAAAACGAAAAAGCGCATGTCAATGCAAGCGTCGATAGATACTTACTGTCCTCGCTCGAAGATATTGTAATCAAACCGAATCAATGGAACGAGCCCCGAATCCGACTGGTAGTTCTTAACTCGAATGCGTACCTTAGCATCCGTCCCGGCGTATGTCTGATCACCAGTAAAGACAACGAACGTATACAAAGTTTCTGAAATAAAAATATGACAGCATGATGTAAGGGCATAGGAGTTGACTGATTCAGTAGTAACAATAGCAGAAGTAGCAACGGTGGCAACAGTAGCAGCAGCAGTAGGAGTAGTAGTAGAAGCAGCATTGGTAGGAGTAGT
>BSQZ01000020.1:1421244-1428744 GCA_033239005.1 Lamellibrachia satsuma | reverse complement strand
ATATATCCCAAACAACAAGTTCCAGATGGAAAGTGGACAAAAAAGCCATTGGCTTATTGAAAGTCCAACAATTTTATCATCTATGTAGAGCCCGCCCTTAGAGAGAGAGAGAGAGAGAGGGAGAGAGAGAGAGAGAGAGAGAGAGAGAGAGAGAGAGAGAGAGAGAGAGAGAGAGAGAGAGAGAGAGAGACTTTCGCATGTCCATGCTGCTTTGTGTCCTCTTGTTCTACTGCTTTCTGCTATTGGTATACATTCCAATCAATATCCTGCCCACCAATATATTGTTGTGTTGGTTATTATTAAACATACATACATACATACATACATACATACATACAATTATACATACATACAATTATACATACATACAAACATACATACATATATACATACATACATACATACATACATACATAAATACATACATACATACATACATATAAGCACGTATATTTATTATTGTTTTCAGAACAATTCCCAATTATCAAATCAACGCTTGATCTCGAGCGATATAGTGCCGCTCTACAAATGGAAAATAATGTTGTAGACATTATGTAAGTGTGTCAATTTATGTTGTCTTATTCTCTAAGCTATTGTTCCCTACTGACTCGCACCGGAAATTCGGAAGTCAACACAAACTTACTTACGTGGCTTAGTTAGGATTGTGGAAACGAAACCACTCGGCTTCGACAGCCATTTGTTGCTGTGATACCTGTGTCTGCCGTTAAAACCATTCGGCGCCTGTCTGACGACGACCGACGCCAAATACCAGGATCTACCAGTTCCGGTGTTGTCGTGGCCGATTCTTAGTTTCTGCTGTATTCCCAAACACGGGCACTCGATAACGAAACTGCGGTACCTGAAATAGCATTAGCCAACACAAAAATATTGGTGGGCGTCAAATTGTGTCCAGTTTAAAAGATACATCCAGTAGTAGCCAACACAACAAAATATTGGTGTGCATGACATTGTGTCCTATTTAACATAGATATCCTTAAACAATTTGGAAAATAATATCTGCTATGTTGAATAAATTACTCTTTCTCTTTAAAACATCACAAAATAGTATCACCAAAAAATTATCATATTGATATCAGAGTCCGTACGTATATAATTCCAAGTTTAATTGTATCAAAAAATGTTCATTGTACAGTTATTACGCTCATTCAGTTATCTGAATTGATATATAAACTATCTAACAAAGAGGCTGTTTTGCTTTGTAAACCGAATAGTCAAATTTATTTTTGCATATAGATTTATTGGTGTATGTATGACACACAATAACGCACACGCACGCATGAGTTTGACCCACAACTAACTAGCCACATTGCTATGTAAGATTAGTGCCGAGTGCAACTGACTCCGCTGAGAGCATTCAACCACTTGCGTACTGGAGAAAGTAGCTGCGATACAACTACGAAAGAACAGTGAATACTCATTACAATACCTATTAATCGAAATTCAGGTAAATGCGAGTGCCGGACAATGGTCAAAGAATCCAAGTCATTAAAGTGATATCCAGAACACACACACACACACACACACACACACACACACACACACACACACACACACACACACACACACACACACACACACACACACACACACACACACACTCACACTCACACACAAACACGAAATTATGATGCTTTTTTTTTCAATAAGCCCATGTCTATGGAGCAACATATGAAATCCAAATGTCGGGCAGCTTATGCACAACTGCATAATATCGGAAAAATCAGAAAGTGTCTTGATCATCAAAGTAAAACTCATGCCAAAATGCCTCAAAAGGAAATTACAGATTGTGCAAAACACTGCGGCCCCAGTGTTGTGTACAGTTGGTAAACAACTACTACACTCAAACGACTTCATTGGCTGCCAGTTGAGTTTCGCATTAAACACAATATATGCTTGCTGACTTTTAATGCACTAAATGGTCGTTATCCGAAGTATCGGTCAGAAATGTTGAAAACTAGAAACGTCCATTACTCAATATACCAGAGACAAAGCGGAAAACTCAAGTAGCAACGATGTCAGTTTTTTAAGAGTAAATTGAAGACTCATTATTTTAGCATATAACTATGTTACAATTTCTTTTACTGTTCAGCGCCATAGAAAACCATTGTATAGATATGATGCTATACAAATTAATAAACATTTGCATTTGCACACACGCACACACGCACGCACACACATACATATGATACAAGATAGAGGCATTATTTTTCTTACGATCCTTTTGGAAATCCGCCTTTTGTGTAAAGCCTTCTCCATGGACACGTGGCTGTTGATCCGTACAATTTAATGTACACCCGGGCATTGGTGCCTGCCGTCAGTTGTTCGCCCGTTTTCACTTGGATGTGGTATTTACACTCTGTAAATAAACAGTTTGTTCGCCCGTTTTCACTTGGATGTGGTATTTACACTCTGTGAATAAACAGGTTGTTCGCCCGTTTTCACTTGGATGTGGTATTTACACTCTGTAAATAAACAGTTTGTTCGCCCGTTTTCACTTAGATGTGGTATTTACACTCTGTAAATAAACAGTTTGTTCGCCCGTTTTCACTTGGATGTGGTATTTACACTCTGTGAATAAACAGGTTGTTCGCCCGTTTTCACTTGGATGTGGTATTTACACTCTGTAAATAAACAGTTTGTTCGCCCGTTTTCACTTGGATGTGGTATTTACACTCTGTGAATAAACAGGTTGTTCGCCCGTTTTCACTTGGATGTGGTATTTACACTCTGTAAATAAACAGTTTGTTCGCCCGTTTTCACTTGGATGTGGTATTTACACTCTGTGAATAAACAGTTTGTTCGCCCGTTTTCACTTGGATGTGGTATTTACACTCTGTGAATAAACAGTTTGTTCGCCCGTTTTCACTTAGATGTGGTATTTACACTCTGTGAATAAACAGTTTGTTCGCCCGTTTTCACTTAGATGTGGTATTTACACTCTGTGAATAAACAGTTTGTTCGCTGTATTCGCACACGCAGGAAAACAAAACGTCAAAGGAAGACAAATTTACTCTTCGGTGGAGAACCTGCAACTACGTTTAAAATTAATATACCTGTATGTTCACTTAATCGCACGTTCAAGAATCTAACGAAACGTGCACTGATCAGACATTATAAATGATGGTTCAGCTTTCAGGAAAAACGGATGCTTATGTTACTTCTGAATAATTACAAAAAATCAACGTATTCACAATGATAGCTACGACGCTGGAACTATCAAACAGACAATGCTTCATAGAGACGTTAATTTTATGTTCGAAATAAGTTGTACACGGCAACGTATGAAAGTTGGTGTTAAAGTAATACACAAGACAACATACTTGCTCCAAGAGCCGAACGTTGTTGACCGATCATGAGCCAGACAAAGGCTACGCAAGTAAGTCGTGCAGCGATCATCTTGCGTGTAGGTAGAATCACTCTTCTCACGGAGAACAGACCGCTCGTCCGAATATATTGTCACAAACGGCCAGGGGCCAACAACGTGGCAGGTCGTCATTGGAAATTCAACCGACGCGTGCGCTGCAGGAGAATGGGCACTCGTCCAAGTAACAGAAAACGAAGTGCCCGTATGTCTTAGAATGGTTTAACAAGATTTAACAAGATTGCCACCCCAAACAACAAGTTCCAGATGGCAAGTGGACAAGGAAGCCATTGGCTTATCGAGAGTCCAACAATTTTCTCATCTATGTGTAGCCCGCCCTTATCAAATATCTGTCAATTCTATTTTTAAACATATTCACACTACTAGCATTAACACAATCATTTGACAGTTTGTTCCATTCATTCATCACCCTCTGTGAGAAAGAGTACTTTCTCATGTCCAACCTACACTGCTCCTTAACTATTGCTGCTTTGTGTCCTCTGGTTCTACTGCCTTCTTTAAGTTTGAAGAACATATTTCTGTCATCATCATCATAACCATTCACTATTCGCGACATGTCTAAATCGCGTAATAGTTACATGTCTCAATCGCAAATCGAGTAAAAAATATGTGTGTTAAAAAAATGTGTAAATATATATATATATATATATATATATATATATATATATATATATATATATATAAATACTGGTTTTAGTTAAATATATAGTCTGAGTCTCCCCTCCTGTTCTTTCAAATCACATATTCCTTCCAGTGTCCTGTACGCAGTATGAATCTTCCACATGTTACTTCCCGTCTTCTGCTCCCAGTCAGAAACTCCAATCTGTTCCTCCCCGTCTTTCCTTCCCAGTCTGAAACTCTCACATGTTCTTTCCGTCTTCTTTCCCCAGTCTGAATACCCCCTCCTGTTCCTTCCCGCATTCCTTTCCCTTTCGGAATATCGGCTCCTGTTCCTAGTCCGAATCTCCCCTTCTCTTCCTTCCCTTCTTTTGTTCTCAGTCTGAAACTCCCGCCTGTTACTTCCAGTATTCTCTTCCCTATTTGAAACTCCAATCTTTTCCTTCCCGTTTTCTCTTCCCAGTCGGTATCTCCCACCTCTCCCTTCCCGTCTTATGTTCCCCGTTTCAATCTCCCACCTGTTCCTTCCCGTATTCTATTCCTAGTCTGAATCTCCCATATGTTCCCTTCAACTATTCCCAGTCTGAATCTCCGCTCCTGTTCCTTCAAGTCACCTGTTCCCAGTCTGAATCGCCAACTTGTTCCTTCCCGACTTCTGTTCCACTTCTGAATATCGGTTCCTGTTCCTTCCCGTCTTCTGTCTTCTTCCCAGTTTGAAAATCCCACCTGTTCCTTCCCGTATTCTCTTCCCTATTTGAAACTCCCATCTATCCCTTCCCGTCTACTATTCCCTCTCCGAATCTCTACTCCTGTTCCTTCCCGTCTTCTCTTCACAGTCTGAATCTCCCGTCCTGTTCCTTCCCGTATTCTGTGTCCCAGTCCGAAACCCTCTCTGTTCCTTCAGGTTATCTGTTTCCAGTATGAAACTCTAATCTCTTCCTTCCCGTCTTGTATTCCCAGTTTAAAACTCCTGTTCCTTCACGTCTTCTTTTCCCAGTCTGAATCTCCTCTCATGTTCCTTCCCTTCTCCTGTTTCCAGTCTGAATCTCCCTCCTGTCCCTTCCCGTCTTCCGTTCCCAATCTGAATCTCCCCTCTCGCTCCACTCTCTTCCATTCCCAATCTGCAGCTGCGTGCCTGTGGGTCATGTCACCTGTGCGTGTGTTGTGCGTGCGTGCGTGCGTGCGTTCGTGCGTGCGTGAATTGACTTGTCTACGGCATCGGAAAACCGCTGTCAGACTGCTAAATGGCTCCTCTCTTAAATTAAGACCAAGGTTACCCGATTCAGTGGGTGTGTGTTGTGCCTCCTGCGGTGGTTTTACATCCCCAAGAACCGACGAAAACAGTGCCATAAATGTCACGCACTCTACAGTGGGTGATTTATTGTGTTACTTCGAGTGTTACAATCTGCACAAAGGCGTAAACAAGCTTATTCATCACATTGCCCGAAACACATAATATAGTAAATTGTAAAATTTGCTGGATGGATGAGGACAGCACAGGACAGAAGTAAATGGTACCAGCTTGGAGAGGTCTTCGCCCTGCAGTGGGTTGACAATGGCTGAGATGATGTTATCGTGTGATGTCAACAATCAGTCACCAACGTATGGACATTTCTGGACGCATCTCAAGTTAGTGTGACCCAAATGCAAAGAAATCACTTTTAAAAATTGTGACCTATCACGAACATATCGTGATCATACATAATTCGCTTTGTGTGCTGCATGTTTCAAATCGCGCATGCGTAAGTTGGATGTCCAATGGTGACCTGCCACGCTATCGACTATGTGGACGACACAGTAAGCAACTGGGTGGACGTGACGGTCCATACAGTCGTCTTTCAACTGCGCATTACACCTCGTCGCAAGATGATTGCTGCACACCTGGCTTCTTTGTCTTTGGCATGTGCGTTTCTGGCGCAATTGTAGTCGGCCCTCGGTGCAAGTAAGTTAATTGGTAATCAACAATTAATCAGTCTTACTTTGACATAGACCATGTTACATCAAGGGTTGTGAAAACATTGAATTAATCAGTTTGACAATTTCCGTCTTTTATGTTTTTGTACAGATTTCATTGTGCAGCTGTACCGTGTGTGGGTTATGTGTAGCATTCATGTTAGTGCATTTCGTACAATGTCCATGCAGTGTAAAGGTCGCTCTTCCTCGGTGACCTTGACTGTACTATAATCCTTTTAGGGACGGACTGGTTCTGGTCAGTACACAATAACGTTGTCAACATTTAATACGTTTACTGATTTTAGTATTTAGTGATATATCATCAGTGATATAAAGAATGTTATGCACATGAATGAATACAATGACTGTGTGTTTTTATGGAGGATAACAATATATGTTCTACTGAAGAACACTAAATATATGCGCAGTGCTAGAGAAACAAGAATCTTTCCGACTGTCAGACCCGCGCATAATTTTGAGGCAATCCACTATGTGTTCGATTGCAAAGAACGACGAAGATAAAAAGTTTTGATCAAAGGGGTACACTCGCCAAATGAGATAGAAAGCTTGTAGAAACAGAATTTGTTTTATTGGTTATGGCTCCCTTGTCCACTTGCCATGTGGGTGTTTTTGCGTATTAAATCTTGCTTTATACAGGTTGTACATACCACATCATTACCGTGACAGGAAAGTCAAAATGGGCAGGAACCAGTTTTCCTGTGTACATTAAGTTGTATGGAACAGTTGCCACAAGTAGTTGGACACTACTCTCTCCGAAAGGTTTTTTTCTGGAACGTGAGAATAACAATAAGTAATTGGGATAGTGTCGTGTATAAGATATATGGTCAAATTCATACATTTTAAATGTCAAACAATTAGCCTGCTGGCAGATAATCGCGATATAAAACACAAACGTACATGCACACGTATATACACACGTACATACACAGATAGATATATGTTTTCGAAGAAAGTGTAATAGCGGAGTGAATTTAAAACAATAAACATGCTATATATATATATATATATATATATATATATATATATGTTTAGTTTTAGAAATTCAATCCGCTATTACCCTTTCTTCGAAAAATATATATGTACCTGTGTATGTACGTGTGTATGTACGTGTGTAAGTACGTTTGTGTGTGTTTTGGCGATTATCTATCAACAAACTAATTGCTTGACACTTAATATGCATGAATTTGACCATGCATCTAATATATATATATATATATATATATATATATATATATATATATATATGTATACATACGTACATGCAATGCATGTCATAATGTATGTATGTAGGTATGTATGTACATCTCAATTAATGAATGTATGTATATGTATGTATGTGTACATGTATGTGTGTATATTTGTATATGTGTATATGTAAATATGTGTATAAATGTATGCGTATTCGTACTTACGTACGCACATACATACATACATACATACATACATACATACATACATAAATACACACATACACATCTACATACATACATATGTACATATGTACG
>BSQZ01000020.1:1411244-1416244 GCA_033239005.1 Lamellibrachia satsuma | reverse complement strand
ACCTCATCAACGTACAATCGAACAAGTGGGATATATCTACCAACCATCATCAATACTAACTTTCGGCGTGCCTTGGCAAGTAAAATCGATGAAATCAAAGTAATTAAAGACAACTACGGAGTGGATGTCCTTGCAGTCACCGAGACATGGAGTACCAGCAGAATACCAGACGGCTCGCTCTCGTAACCCGATTTCAACCTCTACAGAAGGGACAACCAAGTTGATCTTCAACATGGGGGATTGTCTGCTGTGTACGAGATACAATCCAGACTAAGCAACGGACAGAACTAAACCAAACAGAATGTTAAACTATGTGGATGACGATACGTCCACTAAAGATGCCTCGCAACCACTCGCAGATAGCAATCTGTACAGTATACCACCCCCCCTCGGGGCAGAGGATTTGACATTGCTAAGCCACATTGACCACATTGTTGACTATGTATGCTGCCACCATCCGTATACTGGCGTCATCATAATGGGTGACCTTAACAAGTTGAGAGATTCTCATCTGAAACGAAATCACAACCTAAAACAAATTGTTGACCAACACGAGGAACTGGACACTGGATAACATCTACACAAACCTAACTGATTTATACCACCGTCCAGTAGTCATATCACAGATTTGCCTATCGGATCACATGGTGGTACTATATACTCCATCAACGTCCACGAAATATACGGAACCATTCGTTTCAAAGACGTCTTCGCGCAGTTGCAGGCCTGATGATCGAACCCGTTTTGCGGCAGCGCTCCACTTAATCTCAGGGGGAAACTTATTCCACCTACGAAGCTGCGAACAACAACTGCAGTTTTTCAATTTTACTATCAGAAATTTACTCGACACGCAACGAAAAATTAGGCTATGTTCAACGACAGACCTTGGATAGATGACAATTTCCGCTATCTAATACGTCGCCGCCAGATTGCGCTTCTTTATCAAAAGAAAAATCAAATAACTCAAGAAGGAACATTCGAAAGGATGGTGGGATGACGTGAAATGAACTTGCAGGGGTTAAGGTCAACTGTGAAAATCTACAAGGTCTTGCTAACACACACTGTTCAGGAAATGTCAGTATTCTAACAAACGAAATAAGTGACTTCTTTGAGTCTGTGACCAATGACTTCCCACCACTCTTACCCGTTAATGAGGTCTTACCTCCGGGAGCTGACAAGACGGTCCCAGATACCTACATCATCAAAGTCGATGAAGAAACCAAATCACTATCACGAATTAAAACACACAAGGCAACCGACCCGGACGAAATACCCAACTGGATCTTACATTACTACGCCACCATCCTCGCTCCTCCCGTCTGCGCAATATTCAACAGCAGTCTACGGGGAGGAACCGTGCCTACCCTGTTCGACGTTGACGTTCGACCACTGCCTAAAATTTTACCACCATCGCTAATTGATAAAGACCTGCGTCTAGTATCTATCATGCATGTTTTATCGAAGTGCTTGGAGAAATTCATGTGCACCTGGATAATGGACATTACCATGGACCAGATTGATCCTCAGCAATATGGGTCAATCAAAGGAACATTAACCGTACACGCACTGGTGGAGCTTGTACACAAGTGGAAATCCGCGGTTCAGACCTCTAGAACCATAGTACGAACACTTCTCGTCGATATCAGCACAGCGTTTGACCGAGTCGACCATCACATCTTAATGACGAAATGTGCAACACTCCGAGTTCCAAATTTTGTCATTAAATGGCTGACATCTTTCCTGTGCCAACGCAAATACCGGGTAAAGATCGGGAGTGTGAAATTGGAGTACACCATTTTCAATGCAGGTGTCATTATATAAAATATGTCGACGATTGCACAATATGGGAAGCTTTTGCATCCTCCGGAATTGACAGCTCCAACTGGCAGCAGACGAAGCCGGGCAATGGACAGCGAGTAATAAAATGGCGCTGAACTACGCCAAGACGAAAGAACTGCGAATATATATATATTTATATATATATATTTATATATATATATATATATATATATTTATATATATATATATATATATATAAAGAAATCTACCACAGACACATCGGACTGCTAACCAGACTGGAGGGAGAAGTTATGCAGAAAACTATTCGTTAGCATGCAGCGACCTACACATAACTTACATCATCTTCTGCCACCCCACCCCCACCCCTCCGAGAAACTCCGTACACAACCCGAAACACGATGACTTGCTGTGTGCCGCGTTGCAGAACTGCAAGATTTCAGAGCTCTTTTATAGCATATGATTTAACAAGATTTAACAAGATTTGCCATCCAAGCCAAAGGCCCAGATGGCAAGTGGACAAGGAAGCCATTGGCTTATCGAGAGTCCAACAATGTTCATCTACTTATAACCCGCCCTCCTGAGATATGTGTCCACCTTGTTTTTAAACATATTCACGCTGCTATCAGTTACACAATCTGTAGACAATTTGTTCCATTCATTTATTATCCTCTGTGAGAACGAGTGTTTCCTGATGTCCAATCTACATTGATCCTTTACTAATTTTACCTCATGTCCTCTAGTTCTGCTATCCTTCTTGAGTGAGAAAAACTATTTCTATCAATATTTTCATACCCATTTAATGCTTTAAAACACTGGCAGTAATTATGAACTCATTTATAAATTAGTTACTTTTTACGTAATATTACTAGACCATATAATTTATTTTACAATAGTAGTCTGTTTTAATTTATGATTATGTCCTTCATATTTACCTGATTTATTTACAAACATAATTTAAAACATGATGCTCATGCACCTTTTAATTTTTTTTTTTTTAAATCATACCTTTTAGCTTAATCATTGGTTGTTTTACTGTGCCAATTGTATAATTCAACTGCAATAGTTGCCATTTAAATTATTATTATTATAATTTAAATTATTATTATTATTATGTTAGATGACGTAGAACCAAACAGTTAGAGCAAGTTGAATGTTTAGGCTACATGGAACTGTGTGTGCGCACCCTATTCGCGAAAATGCCCCTTTACAAGTATTCCTCCTTGCCGGTGTTCTAACATATTTGAGTGCCACCCATAAAAGCTTTATTTACTGCATGCTGAGTAAACCGACGTAGATTGTGCATCACGGCCAAAACGTGTTCAGGTTCGTGAAAGGGTTTCGTGTTTTCTATTAATATATCAGAAATGTGACGAAAAATCGCACCCGCCGCCGCCTGCAGCAGGTGATGTATTGCTGTGTGTGGGAAGATATTCGTGAAGGTTTATTGTCCGCAGACAGCCGCTCTCGTTGATAAATTCCTTGGGAAAAGCCGTGGTAGAAAGAAACTTAACTTATTCTGATTCTGATATATCGCTGTCGTCGACGGCGTGATATTCGGCCGTTAAATGTTGTAGTAGTCACGAGAGATCGTCTTGTCGCTCCGGGTCGTTTTTGAGTCGTCTGCTATCAGTTGAATACTACCGAACATTTCAAGTTTTCAAATTGGTGTTTTGCAACGTAATTGGTAAACATCGATCCTGTAGCCAATATTCATCGGTTGTCCCTGAATCGTTAGTAGCGAGCGGCGAACAGTCGGAAGGTTCCGATATGCAAAGCTTGCAGCAGATGCTTGGTCTTCTTCCAAAACTAATATAATAACCAGACTACCGAGGACAAAATGACATATTTTTAAACACGGAGATCGATATGATATCGACATGTCAATGTCAGTGCACAAACCTGTTAAGAGTGATTATGTGATCGAGGAAAACCCGAGGGAGCTCATTACAATGGTTGAGAATAAAACACATCACATCATAAGACACGTGATCAACGGTGATTAAAGAACTGATAGCAACTGTAAGATATTCATTTACACTACTATAGACAGAATGCAGTAGTAGAAGAAGGAAAAGTTTGTGCGATGATGAGTCGGTGACGCCGTCTTACGCAAATGTGACGTCTTCGCAGCGATTGGCACGATAGCAAAGTAAAAACAACTTCCGAACAGTTCCGGTTACTGTCTGTGTGCTCTTTAATGAACATTAGCGGCGTTTTGATGTTGGTGTGTGCCGCCTACTGAATGTTTGTAGTTAGAATTACTAAATTATATGCTACTTATGTATTCGTAATTCCTGGTTAAAATTAATGTATATTGACTGGAAGTAATACATTTTAAGTAAATATTGTTGTTTTCAGAGTAACGGCTTGGTAACGTCTGTCAAATATCACCAACCCGCACGCACACCCAAACACGCCCACACACACACATACACACACACACACACACACACACACACATACATATATATATATATATATATATATATATATATATATATATATATATATATATATATATATATATATATATATATATATATATACATACGTATATACATGAATATAAATATAATATAAATATAGATAGATAGATAGATAGATAGATAGATAGATAGATAGATACGATAATATGTAAATGCGTATATATATTTATATTATATGATACAAATACGTACAACCTGTTCTTATATAATTAGTAACAGGAACTATACAAAAAAAATTCAGAGAGCAAAAATCGAATTTGCAAATGAACCAAATACTTTATTAAATGCGACACAATAGTACAACATTCCCACAGTTTCCTGGAACTGCTGTCACGTGACGACAACCAACACTGGACACGGTTCAGTCTGACGCTAATGAAGATCGAATGGGTCTTAAAAGCTCCGTAGCAGCTAAACACTGTAAAAGGTAGCTATACTTCCTTCATAAAAACAAAATATCAGAAGAATTCCATAAATGCACTGTCAATTATAGTATTTAACGCGACTATGACTGAAAGATAACCCATTTTCGATCGTTGATTTTATGTGGTGAATGTATCAAGAAATTTCAAGAAAAGCATTCGGTCGATATTTCGACGGACTGATTTCAATCCATTTGTTTGCAGGTAAACTCTCTGCTAAGGGAGCCCTTCTGCAACCACTTGTAGCACATACAGTTGTACTTCTCGTACGTGTACCAGTTCGTGATGAGGA
>BSQZ01000020.1:1386244-1406244 GCA_033239005.1 Lamellibrachia satsuma | reverse complement strand
CACACACGCACGCACGCACGCACGCACCAACGATAGAGGCATTTTTTTCTTACGATCCTTTTGGAAATCCATCTTTTGTGTTAAGTCTCCTCCATGGACACGTGGCTGCTGATCCGTACAATCTAATGTACACCCGGGCGTTGGTTCCTGCCGCCGGGTGTTCGCCTGTGGTCACTTGGATGTAGTATTTGCATTCTGTGATTAAACAACTTGGTCGCTGTATTCGTACGCTGCGACATGCGGGAAAACTAAACGCCATTAAGGAAGACATATTTTCTCTTGACTGGACACCCTGCAGTTACATGTAAAATTAATATACATATATGTTCACTTAATCGTACATTCAAGAATCTAACGAAACATGCACAGATCAAACAGTGTACATGATGATTGTCCGTTCACGAAAGACGGATGCTTACTTCTGAATGATTAGAAAATTAAACATTTTCAAAATAATTGCTATAACAAAGGAACTGTCAAACATATATTGCTCCATAGAGATATTATTGTTTGAATACGTTACATGTCTACGGAGTTGTACACGGAAACGCATGACAATTTGCAAAGTAATACACAAGACAACATACTTGCTCCGAGAGCCGAACGTTGTTGACCGATCATGAGCCAGACAAAGGCTACGCAAATAAGTCGTGCAGCGATCATCTTGCGAGTAGTTAGAATCACTTTCCTCACGGAGAACAGGCCGCTCGTCCGAATATATTGTCACAAACTGCCAGGGACTAACAACGTGGCAGATCGTCATTGGACATTCAAACGAAGCGTGCGCTGCAGTAGAATGGGCACTCGTCCAAGTAACAGAAAACCAATCACCTCTATGTCTTAGAATAGCTCCATGTTTAAATCGAGTAATAAATCAGGGCGAACAGGTTGTAACTGGTACACACTGATACTGTTGGTTGTCAGTTTTGTTTACTCGATATTTTACTTGGCGGTCATTGACTTGAGACTTGAGTTTATTTACCAGTTTGTGACTTGTCAACAAATCTGCAATTTTTTCTAGACAAGAGTATACAGCGACGGAGAAAATTCAACACCAGAATATAACCACATTTTTCCTTCAAACAATTGTTAACTTTTAACAGAATATCAACTACATACCTCCTATTTAATATTTAGCTCTTGTTTGTTTGCTTGCTTTTTTGTTTATTTCGTTTCCGACATGTCCAATGACCCAGTAACAGGACGGACGGCTTATTTCACACAGTCCTTCTGTAGACTTTTTGAGTCCACGGCAGTTTTTTTTCATTTTCCTGCGTTGGATCTTTCACTTCCGCTGGCAGTGCACCACATAAAATGGACCAAAGGCTATCAGTGTCTTTTCCAAAAGACAGGCAATATGGGGTAATCGAAATTGTCCAAGGTTCGAAGGTTCAGTATATGGTGGTTTTGAACCTCGCTCCCCTCGACCGAGTGTCGGACACTGTGTTGTCCCACCTTCGGCAAGGTGCGTGTAGATGTGTGCAGACGTCAAATGTACTCATTCTTCACCACGTGAGCTTCGGGTAATTTGTTAATGCAAGTGTTGAATGCGTCACTTCAGAAAGACGTTTATGTGTTTCGTATGTTATGGTGGAGCGGCACGCCTGCGTTCAGAGACAACGTCTTTGTGCGGATGTTGACGTGCGAAGGAATATATCACCCACTATTGTGTGCGTCAAATTTATGACACTGTTTTCACCAGTTCTTGGAGAAGTAAAACTAATGTTGGACACACGGCACACCTATTGAATCGGTTGGACTCAGTCGTGATTTGCGAACCTTGCAATCTATGTTGCAGGCTGATAGTTGGCTGTTTCGGATTTTTCGGAAACGTATAAATCTGTGGGAATGTGTCTTATGAGGCAGTCAGCTGTTATCTGATGCTTTTCGGGGTCCTTATAGATTAGACGTATTACATGGCATGTTTACCAGGTGTTCATTATTTTGTCCGACACATCACGATGTACTGATGCTGATGGTGGACAGTATATCTGGGAGAGTACGAGCATTCGTAGACACTCTTGTGTTAAACATAGATATCTAAATAGCATGATTCCTCTGCAGTGAACTTCTGAACATTCCTCTAGTTACTCGTGTCGGCCCCTGCTGTCGAACTGTGTTGGATCCAATGATCTTTCTCCAGATATCTACGTCCATCATTGTCTTTTTTCAGCTCTCCATGCTTCAGTCATGTGCAGGTTGCCGCAGTATTGTCCTTGGTTTAATATTTACGTATCCATTAAACATCAGCCGCCTTTCCCGTACCATGTATATAACTTCGCCCATTCCGTTGTATATATGTGCGTTCGTGAAGGGTATCACTGAATGGTGTCCATATAATTTTAAACGCGATAAATAAGTGAACTTCTTGTTCTCATTAACGCCTCTTGACCAGACGCAATGCCTCATCGGTGTTTGTGTTTGTTTTACTGCGTGAATCCGTGTTCTTAAATAAGAGAGTGATGCGATGGTGTGATTGCGAATTACTGAAGACAAATAACAATATATATGCACCAACATCTTTATTGAAGGATGTGTATACGTTCTAGAGTTGATACCCCTTCCTGCTGCTCAAATCGAGAATACTGTTTGGATTATTAGAATACACGAACCAGTTCAAGAGAATTGCGTTCAAAGCATTTTTTGGGCAAGTTTGATAGGCAAGTTAACTCGATTTAGGTTTTAAGCAGTTTGGTAGCAGTTAAGACGTCCGTTATAGCTCATGGATGAACTGACGAGCCATTTGTTGCAATAACACATGAACTTCTCAGCAGTGCCTCTGTTGTAGACATGTATCTTCCTGAGGTACCACGCTGGTGCTTTGCCCGAGTTGTCGTGGTACGCGTTGAGAAACATAACGTTGCCGCTGTTGCGAGCAACCACATTGAAGGTGTCGACCCTGTAGAATGAAACACATTGGGCTATGTTATGCCGCTGATATAGACAATCACATGTCCTTGCCATTGAAATAGAAGGACAAATTAAACAAGAGAAACAATAAAAAAATGTAATGAAAGCGTATACACAAATAATATGTACATTGGTTGATGACAATGGCGGGATAAAGATAAATAAATAATCTTTATCCACTTGCTGTCTGCAGGATGCCGCTTTAGATTACAATCTTATTACATCGTGTTATCATGCATGATATATGAAAACACTACTGAGACAACTTTTCTGTACTTACGCCCCTCGTTCGAAATCGTTGTGTCCTTTATTATTTAATTGTAAAGCGCCTGTTGAGTACTTTGGCGTGTGGACAAGCACAATTACTACGTTTGCATCAGTCCCGGCATTTCTCTGGCTACCCGTGTAGACTACGAAAGTGTAGCTCACCACTGAAAATCAAACGAAGAAACAAAAGTGCGATGTCGTAATTGCTGTGCTTGATGCCAATGTTACATCAAATACAGTGTATATCGAATTAATGCCATTCATTATCTAAATTAAAGTAAATGCTTTATTTCACGATGTTGACCATATCATGTTTATCGCGTGATTTTCAATGAGCCACGTAAAACGTGTAATTACAATAAAAAAATACTCAAAAAAATAATTAACATGCTAGTCGAGAAGCTATGTAGAGAAGAGGAAGTGGGTTTTGTGGATTTGTGGGGACGTTTTGTTGGAAGGGCTGATATGTACATGAAGGACGGGCTGCATCTAAGTGGAAAGGGGCAGCAGTATTTGCGGAAGGGCTAGCAGCAGCAGTAGACAGTGGCATGGGTAGCATAACGAATATTTTTGGTAGTCAACACTATTTAAACTAGAAGCGCAGGGGGGTTACCTAGAGATGCCTCAAGCAGGACAAGAGGCCGCTAGTACAGATAAGCCAATAACAAAATGTCCGAAAAACATGTCTGAAGCAGGTTATAGATGCGTGTGTTTAAATGCTAGGAGTATAATAAATAAGAAAAACGAATTAAACATTATGTTAGAAGATATTGACCCTCACATAATTGATATAACCGAATCATGGGCCAACACAGACATTACAGATGCTGAATTAGGATTGACAGGATATGTAATGTTTAGGAGAGATCGAATAGGAAGAAGGAGTTATTTTATATGTTAAAGAATATATTCAGGCTTATGAAATAAAATTAGAAAGCGAAGCAGATTACGATGAAGCTGTTTGATGCAAAATAGTTTCAGACAATTCAAAATTAACTATTGGAATAGTTTACCGAAGTCCAAACATAATCGAAGCGGATAACACAAAAATACAAAATGCAATAAAGGAATTTAGTAAAGGGAATGTATCATAATGGGAGATTTTAACCATGGACACATACAATGGAAATCTCTAGAGAGTACAGGGGGTGATGACCAACATTTTTTATTTTTAATTCAGGAGAGCTTCCTTACTCAGCACGTGCTGGAACCAACCAGGGGAGAAAATGTATTAGATATAGTTTTATCATCACAAAAAGAATTAGTCGACAATGTAAAAATACATGAACCATTGGGTAACAGTGACCACAATCAAATACATTTTGACATCAACGTAAAATCAGAAAGTAAAAATAAAAAACGTATAGGAGAAACTTCCACAAAGGTAACTATAAAGATATGAGAAAATACTTAGCAAAGCTAGATTGGAATAACATGCTGATGAATAAGACCGCAATTGAATATTGGAATATTCTAAAATATGAAATTGAGAGTATCATCGATACATTTGTTCCCTTGAAAAAACAAGGAAAACGGTCTAGAAAGAAACACTTGTCAAAAGAAGCTATTAGAAAAATAGTGTTTAAGCAAACTATGTGGAGGGTTTATAGGCGTACTAGAAAGGATGAAGAATATGCAAATTACAAAGAGGCACTTAACCTAGTTACAACTGAAATTAGAAAATCTAAAAGAACCATTGAAAAAAAATTGGCAGGTAATATAAAAAATGACAACAAGAGTTTCTATGCTTATGTAAGGAGTAAACAGAACGTTCGAGATACCGTTCGAGGACCACTGGAAAACAAGAGGGGAAACATAATTTCAGAGGGGTTTCAAATGGCAGAGGTCCTCAATGAGTATTTCAGCTCAGTTTTTACCACATAAAATATCAGATCACTCCTAGTTCCATTTAATAAATTTCAGGGCAATAAATCAGAACATTTAGGGCAGTTATTTGTACATCCTGAAATGATAAAAAAAATTAAGAAGATGAAAGATAATAAATCACCGGGAGTTGATGGGATACCACCAAAACTGCTTAAGGAAATTGCTGAGCAAATTAGTACACCACTTGCAAATTTGTTTAACTTGTCACTAGAAGAAGGAATAGTTCCATCAGAATGGAAAGAAGCAAATATTACGCCACTATTTAAGAAGGGATCGAGGAACAAGCCAGAAAATTACAGACCAGTGAGTTTAATATCAGTTATATGTAAATTACTCGAAACATTAATTAGAGATCACATGGTGGAATTCCTTGTAAAACATAATTTAATAAATACATCTCAACATGGGTTCCTAAAAGCAAGGTAATGTCTAACCAATCTCTTGTGTTTTTTTGAAGAAATTACAAAGTGGGTAGATGACGGTTCACCAGTGGATGTTGTCTACTTAGATTTTCAGAAAGCTTTCGATAAAGTGCCACACCAAAGATTAATACTTAAACTAAAAGCCCATGGTATAGGTAATGATGTAATCAACTGGATAGAAAAGTGGCTTACACACAGAAGACAGAGAGTAATAGTAGACAGTGAGATTTCAAACTGGAAATCGGTTTTGAGTGGGGTACCACACGGATCAGTATTAGGCCCTATACTGTTTTTAATATATATAAATGATCTAGAAGATGACATATCTAGCAAAGTACTCAAATTTGCAGATGACACAAAAGTATTCAGAAAGGTTACAAATGATACAGATAAACAAAGTTTACAGGATGATCTAGATAAATTAGTTAAATGGTCAGAAAAGTGGCAAATGTTATTCAATTTTGGGAAGTGCAGATGTATACACATAGGGCATGGAAACATGGACGCAGAATATAAAATGGGGGATGCTGTACTAGGTAGAACCACACAAGAAAAGGACTTAGGAGTAACATTTAGTGCTGACATGACAGTTTCAGAGCAATGTGGAATTGCTGCTTCAAAAGGAAATCAAATTCTAGGGCTAATTAGGAGAACTATCGTGTATAAGGAGAAACAGCTAATTGTACCCCTGTACAAAGCAATAGTTAGACCACATTTGGAATATTGTATTCAAGTATGGAGGCCTTATCGTAAAAAGGACAGAGACAAGCTAGAAAGAATACAACGAAGAGCAACCAAAATGATTCCAGAATTGAGAGACCTTAGTTATGAAAGTCGCTTATTACAATGTGGTTTGACAACACTAGAGACCAGGAGACTGAGAGGAGACCAAATAGAAGTATTTAAAATAGTGAACGGTTATGAGGATGTTGATAGGAATATGTTCTTCAAACTTAAAGAATGCAGTAGAACCAGAGGACACAAAGCAGCATTAGTTAAGGAGCAGTGTAGGTTGGACATGAGAAAGTACTCTTTCTCACAGAGGGTGATAAATGAATGGAACAAACTGCCAAATGATTATGTTAATGCTAGTAGTGTGAATATGTTTAAAAATAGAATTGACAGATATTTGATAAGGGTGGGCTACACATAGATGAGAAAATTGTTGGACTCTCGATAAGCCAATGGCTTCCTTGTCCACTTTGCCATCTGGAACTTGTTGTTTGGGATGGCAATCTTGTTAAATCTTGTTAAATCTTGTTAATGTACACACGTGCACGTACACACACGCATACGTACACGCACGCGCTACGATTGTTATATGATTGTGTTAACCACTTAAATATGACGAAAACTCACTTGCATAAAAATTCCACTTCGTCAGGAATGTTGGGCTTGACAGCCAAAAATCATAATGGTAGGTGCCGAGGACAGTTGCTGGATCATCCAACCCTCGGACGACGACTTTCTTCACGTACCAATTAGGGCTACTTCCGCCGTTGTCATGACGAAGCGCCATCCGCCGCTGGTATCCGAGACACTTGTTATTCCAGATCACGAAGTAAGCCGTACTATGGTTATCAGAAGAAGAAACGGCATAAGTCGTATTTCTTTTTTTTAGTTCCTATGAAAGATAATGTTGCAATGATTTCATCACATAATTAACTTTATATCTAATAAGAATGATTTTACACCCGTAAAAGAGCGCTACAATTTTATTTCATGTGGGATTATAATACTAAGTTCTTCGTAATCATCATGATATGCCGTTTTAATAATGTCTATTTTATTTTATTTTATTTAGATTTTCATAATAATAATAAATTTTAATAATGTCTATTTTATTTTATTATTTTTATATTTTTATCTCATGTGTATATATCATCAACGCAGTCTTACTTTCCCCGCCTAAACTTGTCGCGCACGCTGCTCAAACGAATCCACGGAGTCCATGTTTCCGATCCGATCAACAAGACATCCACCTGAGCATGTGTACCAGCATTAGGCAGATCTCCAGTCGTAATTGCAATTAGGTAATTACATCCTATAAACAATACAAACATCCAATAATATATCAAATTAGACATTATTAAGGTCTAGATGGCAATTGGTTTAGCATAACATCACATTACGACACAAGAACGGGGTGAAATTGTTATAATTGCTCGTTACTGTAACTCAGCAAATGCAATTTAATAAATGCTTGTGTGCGTGCGTACGTGCGTGCGTGCGCGTGTGTACAGTACTAAATACAAGTTATTTAAGTGGCTAAGGCAGTGTTTAAACATGTAAATAATTAGGTAGATGTAATATAGGAATCTCTATCTCGCCTGTTAACAGCAATACATAGATATTCGAGATTCACTCTTTAAACAGGTTTAAGCAGTAAGGTTTAAGCAGTAAGGTTTAAGCAGTAAGGTTTAAGCAGTAAGATTTAAGCAGTAAGTGCCTCGCGTAAAGACATTATTTTATCACTCACGCGCATAATTCAACGTTGTTGACATATTGTTCCGGATTGACAACCAGTCGTGGTAGTGATATGTGTGCGGATTGCAAGTTCGACAATTTCGAACGACGATCTTTCCCAGAAACCACGATGGGCTTCTGCCCGTGTTGTCATGTTTGATTGTCAGTTTTCGCTGTTGCCCGAAGCACGGACATTCGACGTAGAAATCGTTGGTCCTGTGGTCAGTGATTAGTCAGCAATTAGCCCACATGTGCTTTGGCTTGCAACGTCTGGTCAGTTTTATTAAATACGTTGTATTATTTTGATAGTAACTGTAGGTGAGACCGCGGCTAGTTGTAACACGGGTAAGTTGTAGTAAAGGTACTACAGACGATACTACTAATGCAAATTATTTCGCAAGGTAGCAGCCTGTTCATAAATAGCTTTAAGCACGGCATGTCATATTGGAAAAATTAAAAAACGATAATGTGTTTACATTTATGCTAGTAGCTAGTATACTTGTTAAGGGGTTCGTATGCTCATTGCATTAATACATTTGTTGTTGTTGTTGTTGTAGTAGTTCTAGTCATGAATATGCCTTATTAATAATGTTAATGCAAGAAGTTTAAACACTAACTTTAATAATATTAAAGATTTTTTATATTCTTCAACAACCTTTTGATGTAGTCGTTGTTAGTGAATTTTGATGCCATGACGGGAATTAACACTGTTTTGTTTTACAAGAGTTTCATGCCTTACATATTACTCTCAAAAGTAAAAGAGAAGGTGGATCAACAATATATGTTTGGTGTTAGAAATACTTTAAGGAAGTCAGTTGAAACAAAACATGCAGAGGAAATGTATAAACAATGAACAATAAGTTAATTAATACTCTAAGGTATACAGACAAAGACTATTCGTGCAGACGAGGAAGAAGTGTAAAGCATTGTAAGCAACCTCGAAGGGGAAACATTCTACTGATTGTTCCAGATTAAACAACATTAAACAAGATTGCCATCCCAAACAACAAGTTCCAGATGGCAAGTGGACAAGGAAGCCATTGGTTTATCGAGAGTCCAACAATTGTCTCATCTATGTGTAGCCCGTCTTTATCAGATATCTGTAAATTCTATATTTAAACATATTCACACTACTAGCATTAACACAATCATTTGGCAGTTTGTTCCATTCATTTATCACCCTCTGTGAGAAAGAGCACTTTCTCATGTCCAACCTACACTGTTCCTAACTAATGCTGCTTTGTGTCCTCTGGTTCTACTGCCTTCTTTAAGTTTGAAGAATTGTGAGGGAATTGTTATGTACGTTGTGGAAATGTTTATTTCTCATGCAGCAAAGCCTCTAAAGCAGATTTGTCATAGATCGTTTGAAACGGGTTTTTTCACAGATAAAATGAAAGTGGCAAAAGTCATTCAATTATTCAAGTATGGAAATAAAATATTTTTACCAATTATAGGCCAGACAGACTATTACCTCAGTTTTTTTTATTATTGTAACAACAGTCTTTGGTATTCGATTATAAAGAAAATATTAAACTTATTGAAATATTAAATGATGTTAGAGTTATAGCTTTGTTAGAGTTAACTGAGGAAATAACAAATGCCATTAATCAGAATAAATCGTCAGCTAGTGTGTTTATATAATGATGCTTTTGATACTGTAAATTATAGTTTGTTGAACAAATTTAAATGTGTGGCATTCGTGGCCTTGTACATAACTGGCTGGTTGTTTATTTAGAACACATACCTCAGTTTGTTTGCATTGATAATGTCAAGTCGAATTGTCTAAATATATTTTGTTGAGTGCAGCAAGGATTAATGCTCGGGTCGAAACTATTTCTACTTTGCATTAATTATTTGTGTAATATTTCTGATACAGTAACATTTATTTTGTTTGCAGACAATATTAATGTATTTAATAGTGCTAACAATGTGAAAGTGCTTAGCAATGTTGTTAGCTAGGAGCTAGACAAATTACAGCAAACAAACGTTCGCCTAATGTCAGTAAGACTAGTTTCATAGTATTTGGAGAAAACAGTGTTTTCAGTATTGGTTTAACAATCAATCACGAACATATTGAGAGTATAATAAGCCGCATTTCTGGGTGTATTAATCGATGATATAATATGATATCTTTGAAAACATAAATTCAATCGTTAAATCTAAACTAGCAAAAACATTATTGACAATCTACCCATTTCTGTGAGTTTTAAATGTCTCGTCAAGGGCCACGTTATATATTTCACCTTTTGTGCCTTACATAAAGATTTGGGGTAACACGCATCGTTTCAATTTAAGATCATATTTTATTTATAAAAGAGAGCGATGCGAATTATACATGGAGCAAATGCTAGATATGGCACGAATATATTGTTTGTTTGCCTGCACGTTATGACGTGTGTTAATTATATCGAATATAAAACAGCTGCCTAATTGTGCAACATGAACTATGAATTGTTAAATATGAATGTTGTAAACATGTTTCATTCAACGGATGATAATTGTCATGATACAAGACAGTGGGGTAATGTTAAACAAATCTACGTAGGAACAACAATGAAGGCTATTTGTATATCTTCCGTTGGGGTAAAGCTTTGGAGCAGTTTATTTGTATGTCAAAGAAATTGTCATAGTGTTTCTGTTTTAAAATATAGTTCTTTCAAAAGTATTGCAATAATATTTCGGGACAGCATCACGGTACACATATAACTATTGTGTAATTAGTAATCGACTTTTAGGGTGGAGTAAGCATTAGTTTTTTATATGAACTCCCGCGTTTCTAACACACGCTAGTTCCGACTACCATATTTTGGCTTGTACAGTACATCATATATTCATGACTATTTAGATAATTACAAAATGCCAAAGAATAATCATTGTATAATGATGTGAAATGTTGTTGGAAATAAAGAGTTTTAAGTGATTGGTTTAATATAATGCTCTTGCTGTTACATGGGTCGTTACGCAGTGTTTTGAGTATTAGTGTAATGATATGTGTTGTGAATTAGATGGTGCTGGCACAGCAAGCTACAATTTGTTATGGGAAACTTCCAACCATTTTGAATCAGATAGTATGTTTATGTATGTTCAATTAAGTTTTATAAGCACTGATATCATAATACTAAATATTAAACGTTCTTACAAAATAGCTCCGTGCACATTTGTAGTTTGCATTAAGAGATTCCCCTCACGCGAATTGTTAATTTACTGTTCTTACGTTCCTGACAGAAATCCACCCGGGGGATTCAGTGGTTTCCATGGACACGAGCCCTCTGATCCGTACAACTTGATGTACACCAGGGCTTTGGTCGAGGCGAATCTTCCAGTGGCAGTCACGATCTGGACGTGGTATTCGCAAACTGTGAAACAATTTTTAATGTGTGTTAATGTACAAAACATCGCCAGGCCCCGGGCACGCCTACAAAATATCAGCCTCATGCATGCCAAACTGACAGAGATACGTAAATACGAAAAAGAGAGGCAGACATACAGGCATACTGAGTCACAAACTACTTTATTATGTTGACTAGCCCAATTTCCCGTTCCAATTGTACGAGAGAAAAGGCAAGAGATTGTGACTCCTTGCACTACCCAGTCAAGTCTTGGTACTTGCAATGCCAATGGCAATGAAATCTTCGCGCCACAAACACCACCTGCATCTGCCGTTTTCACGAAGCGTTCGGTGGACGTTTGACGTAGATCACGTGACAATGGTTGAAGCACACATAGCGTTGCTAACCATTGCACGTAATTATTGTTCTGAGTTAAGTCATTTACATCAAATTTCCACATTGGTTCCCTCTGCGTAGTATTCCATCCCCGGGGCAATTTCGAACAGGTTTTAATGTACGAACAGTTCCCATGGGCATCCGAGCACTCCTACAAAATGTCAGTTCCATACATGCGAAGCTGATGGAGATGTGAGGGAACAGACAGACAGACAGACATATGTACAGACAGACAGACAGAAATATAGGTATACAGAGTCACAAACTAGTTCACATTAAAGACGTAGCCGTAATGTTTCAGCGAAACGCTCGAAGCAGTGAAATTACCCATTAAAAGCTTTTTGTATTTCTTGGCCTTCAAACATGCCATGCCTGACATGCCTGACATGCCTGACATGCCTGACATGCCTGACACTATACTTGACAACACCATCAAGACTGCCACTGACTCCACCCAACTGCAAGATGATATCAGAACACTCGAATCCTGGGAAGGAAGATGGCAGATGGGCTTCAATGAAGCGAAATATCATCAACTAACCGTCACCAAGAAAAGAAGTTGCACCACCAAACCCTGGTTAAAGTAAAAAGCACCAAGGAGTTGAGATTACTGAAAATATCCACTGGGGAAAGCATTTACAAGCAACTACAGCCGAGGCCAACAAAGTGAGCACCTTCGTCTACAGAAACCTCAAAGGATGCCCAACACATGTCCAAGCACACTGCTACAAAAGCCTTGTACGACCAGTGCTAGAATACGCAGCACAGCTCCAACCTGAGAATCTGCAGTGCAGGAGAACATCCGACAGAGTCAGCATGATGTACAAGATCATAAACAGACTTGTCGGTGTGATCCCTGCTGCACCTCTTGAACCCAGCAACCGCAGCTCTAGTAGACAGCATGCGAAGCTCAAAATCCTCACTCTCGAACTGACGCATACTTACACCCCTTGTTCTCAATCCGAGGCTGGAACTGTCCACCTGTAAATGCATCATCAGCTACTTCAGTACCTTCAATCAGGTCTTCACTGAGGTGGATTCGGCAACACATATAATTATCAAATAGATCAATAACATTGTATCAGTTCTTAACTTTTTACATTATGATTATCGTTTTTATTTTTTAACGAAACTTTTATACTGCTGCATTTTAATCACTGGAAAGATGCTGTCTCCGCCCGCTGTTCCCCATGTAGAGTTTATTCCTCGATACTCTGGGCATCTACAGTATTATAAAGACAGAAAGAAATGGGGAAATGTGTCGACTCAGTCTTAACCGTGTAGTTACGGCAAAATTACACGTTGTACTAGTGTTTCCCTCGCCTGTTAAAGTACAGCTGTTCTTGGATATCTAAATTACATTGCATGTAAAGCTTAAGCATGTCTTCTTTTAAGTAACATCAGCTGACGGCAGTGCCTATTAGTTATGGAACTAACAATGGACAGTTTCAACCATATGTTTCCTAAACATCGCTTGTTCCATAGCTTATAGTCCCTGACGTCAGCTGGATTTGCTGGTCACATTTTATGTCAAAGAAGACATGTTTAAATTGTACACACAATGTAATATAGATATCTATGGACTGTAAAAACTCAATAGGACGGGAAAACTCCAGTAATGTTACCGCAGTTTATACGCTTAGTAACGAGTCTACATCTCAGCTGCTACAAAATTACAAAATCACCAATGCATGGAATGGTGAAAGCCGAAAAATACAATAGAGGGGTGCGTGGCAGGGGACTCAACCTAAGTCCCACCTGTTTTATGGGGGCCAACCTTCCACTTCCATACATTTCAGCTGCCTTCTCGAGATGGCGTCGTCAGTACTAATGACGTCCTGGTCGAAAGTTCCTACTTCCCCGCATCTCCGTTGATCGCTGCCTTTATCTTGCGCATCCATAATGCGTGGTTCTTTTGTCGTGTCTTCTCCTTCTGTGTGACTTTCTATCTACCAATGTTACTCCTTATACGATGTCGTCATCCGATCATGACGTCATTAGTACTGACGAAAACGTCTTGAGAAGGCAGCTAAAATTTCAACTGAAGTAAATACAACTGTTGGATATGTTTCAACATGAAAACGAACTATCCTCAGAAATGCATAAAACCAATTCAACTTGTATCAATCATTGCTAAACAAAAGTCAAGTGCAACTTTGTGAAATGTGGCAATGTATGAAATATCACTTTCTTCAAAACACGATCTATTGAAGTGTCACGACTCCCTCGTGGGGTCGTACATGAACCGTGGAAGGTTTGGCGCCCGAGATGCAAAGCGTATACGATGAATAGCACAAGATATATCCTCTAGGTGGATAATAGTAAGATTGCTACCACGAATACATAATTTTATACATTCCTTTATCAGACTATGTATCACTGACGGTTAGCAACTTACTTTGGCCAACAAGGATGCAGACCAAAGTCAGGCAAGCAAGTCGTGCAGTCTTCATCTTTCGACGAGCAGGATGTACGGTTCTGTCTGTAGACGGAGAAGTGTTCGTACGGTCACTCGGCGTTTTCGTTTTTCTCTGTGACAAACAACGTGGCACATCGTCATTGGACAACGGGCAGATGCAGGCGTGGCTGCGACGCTGGCACCTAGGACCTTCGCTTCTGTCTCAATTTATTACTCGACTGAATAAATGGTGGTACACCTAGTGAAGTTATGATAATGGCTGCGCTAGATCACGGACGATGGGTTGTCTCAACATAAAAGTAGGGTCCTGCTGTTAATTGGCGTTCAAACACTTAAGATTAGATTTAGTATGCTATGGTATGTCACCAGGATATAGAAAAGACGGTTCGTTATATACTAGCATGCATCATAATATAAAATTAGAAATGCTGGTGCAACGATCATAACACGCCTGCTCTTTCCCACATCTTTCTCCCAGTCCCCTGTTCCTCCTCGCCTACTCCTCCTCCCATGTCCTGATCCCCGTCTTTATAGTCGACGTCTTCATTTAAAACTTCATCCTCAACTGATATAGCCTATCGCGAATTCCGTTCGTTGATTTCCAAATATATAGTTTGTGAATAGAGTGCGTAACATCCACAGTTGATTTAATAACGATTGCCTATTTGTTTCGAATAATCAAAAGAATTGACTTTAGTCGTTAGATCTGGTAAGACTCAAAATAGTGGATATCTAAAATGGTAGACATTAGACACTGTGCGGGTTAATGCCGATCATGGGCGTGACTTCCATCCTCTCGCCGCTTACAGGAAAAATTACGAAATTTCTGAAAGAGTGAAATTCGTTAGTTTTCAGCATTTCCATGTTCACATCAGTTAATGTTTGACCAAACATTAAGCAATTTAATAGTTTGTCTGATGATATAAAACAACGACATGTAAAGGTTGCACAAACGAGCTAGCATGTTGCAGTGGATACTAGGTAGTTTAGATTTTTCACAAAATTAATTTGAAAGGAGACTAGCGAAAAAATTAAATTGAGGAGGAACCTTTCGGAAAGTAGACACGTGGGTTCGAGCAGTAGGGGAAGGCAGTGCTAATTGAGCCACTAGGTTATTTGAGCCACCCATGTTTCCCAAGAAACTACAGCAGCGACAGTTACATGGTACCACCCAGTGATTGAACATGTAATTAGAAAACGATTTACGGACTGAGAATGAGCCGAGAGAAGACAGAACTGATGTGGGTTGGACACCAGAGAGAGGAGTTGAACATCAAGTTGGATGGCAAAGCGATCAAGCAAGTGGATGGCTTTGTGTACCTTGGAGAAATGGTACGGAGCATGTACCAGCATGCCTGCATGGTCTGGAGACAGTGGCGTTGACAGAACAGCAACAACAGAAGCTGCAAGTGTGAGAGAATAACTTGGTTCGTCTAATAGCAAGAACAAAGAGGGTGGACAGAAGAAGGATGAACGACCTAAGGAAAGAGGTTGGAATGCAATGCAGCCTAACGGGAAGATTGGTGAGAAGCAGGATGAGATGGGCACGCCACTTGGTAAGAACGGATGCAAGCAAACTAGAAGAGAGCAGAGGTGGAAAAACATCAAGGACGCAGGAAAAGGGGGAGGCCACAGCTGAGATGGGAGGACTGCGTGAGGAGGGAAATGAGAAGATCGGAGGAGGATGAAAGATGGAGAGAGGGAGCGGCCGATAGAAAACTATCGAAAGAAAGAACAGAAAGAGTGGCTGGACAATTCTTTACCTGACCCTCACCCCTGTACAGTAGGGAACAAGGAGAAAGAGCACTTGTCGTACAATGGTAAGAAAATGTGAGTTAAAGATATGTTTTTGATGTTTTTCGAAACTTTTGATGATTTTGATTAATATCTGCTGGTGAGTAAACTATCAACATACGTGAACAGACTGTATTGTCTGCGCACTTACAAATGGTTTATCTATGCACAGGGAAGACGATTATTTACACCACTGCGCATTAATGAGAAGTTAATTTAAAACGTTTCATTGTTGAGAAAGGGCTAGTTGAGCGACCCAAGGCCCGAGGAGGGTTAGTTGAGCCACCCAAGGCCCAAGGAGGGTTAGTTGAGCGACCCAAGGCCCAAGGAGGGTTAGTTGAGCCACCCAAGGCCCAAGGAGGGTTAGTTGAGCCACCCAAGGCCCAAGGAGGGTTAGTTGAGCCACCCAAGGCCCAAGGAGGGTTAGTTGAGCCACCCAAGGCCCAAGGAGGGTTAGTTGAGCCACCCAAGGCCCAAGGAGGGTTAGTTGAGCCACCCAAGGCCCAAGGAGGGTTAGTTGAGCCACCCAAGGCCCAAGGAGGGTTAGTTGAGCCACCCAAGGCCCAAGGAGGGTTAGTTGAGCCACCCAAGGCCCAAGGAGGGTTAGTTGATCAGCGGTTAAAGAATGGAGACGAATGTTCCTTCCCCTAAAATACATCAAGGAATTAAATTTACCGAGCAAATTGGGACATCGGATAGCTACAAGGCAACATATTACCAACTAGTTACACTGGTTGCGATTGGCCTACAAGTATATATTAAGTAAATGTGCTGACGTATTAATTACGCGTGTAGACTTGTCAGAGACGTGTTGTACCCCTTGGGTAGATGTGCTGGCTCAGTTGTTACAACACTTTTGCACAAGCCTTCCATAAAAAATACAAATAAAGCATTTACACAACGTATGCTACATTGTGGCTCAACTTAACCCACACCAAGTGTTAGTTGAGCCAACGTATCAACCCTATTTGAATCAGTTACATATAATTATCTATGCATATTAGATATATTATCTTGTATAAAACGATCATCCAATAATCATAGTTTATGTGAGTAGAAAATATGTTTACTTATGAATATGATTATGCCCTAGATATCAAAAAGAATGAGAAATGGCTCAACTAACACTGCCCCTACGTCTGTATTTAGAAAAGATGTCTTTGTGTGGAAGGCGACAGGCGAAGTAATGTATCGCTCATTTTATGGTGCGTTAAATTTATGACCCTGCTTTCACGGGGTCTTGGAGAAGTAAAACTAATGTTGGCCACACGGCACACCCACTGAATCGGTTGACTTTAGTCTTGATTTACGAACCTTTCCACCTAAGCTACAGTCTAATATACGTTTTCCGATGCCAGCAGACAAGCCGGTTCACATAGATGAACATATGTTTGATACTTTCGCGAATTGCATGTAGTTCAGGTAAAATTATGAATACCCTACGAACTGTATACACCTGTGAACGGCGACCATACGCGTTGTTTGTTAAAAAAATAACTTAGTTAATGTCGATACACGTGTATTCTTTATAGCCAGCGTTGCATGGTGAGAAAAGGCAGCCAGTGTATTTTCCAGTGATCTACTATTATATTATAGGTCAGTAGAATTTTCTGTGTGAAGCCACGGTCAGCTACATTGTTATTTAATTGTTAGTTAATGGTGTAGTTAGTGGTTGCCTATATAGACGCTTTCTATCCTTAAACACCTCTATGGGGTACAGATAAATTCCGATAACTTCTAAAGCATTCACAATTGCTGCATGCTTCCAGCGGCAAATTTGTAAACATAATTAATATACGATGACAAAGAAAACAAAATAATTCCACAGTTGCAAATTCCACTGCAGCATTTTTGAAATTGTCGCCCTCACTCCCCGAGGGCCCCGTAGGAATGGTTTCCCCGGGTCACCTTGCAAAGCTTCGTCTGGGTCTGCCCGCAAATGTTGCCGTGTATAAGACACAACAGACAAACAAACAGACAGACTGACAGACAGAATGACCGCCATGCAGGCAGCCAGGCAGGGTTGAAAAAATCAGGATTTAAAACAAATCGATTTATTTGATTTAAATCGATTGTTTTATATATGACAAGATGAGAGAGAGAGAGAGAGAGAGAGAGAGAGGGAGGGAGAGAGAGAGAGAGAGAGAGAGAGAGAGAGAGAGAGAGAGAGAGAGAGAGAGAGAGAGAGAGAGAGAGAGAGAGAGAGAGAGAGAGAGAGAGAGAGAGAGAGAGAGAGAGAGAGAGAGAGAGAGAGAGAGAGAGAGAGAGAGAGAGAGAGAGAGAGAGAGAGAGAGAGAGAGAGAGAGAGAGAGAGAGAGAGAGAGAGAGAGAGAGAGAGAGAGAGAGAGAGAGAGAGAGAGAGAGAGAGAGAGAGAGAGAGAGAGAGAGAGAGAGAGAGAGAGAGAGAGAGAGAGAGAGAGAGAGAGAGAGAGAGAGAGAGAGAGAGAGAGAGAGATTAATGCGTGCGAGCGGGTGGGCGGGTGGGCGGGTATGGGGGGTGTGCGAGCTACTGTGATTGCGAATTGCTAGAGACAAGTATAACAACAGATATTCTAGCAAAAATGCTCATTCCCGGACGGGATAACTTGGTAGTTCGTAAGTGATTGTCACGATAACAACATTTACACCATTTCACAGAAACACCCATCTGTGCCTTGATATTTGGTGCTGCCAGTCAATATATTCTCGAAATTGTGACGTAACACTGGCAGTTATGTTAACGTCTAGCGACGCTTTGTCCTTGTCTTACGTAACTTCGGACGACGCACGAAGTTGTTTACAATTGTACGTAGTTGTTCGAATAGTTTTGCGGACAGTTGTTCGATTGTTCACATAAAAGGTAATAACGGGGTGAATTTAAAAAAAAATAACTGAGACGACCCGACCGTGGGTCGTATATGAACCCCTGAAAGTTTAGCCCCCAAGATGCAACGCGTCTAGGAGGAGTAGCATACCAAACATACAAACATACAAACATACAAACATACAAACATACAAACAAACATACAAACATACACTTGCTGGATTAAGGTAAGATGCCGCAAAAGCTTTATTGAAGTACAACATATGTCGATGCATTCTAGAATTTAGAACTGCCCATTCTGTTGCTGTATAACAATCGATCGTGGGTCTGGGTTACTAGAATGCAGACACTTTATAGCACCTAAGCCATCTGCTAAGATGTCCAGTTTGCAGCCATCTGTTGCACGAACACTTGAACTTCTCATTGGTAACTGTGTTTAAGACGTAGATCTTCACGAGAAACCAATCGGGAGAGCTGCCCGTGTTGTCGTGGCGAACGAAAATACGTTGCACGTAGCCGACATCGATAGTCTCCACGGTGAACGAGTCTTGCCTGAAAGGCAAATTACATTTACAGTAACTCCAGTAACAATGATCCCTGTTCGCCGCTGAAATAGTATCATAGTAAAACAGTATAAACAATTGTAGATACTATGTTCATTTTTATAAATTGAATTGTTAAAAATATAATATGTCATTGAGGTAAGTTTTAACAGATTGTGATTGGGTGTGGGAGGCGACGGAAATTTAACTTTGTCTTATTAAGCATGTTATCGTCATTTTGTCGAGCATGTTATCTTCATTTTATCAAGCATGTCATATTCATGTTATCGCGCATGTTATCTTCATTTTATCAAGCATGTTATCTTTATTTTATTAAGCACGTCGTATTCATCTAATCAAGCATGTTGTCTTCATTTTATCAAGAACGTCATATTCATCTTATCAAACATGTCATATTCGTCTTATCAGGCATGTCATATTCATCTTATCAAGCACGTCGTATTCATCTTTTCAAGCATGTTATCTTCATTTTATCAAGCGTGTCATCTTCATCTTATCAAGCATGTCATCTTCAACTTATCAAGCATGTTAAATTTACCTTATCAAACATGAGGTCTTCATTGTATTATGCATGTCATATTCTTCTTATCAAGAATGTCATATTCGTCTTATTAAATCGCAAGTCATGGTTTCCGGGATATACATCTATAAGAGTTGCAAAAACATTACCATTTGCAACTACAATCAAGAATATCACGCCAGTGGTTTACTAGGAAAACCTTGTTTAACACACAACATCTGACA
>BSQZ01000020.1:1306244-1383744 GCA_033239005.1 Lamellibrachia satsuma | reverse complement strand
GCTCCATCTTACGTTTGACACCCAAGCGTTGAAGACGTATGTGGTGAAGGCAGTGTTAGAACCAGACCATGGTCTAATGCCGACCGTCCTCAGTAACCAATCAGGGCTAGGTCCACTGTTGTCGCGTCGAATCCCCATACGTTGAGGGTAGCCAAGACACGGTAGCATGAGATGGAAGTAGCAAATCCTATGTTGATAAGAAGGAATTCTACATGAGCCATCATTTATTTATTCCGTCATGAACTATCGATTAAAACTCCCTGTTTAATTGGTACAGTCAACGAAATAATTTACTTTAGGTCGAGTTAAAAATCAACCTACAAAGGGAATGTACAACCATTGTCATTGCCTGACTGATGCGCAACTAGAGTTGCGTATGGTTGTGAAGATTTGTTTTTTAATACCAAATTAGTATCTACGTTTGTCGTAAAACTAGCATAATTTTAATCACCGCTAAATCGTATATTTTCGAAAATATTAAGACGAATGTACCACATGTTGAATGGATATTAGCTATAAATAACCAATATGTTACAAATAGTAATAAATTCAGTTTTACAATGTTCCGTAAAACAGCCGTTCAGTTAACCCTTGACCAGTGTTGTACTTCCCCGTTAAGTAAGACTTAGATGATTGAGATAATTTCCGTTGACGAAGATTACCTGTTTATCTACTCGTTAGCTTTGACCCATCTTACTCTTCCACATTTCCCATCAACGCATTATTACCTTCCCTTATAAAACAGGTTGCCGAACTGGTTGTGCAATCGAATCCATGGAGTCGTGTATTCGGACCCGATCAATAAGATGTCCACGTTTGCCTGTGTACCATGTGTGTACCAATCACCGGTCTGGATTCTAATTACGTATCTACATACTGTAAATACAAACATCCGTCAACACTAAATTTAACGATGCATTAGAAGATACATATTGAGGGCGGTTGGCATTGCATGAGATGATATCATGCCAGAAGATACGGATGACATCAGCAAATACAGTTTCATTAATATTTTCCCAGGGTAAAGAAGAATATTACATTACATTACGAGCACTTCTGTTGCGCCAAAATCTGAGCTCAGAACTCAGATCAAAGCGGTAGGCAATTTCAAAATCGGTATACACTGGCAAGGGCTGAATTCCAAAGAGTTGGGCTGAAGTTTTTCAAGCGAAATAATCGAGAAAATACATCTAAGAACAGCTTTAGCTTAACAGGACAAGAAAACACCAGTACTTTTACTGTAGTTATACGTTTAGGAACGAATCCACACTCACGCTGGTGGAAAATCACTCAGGCATGATATGGTTGAAGACCAAGAAATATACTAGAGAGGTGTGACAGGTATCTCAACCTGATTCCCATTTGTTTGGGGGGACCAACCTCTCGCCTCCCGCCTCCCATTTGTGGATAACCTCCCACATCCGTATTTTATCTCGTCTGATAACAACGAGTTGAATATATATTCGGTCTCGACTTTTTGCAAACAACAACTCACAAGGGCTAGCCAGCGTTATTGACTGCGTTCTCCTTCTTGTCAACCAGTTGTTGCAGAAGTATGTGTGTGGGTTGCCCCACGCGTTTTGCTTCACGATAACCTTACTCAAAAACCACGATGATCTCCATGTACCCGTATTGTCGCGCTTGATCTCCAGTGTTTTCTGTTGTCCAAAGCACGAGCAGTAGATGAAGTGTTCGCTGATCCTGTGATATATAAAAATGCAACATATTTTGCTGGACCTATTTTATATATAAAAATGCAACATATGTTGCTGGACCTATTTTATATATAAAAATGCAACATATTTTGCTGGACCTATTTTGTATATAAAAAATGCACCTATTTTAGTGTTTTCACTTAATGGTATATGTGTGCGAAGACATTGTTACGAACGTTGTTCTGAACTATTTTTTATGAAGTCATGCACTAGCCAATATTTGCTGTTGGCTTGCTATGTACGGTTTGCTTGATGCTTGAGGGTGCTTGATAAGATATTCCCTAAACAAGTGATCCCAGCTAAACTGGGAGGTAGTAGTGAGCTTAAAGACAGAGATCACCAGCTCTTTGGCCAGTATGTTGTATTAGTATTACATTAATTATAATAGTTTAATATAAAAACCACCGTTATCATGCTAGTTGCTGTAATACACATAGAACGTTCCTACGAAACACTTAAATGTGCATTTTCATTTTATATTAAAATATTTATCTCATACGAACATGTACTTACCTCCCCTTCTGAAAACCACCCGCGGGATTCAGTAATTGCCACGAACACACGCCCTCCGTCCCATTCAGTCTGATGTGCACTCGTGCATTGGTCCCGGCTTATCGTTGAGAGCCAGTCACGACTTTCACGTTGTAGATACAATCTGAGAAGAATAAACATCATAACAAACAGACGCGAAAACTGCACACACAAGCACGCACGCACGCACGCACGCACGCACGCACGCACGCACGCACACACAATTCCACTGTTATGTATATTCTCAATGCAGACGACATATAAAAAATCGTTTGTTTTAGTTGTCTACATCCTATTACCGATATATCAGGGCTAATGTTTGTTCAACATTAATGTAAATATGTATATATATATATATATATATATATATATATATATATATATATATATATATATATATATATATATATATATATATATATATACATATACATATATATGTGCGTGCGTGCGTGCGTGCGTGCGTGCTTTGTGTAGTGTGAGCGACCACTTCTTCTCAACGGATTGCTCTGAATTTTTAACACACACGGATAAGGATGAAAACTACAAATGACGATATCCACTAACCATGTTTTTTCACGTGTCAAGCAATGGGGCTTCCTTCTACGTCGACATCAAAGAAACGTGCTCAGCGCCACGGAATTGTATTGTTGGCAATTACTACTGCGGGACTATTTTCACCAGCAGCCCAATCCGCGGCAACCACTCCCGCGGCAGCCCTTGCTGTCCGCCGCACTAGGACTAATGTTCAACCTATAAACTAGGCACTGCCACCATGGATTTTAACTGACGACTATACTAAATCACCCGACTGTTGACTAGTATCGCAAGTTTGGTTTCACAGTTGGCTAAAATTAGCGCATTCATCTTCTATGCAGAGATGACCCGTTGCTAGTGATCGTGAGCCATTACCATAAATTTGTTTAGCTCACCTGGTTTTTCGCAAGAAAGATGCTCCTCTGCTAAACTATGTTATGAACGCAACTGACATTTATTCAGTGCCAACGACATGTTGAAGCACCATCTCAATCTCAATCTCAAGTGGTTTACTCCAAACAGCCCAAACTTGGGCTAACGCAGGAGTTTGTGGTGGACTGTGCGCATGCGCTGTGGGTGGTACATTCATCATTAATGTTGCTGAAATGGTTTTTATTTGATAGTTTTATTTATTTTATGTATAGGATGTTTAACGAAATTTTTTAATAGGTTGGTTGTGTGTATGGACACTGTCGCTGCCTTGCCACATGCACACATAGACAGTCTCCATACCCACACCCTGGATAAATTTACGCTGAGCACTGTGTTTTAAAGGCAGTTTAGGTGAGGAGGTGTGGTGAAAGGGAGTTCCATAATAGCTTCTTGAAATGATTTTGGGTTTTTTATGTTGGTAATTTTTGATGGAATCATATTCCATATGCGAATGGCTCTGGGATAAAATGAAAAGACCATTGCATTTATACGACACTTGGGGGCTATGTATTGTCCACGTGCGTGCGTGCGTGCGTGCGCAAATACATGCTTCGATTAATGCATTAATATTCGCACTGACAATTAGCAGCTTACTTGCGCCATCGACGATGTGCAGTTTCCCCAGTAGGCAAACCAAAGTTAAGCAAGCAAGTCGTACAGTCTTCATCTCTAGACAAGCAGGATGTCTGGTTCTGTCTGCCGACATAGCAGTGCGCCGTTCGCACCGTCACTCGGCGTTTCCATTCTTCTCCGAGGCAAATAACGTGGCAGATCGTCATTGGACAATCAACCGCTGTGAAACTGGCATTTTGCCAGCAGTTTGAACCCATGGTGCTTCAACATGTCGTTGGCACTGAATAAATGTCAGTTGCGTTCATAACATAGTTTAGCAGAGGAGCATCTTTCTTGCGAAAAACCAGGTGAGCTAAACAAATTTATGGTAATGGCTCACGATCACTAGCAACGGGTCATCTCTGCATAGAAGATGAATGCGCTAATTTTAGCCAACTGTGAAACCAAACTTGCGATACTAGTCAACAGTCGGGTGATTTAGTATAGTCGTCAGTTAAAATCCATGGTGGCAGTGCCTAGTTTATAGGTTGAACATTAGTCCTAGTGCGGCGGACAGCAAGGGCTGCCGCGGGAGTGGTTGCCGCGGATTGGGCTGCTGGTGAAAATAGTCCCGCAGTAGTAATTGCCAACAATACAATTCCGTGGCGCTGAGCACGTTTCTTTGATGTCGACGTAGAAGGAAGCCCCATTGCTTGACACGTGAAAAAACATGGTTAGTGGATATCGTCATTTGTAGTTTTCATCCTTATCCGTGTGTGTTAAAAATTCAGAGCAATCCGTTGAGAAGAAGTGGTCGCTCACACTACACAAAGTTTACCATCATACATATAAAAAATTACCTCTAGATATCTATATATAATACAATATCTCGAAAACTACTGAACCGATTTTCGTGACATTTTCACTGTGGCCTACAAATCAGACAAGCCCTAGCGGATTCAATCGACAGAGGGCGCCACCGTAAGCTATTGAACTGTCTTAGGGAGATTGTTTCGTTCCTCCTTGTATAAAACGCCTTACGCTGTCACATTAGTGTCCGGATCATGTCATTTATGATTGGTTACAAGTGTAAAACGGACGCAGGAACTGAATACCTCTCTAACTAAACCACTCACTCAATAAATAAGATTCTCTCGGATTATAATCAGATCACTTTGAAGATCAGTTCATTACTATGTGTACACTGTTTCAATAATTTATGTTATTCTTCTTTGTACACCGTTTTTTATTTCAGTTACCCTTCTTTGTACAAATTTGAATAGTTTCAGTCATATTCGTTGTGCATACTATTTTTCGTACAGCTTCGGCTACTCTTCTGTGTACATCATTATCATTATTCAATAATTCTTGTATGTGCGTGCGTGCGTGCGTGCGTGCGTGCGTGCATGCGTGAGTGCGTGCGTGCGTGATTTCGTGAGTGCGTGCGTGCGTGCAATGAAGACAACGATAAAACTCTCACGTCACAAGTCGTGAAGCGCAGGCATTGGCGTTCCTCAGCAATCCACGCTTGTTCTTGATCTTTCTCAGGAATTATTCAAAGGTAACAACACATAAAGACAACTTTTGTTGGCACTGTGCGACAATGTTCCTGCCAATGAGTGACAGGATTACCTTGCTGGAATTATTCAACACGAATTTAATCACGGTGAATGATATCATTAGGCACCATTGTTTAACCGCCCCGGCCTGATATCATTAATTCAGGTAAATAAAAGGTACACTAGTTTAGCGACCGTATTGTGTGAGAATACCACTGAACAATGCCGACGCGATATTAACGTGATAAAAAAAATTATCGTTCGCATTGCTAGCTAATTGTATTGGTAAGATATAAAGCTGCATGCAAAACAAACCCAACATGGTGACACTGGTTGTATACCACCGGTAAAATATAATATCTGGACACTGTGACGATGCCAACAATAACAACAGCTGCAAGTTTGTGAGAACACTTTGGTCAGGAAATTAAAGCCGCAGAGAGAGCGGATATAACGCGGACGAACCGATGAAAGAGCCAAATGCGTATATGAGCCTGGAAGATTAATAAGGAGCCGAACAGAGGTGGCCGAGCTCTTGATAGGGATGGTGGAAGAGAGATCGGGAGGGCAGGGGCAGAGAAATGGGACTGCGTGGAGAGAGATGTCAGCCTGATGGAGGAAGAAACATAGTGGGGAAAGAAAGCTGAAAGAAGGAAAGGAACCGAGGCAATACACCATTAAAGAACTAATCAGAATCCACCATTGGAAAGGGACATTTGAGGAAACACATATTATATCACACTCAGCACACCTGAACTTGCTCAAAACATAACTTGTCGTTGATTGATGTTGTTGATTCTCATAATACACATATACGTGCGATGTGAGGAAATATGCACGCGACGGACAAAGAATTGTATGATACGTAGAAAGTACGTCAAAGACACAAGTAATCAGTGGCTATGTTTGAACGTTTGAATGTTTATCGGCACATCTCCGGCGCTGTCTGCCAGCCGGAACCGTTCTCGCGTACAAATCGTACGAGTCGGTGTCTATGACGGTTGACGTCGTCAGCAGTTTGTTCTTCCACGCGAGATCGTCAGTGGACTCTCCGTCAACGCGTAGCGCTTCACGGTGATTTGTCCGGCGCTGCAGCAATGACGTCAACGAGCCATTCCACTGATCGTCGTGTCCCTCCGCGTGGTGAGCCGGCTCGGAGCGCGTCGATACGGGCGGGAGTCGATCGGGGCATGCGCGCGACCGTCGTCTCGGTGACGTGATCGTGCGCGGCGTGGACTTGTCGTCTGTTTCTTCGACGCCGACGATTGCTTGCGCCGTTGCTATCTGCGGCAGGACGAAGGCGTCTGGTGATTTGCGACGTGTCCCTACGTTTCCCAACAGCCTGTTTCCACTCGTCCTTGTTCTCTTTCCACCTCCAGCGGTCCCGTAAGGCGTCTCATCCGTGGATGATCTCCGTGCGTGTGACAACCCGAGTGTATTACTTGACACAGGTATCCCGTTCTTCTGTTCACCGTGCGACCTCCAAACGTCCGAAGTGAGAGGATTCGTTGGGCGATAATTGGGCGGCGGAAGGCGATATCGAAACGGAGCCTTTTTGACGGTGTCTAGTTCGGGGGCAATGACGGCGCGGGCCTTAGGACGCGTCGGGAAGCCCCGGTTCTTGCGGTGGTAGCGCTCCATTGAATGGTGCATGTGGTATCGGTTGTCGTCGGGCTCTCGGAAGAGGACATTGTTGATCCTAGGAGGGGATATGTGTGACCACGACATCGCCAGCAACGGTGTCTTCACGGCGACTTTGTTAACCGCTTCTGGTGTCCGATGGTAATCTCCAGTTTCAACGCGTTCGCTCTTTGTCTCAACGCTCCGTCAGTTGTACCTACTGTGGCAAGTTCCTCGATTCCTTCCAGTGCGATGCCTCATAGTCGGACATCGCCATCCTAGTCACGTGTCATGTTTTCTCGCCGCCGAATCGGACAGCGTAAGGTATTTACTTAGGTTTTCTGTCAAAACGTTGACTATGCATTGCTGAGGTTGATATAAGCCGACCGTGTGTGTATGTATCAATACCCCGTGTACCATTTGTTTCGTCCCGGTTCTGGAACAGAAATACAAAATAATGAGCAAGAACCTAAGTTATGTGACTGAAAACCCCCACCACTTCCGCTACCCCCTTTACGAAATTTAAATCTCGGCATACACGTCACGACGTTACAACTTGTCAGAGACAAATAGTTGTCGTCGGAGACAAATTGTCGACGACAAGATGCGTCGCCGACACCTGTGTTGGGGGTGTCATAGCGGTCACGACGTCACTCACGTCGCCGACAGATTGATGTACGCTTTCCTGGTGGTAGTGGCAGGAACTTCCTGTCTAGCGAAATCTTATGGAGTTACGCAAAAATGGCGGGAATGTCAGCACAGCAATGGGGAGCTCCGGCTTTGAGCTGATCGCACCTTACTTAGTTACACAGCGTCGTCGACAGAGACGGGAAAGCATCGATGATGCTGATCGAAGCAGTGGCTGTTGAAGCACGACGAAAAGGGCTCACGCAGCAGCTTTGTGCTTGAACTTAGTTTGAACGACTATTCGTTTCGGGGGCGTGGAGGTCAATGAATACCAGCCATCGCAAAAGAAAACACTGCCACCAATAAATGTTTTCCTCGCAGTCCATGTTCCACCCAACCTGTGCCATTTTCTGGGTTTTGTACAGATAGTCCCCTGACTGTGAAGAGGATTATGATTGACCAATGTGGCTCAAGACATTTGAAGAGGCAGAAAACCTTTTCACGGCGAGTCGACAACGATACCAAACCGGAATACACGTCACGACGCAATTGGTCTACGACAATTTGTCCCCGTTTTTAATATCAAACATGTTTGATATTTCACGATGCGACAAAAACCGGATAAACTGTTTTCGACAACAGCGTCACGTCTTGACAGTACCAACATGTCACGTCTTGATAGTACCAACACGTCATGTCTTGATAGTACCAACACGTCACGTCTTGATAGTACCAACACGTCACGTCTTGACAGTACCAACACGTCACGTCTTGATAGTACCAACACGTCACGACAAACTCGTCGGCGACTCAAAAAGTAGACCAGTCGCGTCGTGGCGTGTATGCCAAACTTTAGAAGTGAACTGCGACGTTAAACACAACTAACTCCACACTTACTGCTGTGCTCACGAACAAAGTTGACGGTTATATCATAATTATTCATGGTTCACTTATGTATTTAAGTTACACATTGTTGAACATATGCCTAACGTCAATACAGAACTAACTAGTCCGGCCGAAACATTTTTGAAGGCAGCCCAAGACTTTGGCCCATATCGTCGATCGTGACATGGTCCGTCGTCAAGCATGACGATTAGTCAGGAAATGTTTCAAAGTGCAACAGTTTACCTGCACATTAATGCTGTCTACCGATTATGAACCACGTTGCTGCAAAGCTTAGAATTACCTGGTTTTTCCGGCAAGATTAGTGAATCAATGCTAATCGATATATAGTACCGCTAACCGCCGTGCATCGATTATGTACCGTATTAAACCATTAGGTAACGTGTTGCTGAACAAAAGTAATCTTCGCCTTTACGTAATTGGTTTGGCCGCCAGACTGTGCTCAAAACACCGCTGAGTTCGCCAGTGGCCCATTTGGTGATTGCTATTATTGTTCTCCTCTTTATCCCTGAAGTCCGTTGTGAGGCTGGCACCGATACCGGTCGTCGATTTTGTTGCCCTTCTTATCTGTCACTGATCCTATTTCTCTGTGATGATAGTCCCGGGTTCGAATCCTCCAGCTGCCGTTTCGAAGCTAAGGCAATTTCGTTGATTACACATTGCTCCAATTCACTCAGTACAAAGTCAGTACCTGACTATAGATAGTGGTTCATATCACATCATTTCCCAGTTTATATTCTACATCATGTCAGCATTACATTGTTAATTTTATATGATAGAGAAACAAAAAGAAGTATTCATAATTCGTACCGCTGAAGCAATATTTGGACACGTCCTTGGCAGAATCATCAACAATTTGGGTTGGAAGACCACGAAACGGAACCATGTGTTGTGGTTGATACAAGCCAATAATAATAATTTGTTTAAAGGAAAACTGCAACATTTGTGCTAAATGTATCATTACTTGAGGGTTGAATTCGAGTGTCGTCTTGTTGAACATAGAAGAACATACGCATCTTCCTACGTCAGCCCGTTTAGACAAGTTGCGTTCGTGGTTAACTCGAAGATACACCAACTGACTGCTACAAATCCTTGGTCATGAGAAAACCACACATTTCGTTGATATGAAACCTGTATATGAATAGAGCACATAACTGTTAAATGCAGAGTAGATCGTGACAGCTCTCGTATTGTTCGACTGCCAGTTTGTGCTAAACAAAAGTTATGACCGAAGCAACACGCTCCACGTGAAAACTTGACAAGAGAGCCTTTGACTTATCGAGAGTCCAACAATGCTTACAATGCCGCACAATCAACAAATTCTTTATTCCCCCATTATGTAGTCCTCGTGAGAATTCCGACTATTTTTTAACTTGACCCCCATTTTATTCTTGGAAATTTCCCTGAAGTATGTGATTTTCAAATTTGGACAATTGGTTTTCCAATGTTTATTCTACGACATTATTGTCGTCAATGTCTGATCATAGAAACCATAAAACACTCACCGGTTACTATGGATTATAGCTGCCCAGGGCTACGTGGAAGAAAAACATTATATCATCGTATTATTATCAAACATGTTTTAAAACTGTTAAACTGTTTGTTTTGTTGTACATTTGTGGGAACTCGATGTGTTAAGAACGGTTTGCTAATAATAATATTATACGAATTGTTAAATAAACATAAATACGAATATAATCGGGCTGCGAGTGCTATATATATATTGGCCGTTCGAGGGCGCTAAATGGAAACATTGTTTTTCCACTATCAATGCCACCGCTTATAACGTCAGTGGTAGCTGTTGTTGAAGACTGAATCTACTAACGTCCGACGAACAGTGCGAATGGCTGACTGTTTGTGCCTCGATTGGATACAGATTTGTTTGCCCGCACTCGTCAGTGCCTTGTACAGGTCGAAGAAACCTGCCGTTTGAATGCAACGTTTTAACGGCCTGTCTTTATTTACGTGCGAATTATCTACGGCAGGCCTATAATAAACAGGGATTGTTTGCACGATAATAAAGGGTTGGATTATCTCTCTACAGAATCTGAAGCGACGGACCAACACAACGTGCACGACTTGAGCAGGTACACAGACGTTTGACCGTGAGTCCGTATGTGCGTGCACATATATATATATATATATATATATATATATATATATATATATATATATATATATATATATATATATATATATATATATATATATATATATATATATGTATGTATATATCTATATATATATATATATATATATATATATATATATATGTATATATATATACACACACACGCACACACACATGTACGCACGCACGCATGCACCAATTATCCCACACACATACTTCCACACATATCCTCACGCACGCACGCACGCACGCACGCACGCACGCACGCACGCACCCCCACGCACACACACGCACGCACGCACGCACACACACACACACACACACACACACACACACACACACACACACACACACACACACACACACACACACACACACACACACACACACGCACACACACACACACACACACATGTATGTGTGGCACCGGCTAGATATATAACTATATAGAACACCTGAAGCACAGGCACGACGCTGATACCAACCGGGCGAGAAATGAGAATAAGACACGGGTGAGAAACAGCTCACATTTCGATCATTGCTGCACGAACATTACAACAATCGTGGTGGGAAATGACCCACACATGGGAGCCAGGCGGCTACTAAGCTCGCATTTTTGCCTACCTCTTCTGTATCACGTACGTTTTGTACACGTCTCAGTATTTGGAACGTACCTATTCGAAATTGTTCAGTATCCGTGTGTTTGTAATCCCACTACCATCGACGCACTCAGGCAACGAATGCCGTAACTTTATCCTCGTACGCGGTCATATATAATGATAGATTCGGTTGGCCGATAGGTTCAACGCGTCGGTTCATCTGATAACTAATGTAAATACGCATTGATTTCGGACAATGCTGGCCTTATGGAATAGAAGCAATTATTCAGCCGAGCGAACCGTGTAGATCGGTAAACCAACACGCGATCCGCCGGAGGGCGCCGCTGTTCCGCGTATACTGTGGCATTGTTGTTCGTTGTTAGTTGATATTGAGATTCCTCTTTTAGAGTTTCGCTAACAAAAGCACTAGACTCCTAGAATGCATAGTCTCATAGAATGTGTGGAACGAATCTAGTTTATAATGTTGCTGTCGTGATAACGTTATAAGCTGATTATTAGAAAAGTCTTACTGGACCACGATTCTACGGGAATTGACGATATGCTGGAATCGATACTGCCACCTGGAGGAACAATTAATTCGACGTTCCATAGAAGATCGCTCACAAGTCACACACGCGCGCACGCCGTTTCAGAACACGCACATCCGCACGCACTTTTCATTCTCTCATGTGGACGGAGTACTCTTCTAAAAAGTTCGTTGTCGTTACGCCGAACAATTATTATAGGCCTACTGCCGTTTGCATTGGTTCATTGCACATCTGCGATATTTGAACGTTACCGTCTGCAGTCTACTGTGTCGTTGATCAGTGCCAGTCCGTTTGGAAGCAGACTAAATGGCTTGTTCGCGTGTCTCGAGACCTACGACACGAACAACACCAGGAAGTTAACTTGGTCTTCGTGATGTGTTTAATTAATAACGGTAATATCAATCTAATTCCCTGAGAGTATGCGCCACGTGAGAACGAGTGTATTATTAATTACTTAATTAGGTAATCACGTACTGGCATAAGGCAAGGCATGTAAATGGAATACATTTGATTTCAAGACTTTCATAATTGATACAATAATGCTGCTAAACACATAGAAAATGAAATGCTACAGTTGCCAACGAGCTACTCTATGACTGCTCTACAGCAGCTCTGTCTAACTGCGATGTGCTGAAATGATTCACTTTCTGACCATTTGATTTTACCCTAAACATACATTGCTTCTTTTTATGGAAAAACAGAGGTGCCAAGTGTCATGCTTTGGGAAGGAGATATCCTTCCATTTTGCCGATTTCTATTTAGTACTGCAATTCGTACTACAGGATGCATAAAATGGCACCAGCTGAGACCTTCATATTCGAATACATTCCGTCTTGTAGGAGCGGGATGCCCATCCCACACACTCCACTTTCTTTGTTTAATCTCCAGCAGGAGAAACTCATTCTAGCTAATTCTTTAACTAGACAAATCTGGAAATAAACTTATTGTTAAGCCCATGTAAGATAGTTAAGCGTTATATGGCTACGGTTAGGGTCGGTGTGAGTTTATTCTTATTATCACTCACATCAATCCTCTGTTGCTGTCGTCGCCTTTCTGTCAAATACTATGCACAATTGAAAGTTGTCCGTTGTTTTTGCTGAAAAACGCGTCAGAATAATATGACGAATGTGATAAAATGTAATGCGCTATTTTCTTAACGACGGCACGCGTGAGTAATATTCTAGTTGCTATGTCGCAATCCTTTAAGGCGTCTCTGTCAGTAGCAAAAATGTACATGTTGATCGCGCACCGTAGTTTGTGGTCCATATGCTTTGACATCAGTCGATCTAGTTCGGGTGTCAATCATGGTGTCCATAACTAACCTTAGTAAACGGCCCTTCGCCGGAAGGAGCGATCTACGTGGCGTCTATTGTTACGTCAAACGTCTGAGTATAGTTATGCAAGACGCGACTTCGACAATAAACATTGTACGTGATACAGAGGTTTGCTCTTGGTGCAACGTTAACCAACTCTTGCAGATATGGCACCTGCAGTGGCGTACATGGGATCTCGGGGGGGGGGGAGAAAAAACTATACAATTTAAGCCAAAGGGGAAGCGTGGCCCAATGCCCCCAAATACGTCACTGCACATCTACTTTGTCAACAAATAACACTTTTCTTCGCAGCAATAATGAAACAAACCACACTGCATTGTTACTGCAAAATTTTTTGTAACTCCGCTTAATTTTGTTTAAGTTTGGAATATGTTTCAACAACCTTAGGAATAAATTGTGTGATATAAATAACTAGGCCACCATTTTTTGTAATTAGGCCACCTATTTGTATACATTATATATATATATATATATATATATACATATATATATATATATACATATACATATACATATACATAATACATATACATATATATATATATATATATATATATATATATATATATATATATATATATACATATACATATACATATACATAATACATATACATATACATATACATATACATATACATATACATATACATATACATATACATATACATATATATATATATATATATATTTATATATGCGAAAGTTCCGGTTTGTGTGTGTGTGTGCGTGTGTGCGTGCGTGCGTGCGTGCGTGCGTGCGTCAGTGCGTGCGTGCGTGCGTGCGTGCATGCGTGTGTGTGTACAAATGTTTCACTTTTGACTGTATTAAGTTGCATAAGACTATATTGATGGGATATTGGCGCTGGGAAGTCAATAACGATCAAACTGTCACATGTCCAGTTGCGCAAAAGTGCCAGTGGAAAACTGCTTCAATCAACTAAAAAACAAGTTTTCTTTAGCAAATTGTACAAATGCACGGGTCAAACATTTGTGGTGAAGTAATACCTTGCGCATCCCATACACGGACCTGTCGCCTTGTCAGCCAAAACAATTTACGAAAGTATCCTGTCTAGGTCCTACAACAAGAATACACTCCGAGATTGTATGTCAATATCACAATGCCCACTTGCCTAGTAAAGGTCATTCTCCAAGGCAGGGCAAGAGAAACAGACGCAGTCGGAGAAAGGACTGGACAGACATGTACGCGCATAAATAATTTGGAACCGCTCATGAACTCACGCACGTTTATCGACCCAACTTGGCAGCTCTGCGGCGTTGATGGGCGAACTTTCCTACATATTGCTTTCACAGCGCTAATTCGCTTCTTGTGACAAACACGAATACATTTGACTTTGGGTCCACCTTAGAGCCCAGACCTTCCAAGTCTTCCGCTTTATCGGAAGATCTTCCGCTTTTTCCGGTTTTTGAAAACATCTTCCGCTTTTCCGCTACGTTTTGAAAACCTTCCGCTTTTTCGGACTTGGCCGGTGATCGCAGAAAATTAAGAGGTTCTATTGAAAATTAAGAAGTTCTGTTGAAATATTCAGATCGAATACCAAGTTTCTTAAGAGGTAATCATGTTTAATAGTTCTATTAAATGGTTTGAAACTCCGCCATTTGGCGGCGCGTTGTTTTTCAACGAATGATATTGCAGTAAAACATTTTCTCCGTATATTTTTCACCCCGCCATTTTTAAAGTCTCTGTTTACAGCGAATTTGAATCCTCGTGAACTTTTTCGTTTATAGTTTTAAGGTTTTGTTCGTTGTTAAAGATAGTGTTGTTAGTTGTTAATAGTTGTTTCCTTGCGCCACGAAGTAAGATGGGTAAAATGACAGGAGAGAACGGAGGCAATCCACCGACGAAAAAGAAACTACGCCGCAAAGTTTTGAGAAGAATACGCCTCTGGCTCTGAAGACTGTGCCGCTACTCAACCCAGCGAACAGACGTAAGGGCTGCTATTGGTAAATGATTGGTCTAATGATTTAAAAGCAGCTGTTATGCTTATTTTAAGGATTCTAAATTCTAATACACTTTCTGACTACTGCTAGTTTAATGTGTTTTCACTTAAAAATCTATTTGCACTTACATACCATGTCGTGTGTGCTGTCCATATCTTTATCTAAAAATAATTTCAGATAAACAGAAGACAATAATAATTTTTTTCAAAATGTGGAAGAGACTGCATCATTTAATGTTTTATGCTGTACAGCAGTCATTCATCTTCATGAACCATGTGCTTTTCTAACCTTTTCATAAAGAAAATGTTTATGATTTTATAAACATGGTTCAACATTTTGTTTTCAGTGCTGTCTCTAATTGAGACGTTTGTCCCTGGCACTTCAGATGATGACCTGGATAGCACCGTTCAGGAATGGATAGACTTCCAGGTAGCCACAGATTTGCCCGAGTTCATCGAGGTGGACGAGCGGTGTTACAGTTGAAGGGCTGATGAAAACTTTAGTCATCCTTCCCTACGACCAGGCAAAGAATGACAAGAAGTTCCGAGCATCACTAAGTGCAGAGACGCTGTGTAGTCTGCTGTACTGCAAGATCAACGTGGACTGCGAGTACCACCAGTTGTACAATGAGGACCACAGACCGGTCATCTGAGACCTGAATGTGTGGCGAGGAAACACCTATGATAATGGATATAATGTAGTCTGCACTGGCAATCAGCTGTCTGAGATGGTAAATAAACTGTATATAATGTTCTTCACGTCGTTATTTAGTATCATCAAATTTGATTGTTTTTTCGAGAAAAAGTCTTCTGTCTTTTTAGTACAGGAAGAGGAAGATCTTATGCTTTTTATTTATTAAAATGTTGGAAGGTCTGAGAGCCACGTATAATTAGCTGGCCTCGCAAAATATTGCTTTCACAGCGTTAATTCGCTTCTGGTAGCGAACATGAATACATTTGACTTTGGGTCCACTTTAGAGCCATGTATAAATAGCTGGCCTCGCAAAATTCGATGGCATGTGATATGGCGGTCGACTAACAACTACGTAATTTACCATAAGATGGCGACACTGAGGTTTCATTTACGTACGTTGGTCGCTAGAGGGAAGAGCCTACTTCCGCAATAAGTGCATGGCTGAACAGTGTTTTGTTTTTTGTACACTAAATGATCAAAAATATTCGTGTGTAAAAGCGACACAGTTGTATTCCAGCTTTAGTTAGTATATTGTTAACAAAGTAACGTTTTGCAACACAAACTGTTGATCTATGACTGTACGTCATCGTCGCATTCTAATTCGAAAGCATACCCCACTGCCCTGGCCTGGGCCTAGCTGTTGCTACGCTTGTGTGGCCGCACGGCTGAAGACAAAGTCAAGAAGGCGGGAGTGTACCCATCTTGTTCAGGCTGCGCAACACGAGGAAACGTCCTATGCGTGATTCATCTGGTGCGTCGACTGACATACTTTTGGTGATGCCTGCATTTTAAGGCCACCTTTTGGAAAGTTTTACTGCGAAAGCTTGTGTTGTGACAGGCTTTCGCAGTAAAACTTTCCAAAAGGTGGCCTTAAAATGCAGGCATCACCAAAAGTATGTCAGTGTCTATGCCTATGCCATGGCTATGTCTATGAAGTGTATGGGCCAGTACTACAGTAGTCCACCCATCCACTAGACACTACATATTTCGTTGGACAGGAATCATGATAAATTAGCATTGCCCCTAAAGTTCTTTATAATATTTATAAACTTGTATTCATATAGATTATATATATATATATATATTGATAAGCTAGTAGTGCCTGGTTACCAGAGGAAGATACCACGAACTCGTGAGGCGCGTGATTCAGATTGTGTTGCAGAGCATTGGACTTTTAGTTGAGGGACTGGGTTTCTGAACCATATGCTACCGTTATGAAAACTGGGCAATTTCATTTATGCCACGTTGCCTTTTGGAAAAGACAATAAAAGCTGTGGGTCCCTCCTACCTGTATATTGTACTGATAGTTGCTTGTGTCTTTCGTCACAGAGCTAGTTATCTCTAAACACTGGCAGCAACAATGTATTGTGTATAAAACTGTGCATATTGTATTGATATTTGTCTTTCGGAAGATACACTAACACTTGTTGGTCCATTCTACCTGGCGTCTATGCCAGGGGAAGTGAAAGATCCCTACTAGATAAGTGTGCAACTTGTCGTGGACATACATGGCAAAATATGCTTGCAAAGATCCCAGCCCTATAATGGAAGATGATCAAAATTAATTAATATTTTGTATGCAAGATTTGAAAATCAGTCCATTACCCCAACTCGTACATGAATCGTGATATGCTCAAGTACACTTGTCAGAAAACAGTTTGTCTTTTTGTAGTGGCGGCGTGAGTTGACGCTGTCCAGCATGGATCGTGGTGTAGTTCCGGAAGAGGTGAAGAAGGAGATCCGCTCCATCTTGCTGTCGAAGGTTGGAGGAGTGCGACAGGCAAACTTCCAAAAAGACTTCGCTCATTTTATGGGACATCCACTGAACCTTAAAGCTCTCAAGATGAATAGGTTGTCTGACCTGATTGAGGCGATTCCTGACGTTGCGGTGTAAGTTTCATGCATGCCTAGAGGGCACCATAAATATGGCAATGAATAAAATTTGTGATAGTAATTCTGTTTGGTAATAATTGCCAGTGCAGTTACTAGCCTGAGACATATCAGGTTCAGCCATGTGTGAATTAGTACAAGTGTGAATGAATCGGTACTGGGGAAATTGTACACACTAAACAGTAGACACTAGTTAACACAACTGAAAAATACCAACTATCAACTGGGGTGAGCTGTGGGCAGGTCATTCAAACAGGCAAGATTTGGAGGGAAGACCTAGACAGTAGAATGCCCACTGGTAGAGTCAAAGGGTGATAAGTTGATGGTTAATCATGGCTTGATAGCCTCTGCAAATATGCCTAAAGTAAACATTTGGGGCTGGCTGCTTCCAGCCAAGTGAACTTAAGTGGCCTGTTGTGGGGCCATTAGATCTATGCAAAAGACTACATTCATGCCAAAAATATGCATCTGTAACATCAGTATTCTGTATGTACTATGTAGTAGTAATATGTACTCTGTAATGTGTGTACTGCGTATGCAATACAATGTATTGCTATGGAATGCATTATACAGGTGTACAAAGTCAAACACATAGTATACTACGTACCCAGATAATCCAACACCCCTTTTATCCTTAACAGTAACGATACAATACACATTTGAGCTATAGAAGAATGATGGGAAACATGCATTAACTGTGATGAAGCCAGTGAAACAAGTGCCACTACTCCAGTAACAGTGTTTTGGAAAGCCAGTACATGTTTCAAGAATTAAAATACAAAGATATGGGTATTAGACTATGCTTATATTTTATATGAATTGTATCTATTAAAAGAATGCACATTATTAAAACTATACCAGTGGAAGTCCCATTGCTAAACTGCATTCCACTGAGGTAGGTAAGGTAAAGTCATCCCCCAGGCATTACGCCTTAGGAAGCCATGAAGGCTTATATGGCCAGTGCTTAAACCTGGTTTCTGTAATGCGAAGTAACTTAGGTTGCAGTTATACTGACTCTCCTGGAGGGGACACTAGTCCATCGCAGGTACCTTCCAAACAGTGTTTGTACTCATTTGCAGCTGAGTAGACTGAGGCAAAGTAGGGTAAACGAAATTGCCTAAGCTTCGAAAACGAACCGTGCCAAGTGTGGGTCATTCCACTGATGTCATTCATAATTACATGCAAGGTCTCAATTTGCAAATACGTAATACTACAGAAATAATGTTAAACATTCATTAACCAGAAATACATTTTTAATAAATTTTTAGCAATATTAAAATTAATAATCTGGGTTTTGTATTAATATTTTTATTAGGTCCAGGCCAGGCCCGCTCCCACAAGGCCCGGCCCAAGCCCGATGGGTTTAATATTTTTCAGGCCCGACCCGGGCCTGCAAAATGTAGACCCGGCCCACAAAATTTAGTAGAGGCCAGGCCAGCGGGCTGGGCTTGGCCCGTGCAGGGCACTATTGTGTACATGCACCTATTTGTGTAGAGATGAGAAATAATTTCTACAATGTTTAGAATAAACTAATTATTATAAGTAATGCAAAAAGGGGTGAGTGACTCCTATTAAGACAAATTTGTCGCTGTCAGTTAGCTTTTTTCCATGTGCAACTGCATGTGCAGATAGATGTGTGACAAAGAGTCTATTAGAAATAATCATTTGATTTGACATCAAATATTTTAAAGACTATAAAGTTGTTTCTGAAATAAAGTTCAGATGCTTCAAAAAATTTTCTTGAAAAAGTGCCTTTCCCCCAAATGTTCTTGAATTTTACTTTATACTTTCTGTATGAACCCTGCGTATATTTTTTATCTCCTGCAATGCTAGAGGGCTATTTCCACAATGTTTCATTATGTGAAATTATATACGTTTGTAAATTATACATGAGTTAGTTGTACGTAAGTTGTACATGACAAGACAGTTGTACATTTAACAAAGATTGCCATCCAAAACAAAAAAATCGAGATGCAAGGAAGCCATTGATTTATTGAGAGTCCAACGATTTATCATCTGTGTATAACTGGTCCTTCTGGGATATTTATCAGTTTTATTTTTAAACATATTCATGCTACTTACATTTACAACGTATGTGGGTAGTCATACATGTGCTGTGTAAGAGAACTGACTTTTACAGAATTGAGCGCAGTGAAAAGGATGGTCAAAACTATATCCGAGGGGTGAAAGACCCAAACATGTTCATGAACAGGACGGCTTGTAAGGCCCAGTACAAGCCAAAGCCCAAATCAAAACAGTTAGTGAAGCCAGGTATGTACGTTCTGGTTATTTAAATGTTGCTCTCCTCTTTATACCTGAAGTTCGGATGAGGCTGGCACCGATACCAGTTGTTGACTTGTCTTTTCTTTCTTCTTCATCACTGATCCCGTTTCACTGCTATTTCTACCACCTGTCTCCACTCCCCCCATTCCCCACTCTCATTCTCCACTCCCCCCATTCCCCACTCTCATTCTCCACTCCCCCCATTCCCCACTCTCATTCTCCACTCCCCCCATTCTCCACTCCCCCATTCCCCACTCTCATTCTCCACTCCCCCATTCCCCACTCTCATTCTCCCCTCCCCCCATTCCCCACTCCCCCCATTCCCCACTCTCATTCTCCCCTCCCAATCCTGCCAAATCTCTCTTCACACAATCCTCATATCTCAGTCGTCTCCTTCTTCCCTCCACTCTGAGCCCATCGTCAACCGTCCCCTTCCATTCTTTCCAAATGTCCAGCTCACTTTAGTCGACTCCTCACCAGCTTCCTCCTGAACCTCCCTTTCATGCCAACCTCCTCCCTCAGCTCCTCCATTCTTCACTTGTCTACTCTTTTCACTCCCGTAATTCTTCTCAGGGGGTGAATTTTGCAAACTTTGACTTTCTCTTGTTGTTTTTCTGTCATTGCAGTGGACAAGTCAGTGACAAGTTGCTTTAAATAAATTGTTTGCCCCTTCAAAATGTTTTCTAATTAAACATGTTTGTATCAAAATGGTGTCATCATTTGAATTTCCCATATATGTGTGGATTATTTGTTCCTGTTTTAATATTAGGCATATATTTCTGGGGCACCGAGGTTAGACAATTGAGAGAATCCCAGTTTTAGTCCTCTTGGGCAATTTTGTTCACTCCACGTTGCTCCAGTTCACGCAGCTGTATACATAAGTGGTTGGTTGTAGGTAGAGGTGGCTATGTGACGAATAGTCTTCACGCAGTAATTGCAACATGGCTGAATGCTTCCTAGAGAAGTCGTGTTGGCATTGAATGAACAGGTCTGCCAGGGGGTGAAGTGTAAAGTAGTTTCAACAGTCCCAAGGACTGGATACCGCGCTATATAACAACATACCTTTACCATATATTTGAATGAATATGGTACATTTTGTGTTGCATTGTTTAGCAGCTAGGAAGACTGCTGCTACTATGGTGGAACTAGATGTGAATTCAGAACTTGTGCAACAATGGAGTGAGGAGCTTGTACCAAACCTTCAAGGTCTCTACGCTGTTGCCTGCATCAAAAACAACATGACACGTGAGGTATGGCTGTAGGATTATCACGGCCTGTTTACACGAGCGATTTTTGCCCCTGTTTTTTTAGGCGACACTGGCGCGTGACAATGCACAGCTAATTTACGTGTGCATTTAGATGAGCGACGTGTCGAGACGTTCAACTAGAGTACAACTTGTATGCTCGCAGTAGTCCTGACTTCAACTTTGGTGAAAAGTTACGATGTGTGCACCTGCTATTGGTAACGGTGGTCACAGCTTCAAAATATTTGTTGATATAGGGACGCATTATCCATGAATCAAAGTGATTTAGAGGTGTGTAATTGTTTGAAAAATTAACTGAAGATGGTAAACATGATATTGGAAAATGATGGAAACACATTTTGAGTAATTTCAGATATTGTTTTTTTGTCTCCCCTTCAAAATAATCACATACATTGTGTGTAAGTCACATGTATTGTATGTAGGTCACATATGTTGTACTTAATTGTGCTTTAAAACAAATTGTGCATCAGTTTATGTTCTTCCAGGACATTGACAAAGTCTTCTCAGAGTTTGGCGACATCGTAGAAGTGGGCTTTGCTTCAAAGTAAGTTAAACAGGTGGCTGATCGATCCATGATTGATCATAGAAGTTAATCAAAATATGTTTTATATAAATATGTTTTATATACATAACTTTTTCTATTTGTATATCGATATGTACCAATATCTATCAATAAAAGAGAAATAACAAAATTGTGTCGTTTCTTGTTATATTTTCGGTTTCACCATATCAAGGCATGTATGTAGACATGCATGGTACGCTCGCTCGTCATAACTTGGCATTGGCAGTAACTGGAACAATGGAACAGGATAGCCAACCAAGTCTTCTCTCTTCCTGTCAGTTTGTACTAATTATCATGTCACAATCTCAGACATATAAGTAATGGAATGACAGGGAATGAAATTCAGAATGAACATCATTGAAAAATTTTATAAATTCCTTGTGATCATTTCCTTGATGATCGGAATCATGAACCAATCGGTTGTCGATGAAATCGATTTATCGGAACAGCACTACTGTATGGTTTCTGTAGTAACTTTGTTTTGTTGTGTCTAAATAAATATTTCCTGTTTGCAGGTATGTATTTGTGCGCTACGGAAGCCAAGCAGAAGCCCTGCAAGCTGTGGCAGCACTGCACAAGTCTGACATCAAAGTGTTTGTCCCGAAGGAAAAGGCTTCTACAAGGCAAGACGCCAGCAGGAAGCCCGATACCACCTCGCACTACAATTCGCCAAAGAAGTCTACCAGGACATTCGATTCCAACTGGAACCCTGATGGTGGTTCGTCGTCAAGGGGTTCCAAATGGGGAACCAAAACACATAATATTGTCCGGCACCCTGATGCTGCCTCGCCCTACCGGGGACCCAAGAAACCAAACAGGTCTTCAGAAGCCAACAGGGATACAGGTAGGTCTTTACTAGTGCTCGAGGCAGGTCATGTTGCAGTAGTATTTTTCTATCTAGTGTTATTCTATCTCATTTTATTTGATTTTTTTTCTCTTTTGCACACTATGGTTTAATTTGAATTAAAAGTTTTACCTATATTTGTATATATACAGTGCAACACACTTATAACAAACATGGATACAACGAATTGATGGATATAACGAACTGATTTCTTACGTATGGATTTTTCCCCTATCTTTTCCATTATAAGCATTCGTGCATATTACGAACACGGGTATAACGAATTCACGGTTATTATGAACACCTTTGCCAGAAAAAATTCAATTTCTTCACAAATACTTCCCGTCCGTGACCAGGAAGCCATGCCTTGGCCACGCAGAGCATCAGTGACAAAGTATTTAGGTCAATGAGGTCAATCTTCAAAGGTGATTGTTAGCTGCCCACAAAGCTATGTTTAAATAAACATTGGTGCGAATCCGACTCATCTCCTGCTGAGCAGATAAAGAACATCGCCAAGTGTTTTGACAGGCTGCACGATATATGACAATTCATCCATAACAGGGCTATGCAGTGAAACGATGCTGCAGTGCACTGTGACTGGTTTGAGGATTTCCTTTTGTCTGTGGCTCTAGCCAACATCAAACAAACGTCAGTGAAGGACTTCTTCAAAGCAAATTAACTGGTGCCATTCTGTGTGTGTTGTACAAGAAGAAGTACTGTAGTTACAGTTCGTGTTTTAATGTGCTTGGGCGCGGCGTGCTCGCCATGTGTTTATGTCATATTTCGTTACTTTTTCACAGACGGTAGACTGCGATGTTATACTTAAACTACAATTAATAGTAACATTTGTAACTGTTTTATGTGCCATAAAATACAGCAACATATCTTTGCGTTTGATAGACAACTGTCGAATAGTTTAAAAACTGTCACATACAACACTGCCACCTAGTGGGTAAATGCATAGATGCATATAGCTACCCACAAAGTAGTTCGTTATAAGCGTGTTGCTCTGTATAATATATATACACACCATGTTTGATACAATAAGCATACAGTACGCTTAGCAAAAGTGGGCCATTGAAAAATGTCAAGGAATCTGTTCTTATAAGTGTACACCAAAAGTGCTATTAAACGATAATTATTAGTGTGGGAAATTTGATGTAGGAATAAATTCATTAAAATTATTAGCATCATTATAGGTAATATTAAAAGTAAAACGAAATCTTAATCTTTTCAGTGACACTTATTCTGTTATTAAAGATATGTAAGTACTATAATATACTGTCATTAGTAAGATAATTAAGCTGTAAATAGCAAGGGGGTCAGTCACAGATTTATTATGCACACATAATAGGAATATGTCTGTCCAAAGTCACCAGTTGTTATAAGGTACTGTATTAGATTTATGATTAATATTTGAGCCGCAAAATGCGTTATCTGCCCAAATCACATTAATTTAATTCAGGCTAGATTTCTGTTGCCTTCTACTTGATAGTACAGGTAGTTGAGGTAAAGTGTTTTCAGACAAAACATGATATATGCCATGCTGTTGACAAGTGAAATAATGTTTTTTATTTATCCTTTATTCTCTTAACTTTGTGCTGTAGAAAATATAATTGATCTCAGAATGCCCAATTTGGAGATGGCGTTTTTTTTTAATGCGTTTACTTTGTCTACTGTTCAATCATAATGTACAAAAGAATGTGTTATTTTCCACTGTTGTGTTTTGTGATGTAAGATGGCAGGTGTTGTTCCGCTGCAGGTGAAGATCTGGTTGAAATGTTTGTTGGAAACGTACCATTTGACACAACTGAGGTAAGTGGTCATTAATGTCAGCTGCAGCTCAATGATACCAGAAGGTATGTTGGTTTAACGTACAATGTCTGATTGTTTTTTTATTGTAAATAACGTTATATAATTATACAGTTGAACCTCGCTTTATGGACACCTCGGTAGTACAGCCACCTTGTCATTATGGTCACCTCGGTAGTACAGCCACCTTGTCATTATGGTCACCTCTGTAGTACAGCCACCTTGTCATTATGGTCACCTCGGTAGTACAGCCACCTTGTCATTATGGTCACCTCGGTAGTACAGCCACCTTGTCATTATGGTCACCTCGGTAGTACAGCCACCTTGTCATTATGGTCACCTCGGTAGTACAGCCACCTTGTCATTATGGTCACCTCGGTAGTACAGCCACCTTGTCATTATGGTCACCTCGGTAGTACAGCCACCTTGTCATTATGGTCACCTCGGTAGTACAGCCACCTTGTCAGTATGGTCACCTCGGTAGTACAGCCACCTTGTCATTATGGTTACCCTGGGACAGTTCTAAGTTGTTTCGATAACAGTAAAGTATAGAACATAAGTCCTGCTAATACAATCACCTCACTATTCATGTCACTTTGGCGTAGTCTTGAGTCCATACTAGTGAGGTTCCACTTTTTTCTAACATCTTGACCACCAAAAATGTGTTTTTATTTATTACAATTAAAATTTTTTATTTCACCATTATCTGATTGCCTTCGAGAACAGCCGTGGACAATGTCCAATGACTGTCAACAAAGTTTATTGAGGGTAATTATTCACGCGGCACATCGCTAACACCAATAAAATGATGCTCACTTCCACATGCAATGTAAACATGGTGTTTGTCCAAAGGATTTAAATTAAACAGGTAACGGTCAAAGTGGATTTTTTATTTGGTTCATTAAAAGACATTTCAGTAGTCAGTATCGTAGAATAAATATAGTTTGTACTATGCAAAATTATAAAATTATTTTATGATAAAGATGAACAGACTGCTTCAGTAACTTAAAAAACAAACTGCTTTCTAATAAGAAAATGTACAGGTACCGTTTTCTGCCTATTAAGCATACATACCCTAATTAGCACACACCCCCTCTTAATCAGCAGGATCCATAATTGTAATTTGACTAGTGTGGAATAACTGAAAAGTGTCGCCATCTAGTGTTAAACAATTGGCACCACTTTTCAGTTGTTCTACGCTAGCCAGCAAATGACACCACTAGTGTTAAACAGTTACCTTATTGTCTAGAGAAATAAATTTTGGTGTACGCTTATTAGAACAGATTCCCTGACATTTTCCATGACCCAATTTTTTCCCCAGTGTACTGTACACTTACAACCATACGATGTAAGTGGTCATTGGACTAGGCCACATTTTGTCTTCGCTGTGTCACGTTGATGGTGGCGACAATGCGGCCGATATGCACTGGTGGTCTTGAATAGGCACCTGTTTACCTGGTGATTATTGAGTACATATTTAATTGCATTAACATGCTGAATGAAAGTACAAAGATTAAAGTTTTTTAAAACCGAAAACTTTATTGATGTAGTTTACATACTACCCCATTCTTCGTGAGGAAGTGGAGGCTGCAGTAAAGTCTCTAAAAAAAGGAAAGTCAGCTGGAATTGATAACATACCAGCAGAACTGGTTCAAGCTGGGGGAGAAGCCTTGATTACCACACTTACAACAATCTGCAACAAGATCTGGCAGACAGGAGAATGGCCCACCTCATGGACTCAGCCACTGATCATCACACTTCCCAAGAAAGGTAACCTACAGATGTGCCAAAACTACAGAATAATCGGCCTCATCAGCCACTCGAGCAAAGTCATGTTGAAGATACTACTCAACAGACTCGAACCCAAGCAAAAGAGATCATCGCTGAAGAACAAGCGGATTTTCGAGCAGGACTGAGCACCACTGAACAGATTTTCAACCTTAGAATCCTTTGCGAGAAACACCTTCAACATCAGCAAAGCCTGTATCATGTCTTCATAGATTTCAAGAAGGCCTTTGATAAGGTATGGCATGCGGCCCTATGGGCAACCATGAGGAAGTATAACATTGGCTCCAAGCTTGTCCGAACCATTGAACACTTATATGACAATGCCACCAATGCAGTAACCTTCAACAGCAGCATAGGAGACTGGTTTCGAACAACTGTTGGAGTTCGACAAGGATGCCTACTATCACCAACATTTTTCTGGAAAGGATCATGACTGATGCTTTAGAAAACCATCAAGGCACTGTCAGCATTGGAGGCAGGACAATCACCAACTTTCGTTTTGCTGATGACATTGACGGCTTAGCAGGAGATGAACAAGAACTAGTCAATTTAGTGGAGCGCCTCGAGAAAACATCTACATCATACGGCATGGAGATCAGTGCCGAAAAAACCAAACTGATGATGAACAACACACAAGGCATCAGCACAGAGGTCAAAGTTAATGGACAGAGACTTGAGACAGTAAAAAGCTTCAGGCACCTGGGATCAATTATCACAGATGAGGGTTCGAAACCAGAGATACTTGCCAGGATTGCACAGACAACAGCAGCACTAACAAGGTTGAAACCCTTATGGAATGACAGAAACATCACTGTCAGTTCGAAAATAAGGCTGATGCGCTCCTTTGTCATGTCCATCATTCTGTACGCTTCTGAAACATGGACCCTCTCAGCAGATCTACAGAAGAGGATACAAGCCATGGAAATGAGGTGCTTTCGGGAGATCTTGCGCATATCATACAGAGACCATGTTACTAACGAAGCTGTCCACAACAAGATCAAACAAGCCATTGAACCATATGATGACCTTCTTACAACAGTTAAGAAGCGTAAACTGAAGTGGTACAGCCATGTATCACGATCATCTGGCCTTGCAAAGACTATATTGCAAGGTACCGTAAGAGGGGGAGACAAAGAGATAGACAGAAGAAGAGGTTGGAAGACAACATCAAAGAGTGGACAGGAATGGAGTTCGCTGACTCCCAGAGGGCTGTCGAGAACAGGGAAACACGGAGAGAGCTAGTTAGAAAGTCATCAATGGTGCCCCAACGATCCTTACGGGTTATGGGTAAGTGAAGTGAAAAAGATACATAGAAATACAAATACATATAGGACAATTAAACAGTAAATCCAGCAGTATCGGCATCTGTGTATGCAACCTTGCCGCTCTATTGTGATACCTATTGTTAGGTCGAATATGGTACTTTGTTGTATAACATGGCATCTAGCCAAATATCCCCACAGATATTCTGCTAGTATGGAGAGTATATGCAAACGTATTTTCAGACATTACAGTGATGGACACTTAATTTACATGTGGCTTAATTTACCCTGTGTTTTTTCCAGACTGATCTTGTGACCCTGTTTGGAGACTTTAACATTGTCAAAATCCGAATGAAGGGCAACGATACGAAGAGGTAAGCTGTTTAACCCATTGTCACTATACGAAGAGGTAAGCTATTTAACTCATTGTCACTATACGAAGAGGTAAGCTATTTACCTCATTGTCACTATACGAAGAGGTAAGCTATTTAACCCATTGTCACTATACGAAGAGGTAAGCTATTTTAACCACTGTCACTATTTGTGTGCAAGTAAGGATGTTGAATTATCTACACAATGGTATGCTTTTGAATCACCAAATTATGTTGACCACGCTGCGCTTGGCATGTAAACATTTTGAAAATGCATCACAAATTCACAACATGTGTCTGCAATGTCCCGTTACTGAGCTTCAGTTGAAAGATAATTGAATTACCTACATTTTGGTATACAAAAATCGATGCCCAGAGAACGTTCGTCAATACCTCGAAAGATCATCGATTGTCAACTCAAAAGTTGTAAAAATGCAACACAAAGCACCATCAAACAAAGTATTGGAATTATCCATTATTCCTCTGGTATATGTAGGGAATTAGTGCATCACTTGAACACCAGGTTGACCTACGTGCATCTCAGTTTACTGTAGTTCTGTCTGAGCACAGTCTCATTTGGCTGTTGTTGGCCAATCTGGGAAGAATGCTCTTCGCCCTCTGTGATTCATGTTAAGATTGTGACAGACAAAATAATGTAATTACCCTTCCATCCTGATTTTATGACTTCTTGTATGGGGTTGAAGTTGTCTTATTTTAACTTTGAATTTGTTTTTTTTTTCTCAGCTATTCTTTGTGTTAACATTTTTCAGCGGTGGAAAATGTTTCGTTCTCGTTTTGTGCCAGTGATATATTCTGAATATTTAATTAATACTTGTTTCTTGTGTCTCTCATATGACATGCGTATTGATGGTAGGTCAGCTTGTTCCTTGTTCACAGGTTAACAGCCAATAATCCTGAGTGAAATGACCAGTGTCTTACTGTTCCTCTCTCTCTTCCTCTCGTAGGTTTGCATTTGTGCAACTTCCATCAGCCGAGGTCGCGCAGATGGTACAAACATTCCACAAGAAGAAATGTGGGAAATATGCCTTAGTTGTGGCAAATGTGAAAAGTAACCACTCCGATTCAGGTGCACAACAATCACCCCCGTCAAACGGCCCCCAGAAGTACGAGAGTTCAATGTACCAGAAACCTGTAAGTTTTCCTTTTGTGTTATTGTCAAATGCTAACTACTCTCGTAAATGTAGTTTTTCACTTTTGCTCGATTAATTTTTTTAATCACCTGAGCACAGTTTGAAGCAGGATTGTTTGATTTAAATCATGATTTAAATCACTCAAAAAATCATTTTAGGAATGTGACACCAAGAAAAGTTCTGTTCTTGCATCTCACTATGGTATGCATGTTTTATGTATGTTTAATCGAAAACCATTTCCATAATATTATTTAGAAGTCAGCTGTCCTCTGTTAAAACAGGCACCCTAATTAATTTGAATAGAATATGTTTGAAATGGTAGAATCTGTTTGAAATTGTATAATGTAATTATCTTTTCATTCTGATTTTATATCTACATATCAGATTTGATTAAATAAATAATATTGATTTAAATAAAAAATCCAACTTGTTTAATCATTACTTAACCATGGTGTCATAATGTAATACCAGATATTGCAATGGAATACCACTGGTGCTAGGAAGTCCGTATAAGACTGCCATATTTGACTTTCCAGGGCTTTCCATGCAGCTTAGGCATTTGTTAATTATTCAGGCATTTATAAATAAATATTTCCTAGCAAAACGAGAGGTAGATTTATTTCCATTATCATTATTATTATTTTTCTTAAAGCATCTTCCAACATATTGTTTTTAACATTATCTTAAATAATATTGCTGCAGTACGCTGTTTATATACATGATATTTATATAAGAGATGTTTAACATGTTTGGTGTCATATGTATGTGGGAAATGTATAATTGGTGGAAACAAGATATTGCGAATACTAAAAATGGCTGCTAGTTTCAATTTGAAATGCCCATGTAATGGGAGTGACCATTTCCATGTTTCAGGGTGAAAATAACAGACCTCCTTTACCCAATTTGGAAAGTGGTCTTCCCATGCCAGATTTGGAGAGTAATCTTCCTTTGCCGGGTTTGGAGAGTAATCTTCCTTTGCCGGGTTTGGAAAGTAATCTTCCATTGCCGAGTTTGGAAATGGCAGCAGATGAGTATGAATGGGATGGAAGCTTCCACGGACAGACCGCACGTTATAACTCACACCCACCGAGGCGTATGTCATTTCCATCTATACTGTAAAACAGGTTGTTGTTGTGCTTGTGTTCCTGGCTGTTTCCTCATATCGCCATTAGTTCTGCATGTATTTGGTCGAAATTTTGCTTGGGGTCCATGTGAATGGTACGTACATTTAAATATCATAAGAGACCAGTTCCAAGTGTGTTTTAATAGTTTATTTAGTTACACAAAATCAGCGCTGGTTCTTAATGTACGACACTGACACAAATTTTCCCATTTTTGGAGTGTTGGTGTCGCCCAGTTCCTGGACGAGTATAGTTATCATTTCATTTCTTAGGGGGTTTCCACCGATCATGTGTACATTGTAGGTTATTTTTTAATGGATACACGCGAAGCCAGACACAAATTTCAGTATTTTAATTAACATGAACATAGGAAGCTATCCTACGTTACAAAAACATATTTTCAATAACACACTAATTGTCACGATTTGGTGACTCTGAGTCTTTTGACTTAACAATTTTTGACACAAAATTGCCAGTGCAGTGGCAACAAGATCTGTTTTCAAAATGGCTAGACTAGGGTTTCTGATTCATAACGTCATTGACGTTTGCACATACAGTCCTGGCTAACGTTGCTATGTTTAATCATCTGTAAAAAAAAGCAGAATAAAAATTAGTAGTCAGTGTATTAATATAACATATGATAATTGGCCATAATAATAATAAGTTAAGTAAAAATAATAAATTTATTATGCAGCCATGGAGGTTGATAATTACAATTTAGTATAGATTAAATTATTTAAAAACAAAAACTTGGCACAGTTTACAGTACATCTTGAAAAAACATTTATTTATTTAATTTTATTCCTTGGTATTTTTGCAGGAACGCATCCTTCAGAATTATTTGTGAGCAACTTTCCGTTTGGAACAACTGAGGTAAGTTGTGATTAGATTTATGAGTGGCCAGCAATATTCTAAGTCAAATTACTTTTATGTACTTTACTAGAATATTATGAGTATCTTTGTGATAAAAAATTTATGATTTTGGCCGAGAAATCAAACATTTGCTTACTTTACCAATGTTTTGTCCATGTTCGGTGGACATCTTTATAAACGATCAATAGATCATAGTAGATGGTATCTTTCCTTATCAAAATTTACAGTCAACAAAAATGAGTACATAAATGAACTCTTCTAGTTGTTTCCAGCACATGGCAACGTTCTGTTAACCCACTAGTCTGTATGTTGTGGTTACTACAATTGTATAGTGCTTCAAGGTCTCATTCAACTAGCCAGCCTTTTGTAGAACATTATCACCAAGCCGATCTTTCTGTGCTGGCATTGTGGGTGTTCATTGTGGGTGTTCATTGTGGGTGTTCATGGTGGTCTTATGAGGCCTCATTCCTTCACTGTCGCCAGAGCGACCTTTATACACTGGCACTGAGGGTGGTCATTGCCAGGGTGACAGTCATCACGAATGGTTCTTTTCATCATCATCATTAATCATGTAACGCGTAGTGTCATTGGGGCACCACCGATGACCTTGAAACCAGCTGTCTCCACTTCTTACTGTCATCTGCCGCCCTTTTTGTCTCTGAAAAGTCCACACCTGTCCACTCTTTGATGTTGTCCTCTGACCTCTTCCTCATCTTCTTGCTCCCCTAACGGTGCCTTGCAGGATGGTCTTTTAAATGAGACAGGACCGACATTAACATGGTCATCATGCTAGACATTCATTACTAAACTTTTGTAGCGAGTAGCATGATTATTTGTCTTACAGGTGCTTAATACATTTGATTTTTTTGCTAGTCTTATTTCAAATTAATTTTGAAACTGAACCTACCTAGTATCCATTGCAACATGCTAGCTCGTTTGTGCAACTTTTGTATGTAGTTCTTGTGAAATCATCAGACAAACTATTAAATGCTTGTTCAAGCATTAACTGAAGTGAAAATTGAAATGCTGAAAAAATCAAGATTTTTTCCTTGGCGAAATTTAGTCATGTGATTGGCGAGAGGATGGAGGTCACGCCCATGATCAGCATTGAGTGTTTTCCATTTTGGATATCCACTATTTAGATCCTTACCAGATCTAACGACTCAAGTCAATTCTTTCGATGATTTGAACAAAAATGGGCATTTTGTATTAAATCAACTGCAGATGTTACTATGACTAATCACACACTACATATTTGGACACCTGTGAACCAGATTTGCAATAGGCTAAATCAGTTGAGGAAGCAGCTTTAAAACAGATCAGTCGGGCAATGTGCGCTGGTGCGCGACTCTAGAAAACTCAAGTCACATGTTGGTTTGACTGACGCAACATCTGCTGAATCGGTTTGAAAATGGAATCGCGGCAACAAATGTGTTGTAATGTGTTGTAATGTGCATCAGTCAATGACGAGACATCGCGCAGTGTCAGGCAATATACACTGGTCTGCAACTCAACAAAACTCATTTGCTACAATAGGAAAATGAAAGCATATTTTTCGTTGATAGTTGTGGAAAACTGCACTTTTTGCATGTCAGGTTCACACAGGCTATGGTGGCGCGCACACGGAGTAACAGAAAATAATGCTACGTTCTCGTCGGTGAGCACCAGAATGAAACAGTTTTGCAGCACAATGTACGCTGAACCAAAGCACACCCGGAGACCACCACTGATAGGCATGTTTATGTGAACGCTATCTCAACTCATTTTTCAACCATTTATGTCATAAATTCCTAATTGTTTTCATTGCCTTTAGTTGGATCTACTTCAACTTTTCGCGTCATTCGGGGCAACCTATGTACAGATGGGAAACAGCCTAGGCACTGACAGATCGTAAGGATGTTTATCTGTGTCACAGTTTCTTTTTTCTGTTAAATTTTTATCTCATCTCAGCAAAAAAAATCATTTCGTTTTATCAAAAAAAGATTATTATATAATTAATGTGGTTATTGTCGCGGCATACATTTGCAGCCTATACCCTTATAAAATACTACATTTTTAGAATATTTAAGATTCACTTGGATTGAGAGGAACAATAAGAAATGTTCTATATATTGACTTTTTGTGACTTTGTTATTGTTAATAGTTTTCAGAGACAAGGCACTATTCTTGACAATATATACTGACTTTTCATGACATTGTTATTTTTAAATATACTTTTTATATTTATATATTTTCTATGGACATAATGCTTATTGTCTGAAATAAACCTTATTATTTTCTTACATGTATTCGGAGAGACAGCACTCTTCTTGACCAGCTTAGATATGTTTTAATTGGTTGACTTGTGATATTTGAAAGCATATGTAAATCTGTTCGATGCAACGTTGTCCAACTTTTCACTTGAGCTAGATTGAACTATTCAACGAGACCACTGATTGAGTGATTCTCTATGTTGCCACCAGGACATGGGCACTGATTAGTTTCAACAGCGAGGAGGAGCGCGACGAAGCCTTCATCAATAATTACGACACCTTCTACAACAATCGCCCCCTAGTGGTGAACATTGCATACAGCTCAAATCCTCCCGAGGTAGAATTTGCAATGCGTATGCAGGTTCAACCTGAGATGCTCCCAGTCGATGATTTACAGATGCCTTCATTCGATGATTTAGAGATGCCTCCAGCCAATGACTGTCATGAGAACTTTCTGGTGACGGTGCCTACTGACACAGGTAAAGGGTCTCGTGATGGGCAGTGGGTATTGGCGGTAGAATTTATAAAGGGCAACTGAATGGCAATCAGACTTGTGCTCAGTTGCCGTATTCGACCTATTAAGCGTACATGCCCCAATTAACGTACACCCCGTTTTTAATCAGCAGGATCCATAATTGTAATTTGACTAGTGTGAAACAACTGAAAAGTGTCGCCATCTGGTGTTATACCGTTGGTACCACTTTTCGGTTGTTCTACGTTGGTCACCAAATTACACCCCTAGTGTTAAAAAGTTACCTTATTGTCTAGAGAAACAAATTTTGGTGTACTCTTAAGAACAGATTCATTGATATTTTTCTATAGCACAATTTTTTTTCAAACATGCTGTATGCTTATTAGATTGAATACATACATTATATTAATTCCAGTTATATCACTTCCAATTGATACCTGTACCAATTCCAACTGAAAAAATCCAAAATTCCAATTATCAATTCCATATTGAAATAGAAGTATGTGAACACAGCAACAGTAAATATACTCAACTCAAAAGTAAATATACTCAACTCTAAAAAATACATCTGTTACAGCAGGTTTATTTGTAGCAAATATTTGGAGTTGCATGGTGTAATTGAAAATGTCATTGAAAAGAAACTGAAAGTACCAATTACATTTTCACCAATTGCGTTTGTAACCAAAACACCAGTTCTGGAATTGGCCTTTCAGTTTCAAATACAATGTAATTGACCCCAAGTTTGATGGCGATTAATAATGATGATGATGCCTTGTGTAGCACTGCCTAGACATGGCGCTTTTCAGCATTATCAGAGCTAGTTTTGGCAGCAGCTAATTCAGTGACCATTATGTGGGATATTTTACTTCCACCGGCATAAAGAAATTGTAAGTTAGTGTGGTATATAATTAAAGGGTTTGATTTTGTACATTTGATTACATGTAAGAAGTGGTATATGTTAAAAAAACGTCATATGGTATTGAACTATATATTGGACATGTCATTATTATCTTTTTCAAGTTAATTTTTGAAAATGTTAAACCTATGACTACATCACTATTATATAATGATGATAATCGTACAGCTTATTATCTTTTTCAAGTTAATTTTAGAAAATTTGAAACCTATGACTAGGCCACTATTATATAATGATGATAATCGTACAAAAAATCTGACTTAGCATTGTATAAAATAAAGTAGAAATAAAAAAAGCAGTTTGTCCTTTAAAAAAGTCGCATAAATTGTTTTAAAAAAAAATACCTAAGTGTAATTTGCATTGCCTCCACACAGAAGCGTCGCAGAGACGGGTGCAGAAAGTGATCACACCCGGGGAACAGTTTCAACCCAACTACCCTCCCCAGTTTCACGGCGCCAACGGCGGCGTATCCCAGCATGCACCATACCACCAGAGGGCACCACTGTTGGTGCAGCCATCCAACAGACCAGTGGCACAACAACGTTATTCTTCAGAGCCACCGCCACTAGAAGCGGATAATGTTGGCTTTTACCACCAGATGGCCAGACTGTCATTGCAGATGTCGAACGGAATGGCGCAGTATCCGGAGCCACCACCGCCGCCGCTAGAATATGTGCCACAGCAGTTTTGGTGACGGTTCTTGGACACTGGTGAGTTAGGCTTCTGTTGACAACTTAGCCGCATGGGATGATGTTCTGTGTTGAAAGGATGTTTTTAAAGTTCCCCATCAATTAAATTTTCTTTTCAGGCCCATTCCCCCCAAAAAAACTTCTGATATCGACATTGACGTTTGTGCAAGTTTGCTATTTAGTTTCGGTGCAATAATCGGACAGAATATTTAATTATTTTCTACTGGATCTGGTAAAAATTTGGCAGAGAAAAGGGCAAAAGTGGTCCAGTTCATAATGCTATGACGGTCAAATGCAATTATTTTGATGATTTTAACAAACGTATGCACTCTTGTCAAACCAACAAATCTTAATAAACCAACAAATATTACTATTCACACTCTGCATACTTGAACTTCAATGAATCACATTCATGATGGGCTAAATCAGTTGAGGATGGAGTTTTAATCGAATTACTTATGGCTCTTAGTAAGCTGTCCCTGTGTAACTACAGACCTAATAAAAATTAGGTCAAAGGTAGGCTATCTATGTTTTACCCAAAATCATTCTTTATTTCCCACGACAGGTCATAAAAGCATTGACTTTGAGTGACTGAGCTGGTAGTTTTTTGTTATGAAGACTAAAGTGCCACCTGGCGAGTAAACATTTGTAATGTCTATTTGCGCAAGGAAATGTTAACAGGTATCAACAGGTTAAAGTACCGTATTCGACCTGTTAAGCGAACGTGCCCTAATTAGCGTCCACCCCCTTTTTTAATCAGCAGGATCCATAATTGTAATTTGACTAGTGTGGAACAAATGAAGTGTCACCCTCTGGTGTTAAACATTGGCACCACTTTTCAGTTGTTCCACACTAGTCACCAAATTACACCACTAGTGTTAAACAGTTACTAGTCTAGAGAAAACAATTTTGGTGTATGCTTATAAGAACAGATTCCTTGACATTTCTCCATGGCCCAAATTGTTAGGTTAAGTCAAATACGTTAATTAAATGTCATGTAGCAGGGATGATGGCCTGCAGGTTATACGAAATCAAGTTTTTTAGTGTCGTACATCACAGTTTTTAGATCACGTTCTGGTATCTCAGGTTACTGTTTTATCCCCGATTTCATCATGCTCTTGCAGGTCTCAAAGGTAACCCTCGTCACGGGAAGGAGACGCAACCAAGATGTGTATCTTCAACATTGTTTCCCTACACAAAATGTACTGCTGGCTGACACTGCTTTAATGGACAGCATACACCTCATCAGCGGTCACTGTCTGACAACGTGTGCGTTCTTCGTGTGGTCTCGCATGACCTGATGGTCGGAATGCCCTCAGACTTTCCTCATTTCCTCAACGTCATTTCAAGGGGCGCAAAACTTTGCCATATCAGTGCAGGCAACGAACAAACTGTTATGTGTCTACAAATCATACACAGGCTGCGATAGCTGAGTTACGGAAATTTTGTTTGTCGTGGATACTCGCCTGTTGGAAATAGGAATACATCAGATTGTTTGCTGAATCGTTGGCGTGTTTGATTAGTAATTTATAGTAAACGAGGCTTGCACTTGTCCTTGCTTGTAACACATAGACATCAACAACAAGTTGGTTGAGGTGTACCAAGTACGTAACACATAGATGTCTATGTGTTACAAGCACTTGTCCTTGCTTGTAACACATAGACATCAACAACAAGTTGGTTGAGGTGTACCAAGTACGTAACACATAGATGTCTATGTGTTACAAGCACTTGTCCTTGCTTGTAACACATAGACATCAACAACAAGTTGGTTGAGGTGTACCAAGTACGTAACACATAGATGTCTATGTGTTACAAGCACTTGTCCTTGCTTGTAACACATAGACATCAACAACAAGTTGGTTGAGGTGTACCAAGTACGTAACACATAGATGTCTATGTGTTACAAGCACTTGTCCTTGCTTGTAACACATAGACATCAACAACAAGTTGGTTGAGGTGTACCAAGTACGTAACACATAGATGTCTATGTGTTACAAGCACTTGTCCTTGCTTGTAACACATAGACATCAACAACAAGTTGGTTGAGGTGTACCAAGTACGTAACACATAGATGTCTATGTGTTACAAGCACTTGTCCTTGCTTGTAACACATAGACATCAACAACAAGTTGGTTGAGGTGTACCAAGTACGTAACACATAGATGTCTATGTGTTACAAGCACTTGTCCTTGCTTGTAACACATAGACATCAACAACAAGTTGGTTGAGGTGTACCAAGTACGTTGTGGCATTTATTGTAATATAAATTTTTTTGGTATTTGTTTTGTATTTATGTATAAAGGTCAGTTGCAGTAATAACAATCGAATTATGATTACAACTGAAATTCGAAGTGAAACATTTTCACGTCGTGCTTTGGGTGGAGAGATACCCCAGCCATTTGTATTACAAGTATTGGCGTCATATAACCAGCCTTTCTGCACAAATGATTATATTACTGCCTTGTCATTTTGCTTTTAATTGATCTAATGTAGATATTTTTTCTTCATATTTTGCCTTGTACTTTGTTGTAAAACTTGTAAGTAATGAATAAGATAGTCATTCATTGCTTAATCAAACCCATTGTATGTAATGTGACCGTCTTGTAGCATCTACACCGGGGTACCTTTCGTTGTTGAAAAATTAAACTTGTCCCATATTATCGTGGTTTATACAACTTGATGTATGTTGCTTGTAAAACTACACAGGTAACATGGTTGGCCTATGTTTAAGATCTCCAGTTAATTATGCTGAATTCCTTTTTGTTAAGTGCCTTTTAAAAGCACATATATTGCTTTGTGAACGCACATTGCACTGCAATTTGTGAACTGATCGATGTAATTAAACATTTCATGTCATGAGGCCTGAATTTAAATAGGTTAGGTGTAGTGGCAACTGTGGCGTAATTATGGGGGTATTGTTCCATGAACCCTTTTGGCTTATGTATATATTTTTCATACGCCACTACATGGTAGCATGACAAACGAATGGGTTACTAAGCTTGGTCCCCATGCGACAGCCGAGATAGGCCAGTTAGTGGAAAACAGTGATGTGTTGATATGCCCATATATGTTATGCGTCTACCGTCGGAATTGCTTCAGATTGGTAAAATAAAATTGAGTAAAATTACTAGAAAAATTATTATGTGAATTAAGCCTTATTTTGGTTATCATACTTTGGTTAGTGAAATGACCAGTGTGTTGTGTAATAATGTTGTAAACCATTGCACGATCTCATTCTTGTTAACTACTTCTGTGGCAATTTATGAAAATACGAACTTGAAGAATGGTATAGTAAAGCTTGTATATAGCACTAGGTATTGAGACTCGGTAAATGTGCGCAACATGTATCACAGCGAGGACTCGTTGTGATCGCCATTGCAGATTTTTTTAAGTTGGGCAAGGCCAGTGTTATCAGTGTGCATGTTATAATGATATATATGGTCATATCATAAGCTGCAAGATAAAATGTATAAACTCAGTGGCAAATGTTATTCACTTACTTACATCCATTATTCAACGAAAATAACCATGGGTGTCGTTATCTGGTGATCTGACAGTCTGTGTCCACATCTGCCGGCCAAATGCGTCTCGTGGAAGTCAAGCCTTTGATGTTTTCTATTGTTTTTTGTTCCTGTCTATTTTCTTTTGTCTCTCACTCTGCAGCGGAGTGACTTTTAGTAGGCAACAGACAGCCATCTTCGTGTTGACTGATCTATTGTCTGATTACGTTACGGATGTCATCGTTGGTGACATGACCCGGATATGAGTGCGCAAGATGTTGTGGTGGCATCTCATCTTTACCGATTGTATATTTTAAGACGTGCTGTTAGAGTCCATGTCTGGCTAGCATAGTCATAGAGGGATATAGCTATAACAAGAGTCCACAGCAGTCTTATTTCCCTCCATAATGGATTAAGTCTTGTCAGCGCCGCAGATGTTTGCCATATAACCTACCTTTAACGAAAAAATTACATATTAGCTCTTTCCTTTTTGAGATAAGTGTGAATTCAGGCAAATCCCGTGTCGTAGTGAAACACCTCACATGAATAAATGCACGGTTCATTGTGATTTGCTGGCTGATATGTGACCGTTGAGCATATAATTATTAATTGGCACCTAGCTGAGCCAAGCGTAGCCAACACCATATCAACGATGTCCGACAGGAAAATCAGTGGTCAACTGGTCACACTACCCGGGTTCTAAGGTAAAAGTCGTGATATTCAGGGCTATTGTTCTTTAAATTTATGACAGTGGACAGTTGCTGGCTATTTTGGGGCCGGACGCACCAACACTTCACTATCAGACGCCGAACTGGTTCGAAATTGAGAGGTATATTGTGTTTTTGTTAAGTAAGGTGCGTAATTTTCACGAATTTCCCACATGAGGCCAGTTAATTGATGTATTGATTGAATATGCTATGACACTGGGAAAAGTTTCCTAAGAGCCAATGAAAAGCTGTTATGCATGGCCTCGTGATTACGTAGTCAAACGTGATGGCATTGGGAAATGCAATCTAAAATATAGATTAGGTGATATAAGGAATCCTAAACATCAAAATAACGTCTACATTGTTTTGGCTTCGTGGTGCTAAATAATTGTTTACTGTTGTAGTTTTGCATTGTCCATCTAGAAGAACGTCAAGACAAAAAAGAACGGGCTGGCTATATCTTGTAAAGTTCATAATCTAATTCGGAAGAAATGGCAACAATGAATGATTTGTCTTGTAATATGAGACGTATCGAATAGGTTGAACAGAATACATCGTCGGGGAAACTTGTTGACATACTGGTATTTTGACTTATTTTCTGGCAATCGTTATGACCAATTCCCCGCTGCGTGCGCTCTATACAAGCATGATCAACAATCGTCCCATGGTTCCTTAGTTCGTGCTTGGCTTTAACGGCGTCTGTAATTGGCGCTGAACTTTACATAGAGACTTCGGTGTCGGTCAACAATGCTGTTTGTCAACACGGGCGACGAAATGTCGTATACTTGTCTTTGTAATGTCTCGTGACGCAACACTGTTTGACCTTTGGCAGGTGTCGCGCGCGGACACTTTCACCCGGTCAAGCTTGCATGGGTGCCATTAAGGGAGCGGTAAAATAATAACGTTTCAGTTGACGTGGTCGTTAGCCCACGTACGAGCTTGTGTGTGGCCGAGTCGTACGGAGGCGGAGGGAGAGTGTTGACGTGCAAGGTTCGTGCAGGAAGCTTGGCCATGTAGACGACATGGCCAGATTGAAAGTTGGGTGAAACTTTCTGGAGAAGCGGACGTTGTATATTACTGAGGACGTTGTATATTATTGAGGCTACTTTACAATCGCAGCGGAACTGAAGAAAGTTGAATGCGAAGTACGACTTGGATTAATAAAACCGATCAACGGTAATGTAGCCGTGTGTGTTTGTCTCAGCAGTGTGTATAATGTTGATGTCGTTGTGTGGTACGGTAAAATAACCTCTCTAAAGTGACTTCGTGCAACTTTCAAAGTTATTATTTAAAGATATGAATTGTATGCGGTTCTTAACAGCCAGTTGGCCTATTTTGGAATATGTAACTAAAGTAACTGCATAGAAATATAATGTAATGCGGCAAGACGGTGTTAGTGGTGGAAGGTTAGCGGAGGTTGTCGTGCTAACCTTCAAGGCCCTATCTGTACCTTTACCCATTCTGAGATAAATCACAGAGATTGACGAATACGCTACTTCGACGAAATCGAAGACATGCTGCGCTCGTGTTGCATAGGAAAACCACGAGAAATAACAGTCCAAATCGGCGCGCATCGATTATATTAAAAATATAACATTATTCACCAAGGTGACGTGGAATGCAACACATATTATTAATTGCTGAATTGCGTAAGTTACATGGTATCTACAAAATTTCACATGATAAAAACATTACCTATTTGTATGAATTTTCTTGTTTGTGGGGCAAAAAATTCTCATAGCGTTGATATTCTGAACAAGTTTTGTCAAAACCACGTGCCTCCAGCTCTTTCATGTCACAACCACGCTTACCCTAAAAATTGGCAATTTTTGTCAAATATTAATACGCCTACCGTTGTTTCGTGGATGTCACCACCAAACGACCTACGCACCTTCGAATCAATTTCACACTACAACATCTCACCGCCGAGGGTGCGACATTCCGAACGTTCCAACCTTGCTGGCTGAATACACTTTCTTCTTGGCAAATATAATCATTGAAATCAGCTAAACTGTGCATTTTAGGCACTACATTCGTAACACCTCCGGAAGCCTAACTGTGGTCTGACCTCTGTATCATGTCTGCCCGACGAACTCGGCCGTGTCCCCCGAGCCCGCTGCCCGACCACAAGGCCTGGTTTCTCGGGCGCTTCGTCAGCGAAACGTTCGACGAAAGGGCGCGTGCGCGACTCCGAGCCAACATCCGGTTGACGAAAGGTTCCAGAACGCGGCTTCGGCTGACAGCATGCGGACTTTCTGACGGCAGCAGGTGAGAAATTGTATTATGTTACTTAAGCCTGCACGATATCTGCGACAGATAAAACGCACGAGATTATGAAGGCGTGCAAGATTGCTTAATATCGCATCCGAGTGTTCACAAGTTGTGTTATTCTCATCACACTGAAAACATTATTTTTGCGTTATGCATAGCAGACAATGTTGTAGTTCGCATATACTATTAATAGTAATAGGAATATCCAGGCGTATAAACACGTGTTTACTATAATTGGGTACTATATTTATATACTTCGAACAAACCTCGTCAAGTGCTGCGAAAAAAAACACTTAGTTTAAATATTTTTGTATGTGAAATTATCGCGTTTTCTGGCAGGTACATTAAACTTCATAATTGTGTTATCTAAGTATCAGATGCTCCAGTGAATTACTTAGTGGCGTATCTAGGATCTCGCAAAGGGGTAACCAAGCTTACCGTGAGGTGGCGCAATGGACACATATAAAAAATTAAGCCAATGGGGGCATGGCGCAATGCCCCCCCCCCACACCCCTACACCCCCATAAATACACCACTGGAATTGTTAGATCGCGCGGCATCGGTCCGTTCCGAGACCGGTCAAAGACCATCGAAGCCCACAACTTCTCCCCCATGCGAGACATCCGATCGGTAGGCCAAGACGCCGTCTACAACAACGTGCTCCTCTGTGTGTCTAACTACGGCGTCAGTCAGTGCGAGATCCTCGCCTACCGCCTGAGAAGCGACACGGCCGTGACCGCCTTCCACGACGCCTTCGCGGCGTTGTCTGCAAAGACGAACAACAGGTGCGTTTATATATGCAAGGCACTCGCTCAGTCTGCCGTGGAATCTGTTATACACTTCGGGAGAGGTTCTCGCTCGCCGAAAATGTTCGTTTTCGGAGCCAAATTTATAACCTTATAAAAATGCGATAAACAGCAAAAACACACAATTCGTGTTCGTATGTATTCTTGTTATTATATCACTTAATTTATTTGACAATAACCATGAATAAATGCAAAATTATAACTTTTTTTTGACAACTGTAACATCATGTTGTAAAGTATAGGCCAGTTTGATTTTAATTAGTTTTTATGCGCTAACGTTTAGTAAGTCATTTGGAAGTTTATTCGATGTGTTAAGCCTAGATTAACAACAGAAAAACAGGTTTCTAAAGGTTTATAATTAAACCACCCATGTGGATATCGACACAATCCATATGGTGTCAAAGATTGATGGTACTGTTTAGACACTTCAGCCTTCCCTTTAATCCTGACATTTGTTGCTCTGACCCGAGGGTCAACGTAATTGGGGAACCGAGAAGGAGCCCTGGGAACCCTGGAATTGGCGCAGCTCCAAGAGTTCAAAAGTTTAACTTGCAAAATTGGGAAAGGAAGATTGGCAGACGTCATTGTCCAGTGGTTGAGAGGGTGGGTGGATTTAACAAGTTGACCAATAGTAAAGCGTATTGGGTATTTAAGCAACCACAGCGCCTCTAGTGACGGCGTCTGATTTTGGAAAACTGGGAGTATAAATACCCCGGAGGAGCGTTTACAAGGGGCGGCAAGACTATTTTAAATTCACACTTAGGTGTGTAGTCATGCTGAATTTTAGGCATCCAAATTTTCAGTAAGGGTGGTCCTGGTGGGCCATACCTGCTTTAGCATTAGAATTCCAAATTTCCGGCCAGAATTTTCTTGTCAAATCTTCTAGATTTTAAGAATCTGTAAACATTTTGAGTGATGTTTACATTCACTACTTTTCTTTACGGTTTACAGTGATAGATGTCTTCACTGTTATTTGTCATCGTGAGTGATTATATTGCTACTATGTACGTAGCCGTCTGATGTACAAGATTAAAATCGTTTCGAACCTGGAGAACAATGCGTTGACTACACTCCTGTAGTACTCTATGTACTCATTGGTCGAGTGAGTACACATTCAGTTATAAATCTCGACCTGGCGAGCGCAAAAACGACGGACAATCAAAATATCTTTCGTTGTGAGAAATGCCTCCTGGACCATTGCGTGCGGCCCCGAAGAAGACAAGAAGAGGGAGGCATATATCTTACGATGTGACGTCGTGCGTGGGTTCATTTCAAAAACATAGCCTACTAGTCACAATAAACGCGTACTCTTAATCAAATATTTTCGACCATATTTCTTCCGCTTCTTGACGCTAATGTGCAGTTGGTATGTCGCGGTTCGCGTGTCGGTGTCACTGTCAAGGAGTAGAAGTTCGCCTCGGCCTCTTCTCGCACAAACGCGTCTGGCGCTATGGCGTATATACACTAACTGTCCAGCAAACGGTAACAGCTGAACAAACAAAACTAAATCAACTGAACTGAAACATGGGATCAACATGAAGCAATCAGACCACTGATGCTACCTGACGGTGGCATTCAAAATACGCGTTTATGACCAGACTCTGTTCTCGGCCGGTTCACCAAAGCGAGCGAGAGTCGGATAAGCGAAACTGTGTTTGAAAGTTGGCAGTGAGACGTTACAAAATGAAGCGGATTTGAAGACGCCTATGTATTTTGGTGATAACATTTCCGAAACACCGGTGTGCGTATGCATATATATACATATATTTTGTTCAGTTGTTCAATTTAAAACAGTCTTAGCTTTCTTGGTAGCCAATTCCTGGCATACGTACCAATATTTTTTTATGTTTGTCTGTACATTTTCAATATTAGTATATTCGAAGTAATCATAACATGTGAAGAAATTAACAGTTTGCCAATTAGCTACGTTTAACGTCAAACGTTAGTAATGTACACGCGTGTGTGCGTGCATGTGTACAATTACACAAAGAATTCTAACCGGCGCGGTGATTCTGACTGCAGGTCCCGCAGCGACGGACGAGACGGACTGACTTCCCCGGAAACATTGCCTGAGAACACGGTCATTGATCGAGTCGTGCCATCGAGACACCGCAACTGGTTCCTGCTGCCGGACGAGTCTCGCCTCTGCACGCTGCAATCGGTGCCGGAACATGTCGACGTCACCTACCCGTACAGGTACCGCAACCGGGCGCTGAGCGCTGAGAGGTCGGCAGACCCAGTCGCCGTCAAGGAGGAGAACGACCAATCCAACGGTGGTCTCGGCGATCACCGCGCAGATCTCGTCGGTGGTCATGTGGCGCGCGCCACTCGGAGACCCAGCCGCGAGACGACGCCACGGGTAAGCTTTGAAGGCACTGATGACGTTGATGACGTGGCGTCCGATGCGGCGTGCCAGACGAACGGAAGTGGAGTGACGTTGGCGATGTCGGATTCGCTGCGCAGGACGATGCGCAGTCTCTCTGATCAGGTTCAGGATATAAGATCCATGCTACTGACTGGTAAAAACAATGGCAATGTTGGTACAGTCACTACGGTTCTGGCAAATGAAGGCAAAGGAAACAGCGATTCGTTCGCCAGTTTGACCAGTCTCCAGAGGGCGATAATAAGGGACAGCATAAGCAACGTTGCAGGCACCGTGAAAATCGTCGTCGACGATTTCCGCATGCGCAGGCGCGAGCTTTGTCACAGTCCATCGCCGCGACCCAAAAGCGAGGTGGCGTTCTCCGAGTGCGGTTCTCCGTCCGTCACTTCCGGTCACACCACGCGTGACCGGATAGCGTCCGCTAGAGGGGACTCCGACATGTCGTCGACGCGACGTAGACGCCGCCGCTCCGCCCACGACATCGAGAGGATCGCGTGCGCGCGCGACTACAAGAGACGGTCGCGCTCTCTGGAACACTACAAACAGTCGACGGAAGTGAACAACACACACGTGCGTCGTCGTCACGACGATGCCGCCGTCGTGCTTACACTTCACCCGACGTACGCGCTGCATGCCGGCGATAATACCGTTAGACTAGTTCGATCACCGAGATGCGAAGCAATTCCCTGGTACATGTAGATACTGACTCCGCATGTCCGAATACGAAGATACGGCTGTGAGACTGGTTTGCCACCATGTTGTTGGCTCACTACGGGTGGGCCAATCCCCATTTGCGCAGGACGAGCCTAGTGTGATCTTTGTGGTAATTGTTTGACTGCTGTGGGTTGTTTACAGCCTCGATTGGAGTTTATAGGCATGTGCACACCGACGCACACCCAAATATAATAGTCTAGAAATAATGTATGTGAAGCTACAATAGATTTAACGTATTCCACATGATGTGAATACCGGGATTAGTGGGCTTCCTATGACATCGTCGGCTATAGCAGGCACCTTTGCCACTAGAGTAACGAACGATTTAGACGTCTGATTAAATCACGCGTGTTACATCTTTTCTCTGTAACGTGAACCATGCAGAGTGCATTGACAATGTGTTCATTTTAATAACTTTTTTGGGGGGTTTCAAGATTTGCCATCCAAGCCAAAGGCCCAGATGGCAAGTGGACAAGGAAGCCATTGGGTTATCGAGAGTCCAACAATGTTCACCTACTTATAAATTTCAATATACACGAGATCAATCTCCCAGTTACCGTTTCGTGAAACAATGCAACTTGGTGGTGCCATAGGCATCTTGCCGAACCACAACGGGGATTTTGTTCTTAACGATCAGGGCCCGTACGACTTCCACTGCACGTGCGCCTCGTTTGTAAACAGTTGTCGCTACCTACCGCTTTAGTGTGCTATGTTGTTTGGCTCTTCAGAATACAGGTGTAGTAAAACTGTACCTCCAGTTGCATTGCAAAAAAAAAATTGGCATGCCCCTTGAAGTGGCGAATTTACGATCTCGGAGTGGGGAGGCAAACGGGGAGCCAAGTTTAGTCACCTATTAGTTTGTCATGCTACCGTGTAGTGGCGCTACATGTTATTCACGAGGAAACAAATTATCCCAAAGGGAGGCCATGGTCCAAATTCCCCATAAATAAGCGGTTTATTTAGACTTCGGTGCTTCCATTTTGTATGGCCTGCAGTCGAAAGTGAATGAATCAGCTGATGCGTATGCACAGAGGCTAGACTAATAGGGAAAACCCCAAGGACATTTTTTAGACGAAGCTCTCTAGTTCAGTAGCCTTCGGTGAATCGTGAGTACATGACTCATTCATACGAAGAAAACCCGATAAATCATATATTAGCGCCAATAGGTTTTTCAGTTTAAACGACGCAGTACATTAAGCTCTGGATGTCGTCCTGTGGATGAGTGATATACTTTACACAGTACATTTGTTGTTGTCGGCGTCATCATCATCATCATCATCATCATCGAATCCACTTTTAATGTCTCTTGCAATTTACTCACGTTTATTAGTTTCCCCGAATATAAAATTCGACAAATTCCGTTACATGTTTCATTTTGCAACGTGGAATATGACTACAACTTCCTGTCTTGTCTACATCTACACAAAGCTTGTATTTACGTGAATGAACACCACATTCCATGTATGTCTTAGCGCGGAAGCTGGGTTACCTGCAGCAATAACAAAAATTCACAACGTACCTAAAGCCCTGATGGATGCGAGCGGGTGATTTGTTAGTCGCCAGGTGGCGCCACTGCGCACAAGCTCTACGACAGAGTTGGTGCAACTGGCGAACTGCCGAGGATCGCGGTGTCGTGGTACCGTGTTATAAAAATATCACTGCTTTCTCCGCCCGCCCGCCCGCCCGCCCGCCCGCCCGCCCGCCCGCCCGCCCGCCCGCCCGCCCGCCCGCCCGCCCGCCCGCACGAATAGCTAAACGTGGACATTGTGAACGGTCCTTAACTTAAAAGAGCGTCATTACGTACGCCACGGGCTGATTAACGCCGACACCCAACCAATAAAATAACCCACGCCGTTTCATCGTAACGCACAACCCACGCTGCTGTTACCCACATACCAAAGAAAACGAACAATTCTGATATTCTGAAAAGCCCGCTCTTATGTGGGTTCGAAAGTTCGTCTTAGGACCAAAATTATTCCTCCGATCCACCCGAGCTCATCGTAAAATGAAGACAATCTCCACCTTATTCAAAGCCGAACACGTGACGGAATAACAGCTTTATATCGGCCATTTATTTATTACTCTTCAACCTCAACCAAACGCTGCATAACGATATGTACCAAAAATGTATACGTGTTCTTAATTGCATTGCGCATGCCCGTAACATAATTGCAAGAACAGTTTATTATGTAATCTGTCATGTAAAATGTTCAGTTCAAATTCGCACAATCAAATTGGATTGAGTCAACAGTAGGAAAGAAAAGGGGGCAGCCGTGGCCTAGGGGGCAGCCGTGGCCTAGTGGTTAAGGTGTTGGACTCTAAATTCGAGGGTTGTGAGTTCAAGACCCACACTGGGTACGGTTCGTTTTCGAAGCTTAGGCAATTTCGTTTACCTTACTTAGCCTCAGTCTACTCAGCTGTAAATGAGTACAAACACTGTTTGGAAGGTACCTGCGATGGACTAGTGTCCCGTCCAGGAGGGTCAGTATAACTGCACTCTAAGTTGCTTCGCACTACAGAAACCAGGTTTAAGCACTGGCCATATAAGCCTTCATGGCTTCCTAAGGCGTAATGCCTGGGGGATGACTTTACCTACTTTACCAACAGTAGGAATATTGAGTATCTATCTCGGCGACACGTTTAACGGCCCAGTTGACAAGCAATCAAAACTTCGATATTTCGTATCGGACAAATTTGTTACAGCCCCAGTCTTATTTCACTTAAGCCTGTTGTGACTTGTGAGAGTGTAACGCCGGTCTTGAGATGGAGGCATTGGCAGAGCAACTACAGAAGATGTACATTTGCGAGAACAATTGGATCCGGAGAAATACAGGAGGAAAGAGGGGAGATAGATTGAAGATGATAGACCCGAGTGGAGAGTTTGGGATGCAGTTCAGCTTAACGGGAACACTAGGAAGAATCCGGGTCGTGTGGGCAGATCACTTGGTGCGGATGCAAGAGAGCCGACTGCCAAAGAAAGCAGAGGCGATAAAAACAGGACATAGGAGAAGGGACAGGCCGCAACTAAGATGGGAGGACTGTGTAAAGAGGGATGTGAGATGGGAGGACTGTGTAAAGAGGGATGTGAGATGGGAGGACTGTGTAAAGAGGGATGTGAGATGGGAGGACTGTGTAAAGAGGGATGTGGAACAGATGGAGGAGGACGACAAGTGGGGGTGAACACTGATGACAGGGAGACGTGGAAAGGGGGCTGGGGTGGTGCAGCAGAACACGAACTAGCATCACCCCTTAATAAAGGGAGTAACAAGAAGAACCCAGTAACTGTTGTGACTCATACTTTCAGGGTCACACTTTAGATCATGACACCGATGATGGCGTGCTCGGTAATATAATGGTCCCATTGTTGAAATGCGGCAGAGTCTTAACTTGGTAATTGTGTTGAGTCATAAACCCAATCACACACATCTTATCCCGCGTAATCTATGTAACATGTATCATAACAAACATTGATACTTTCCCATGAACGTGAGTCGTGCAGGTAGCACATCACTGCGTTGTTGACTTTTCAAACGACAAATATATGTGTACCTAGCTCACACATATTTTTTCAGAATCCTTAAAATAAACCAATTTGCATAATAATGATGTATCATAACCATGAACTGGCGTTTGGAATTACCCTCTGTCGCTATGACGCATGCACGGTCACGCTCTTGTGCTGTGCGCCTGTATCTATTATAGGCTCTGCACAGCAAAACCGGTTTTGCGGAACCGGTCAAGTGTGAAGAACGCGCACCCCGGTGACGAGAGAGCAGCTTTGCATACGAATGAAATCCAGCTAAGCGTGACGACCGGCGCAGCGCACAGCCAGCCTTCAGCGAAGACATAGTCACAGTAACAATCCGCGTAAACTGGGCGTAGCTAGATGTGCGACGAAAACAGCAAAACTGATCCGGACACTTTGAACTGATCCAGAGCGAGGATAGTCAAAACCCAGCGTTTCTGGACACCGTAAGGAACGTTCAGGGAGGAACGACGCCAGTTGAACGCGGTAAGTTTTGTTGTTATTTGATTGCAACTTGTTGCCAGTCGCGTGACCTCGTTTCGCGAGACTCGGCGAAGTATGAAAGAGGCACGTATGGATACAATTACCAGTGTTCACCGCCAGTAGCCGGTCGTGTCTACGGGACCTGTCAGGCGCTGTCACTTGTGTGCGTGGTTTCGTCTAGCTACAACTGTAGTCGGCGAAACAGTCAGACAGACGAACATCTATCGTAGTTACTGAGTACTCTGTCGTCACACAGGTAACTGTTTGATGTTTGTCAACGTTAGTATCTTGTGATTTATATTCGTGTGCATTGGCGCCGTATGTAACACAGCGACGCCATGACAGTTGCTAGATTGAACGTCGCTAACTTAAAACCACATTCAGCTGAATGGTTCCGCTAACAGTTGCTTCAACGTAGAAATGCCAGTATCGTTGCCTGCTATGAACAAGGAGGGTACTTCTATGGTTAACCAGGCAACTTTTAACATGGTCGTAATGGTATTAATATCGTTTTGTATTGATTTATGGGGGTGACTCACACACCTACGCAGAACACATTTACTAACAACTTGTTAAAGTTATGTTTCATATCTAACAAACTTTTTTTGTATTTAACAAGTAATTATTGTTTTATTAAATACTATGTTTGTATACACTAATCGTTCCTGTTGTTTCCACGTAATCGTTGATACATTTACACGCACATTACGAACGTTATCAAAAACAATTAACATAAATACCAGCTAAGCAATGACGCCTAATTCAAATTGTCCCAACTTAAGCTTGTCCATACTTGTACGTTCGCTCCGTCAAGCACAATTATCGCTACATGTTTTATACCAGGACTGCCTCATAAATCACGGTTCTATTATAATGTGCTTAAGCATATAACAGGGTTCCACCACCTGCAATCTGTTATTTACAATCGTCGCGTACTGCTCTATTGTAATGTGATCAAGGTGACATTTGTTAATACAAATCTGATGAGGGGAATATGCGCCTGGCTAATGTAGCGGGTATTATGCGAGGACGTGGCACCCAGAGCCCTCTAAATATATCAGTGTATCTTTGGGGCGTTTTCAGGGGCGACACTTTTGTGATGTATTGATGACTGCGAATTAGGCTTATGCGGGCCACTATAGTCAACTCCCACAAATATTTGACAAATCCCACGCAAATCGGTGTATGTGTGTCCTCTTTCAGGATTAAGAGATTGTCTGTGTCATTTTATTGATGGTTTTGTGGGGTCCCTATGTGTTGGGTCAGAGGCATATTTAATGTGTGCCTATGTTGTGTTCATGTGTTGCACAAACCTATTAAGTGTGCTGCGTAGGCCCGTCAAAGAAGTAGGACCGTGTACACTCAGAACGTGAAAAAGCGGAGGGGTTTGAAGACTTTGGCTGAGTACAAGACATGGAGAGTGGAGAAGGAGAACAACCACCATTGCAACTATACGATGTGCTCTTACTTCAACAGCTGAATACAGAAGTATATATAAATATGTGCGATTACAGTCATTATATAAAATCTTGAGTTACAAAAAAGCGGAGCACCTGGTTGAACTTCTTCAACATATGTTCCTTCAGGTGTATCATTAACTGTCTACCCTGAGGCGATGCGATAGGGCATATGGGTGCTCGGTAAATTACGTTGAATCGTCTTTGATAAAGGAACTTACGATTCAGTGCAATTTTCTGGCAGTAGAAACGCAGTAAGGCGCAGTTTTGAGAGGTCATAGAAATGCTGTATTGTTATGTCCCAATTCACAAGGCGTCGTGGACAGCTCTCAGTAAATCGTTCATCCATGACGCCGGACAAGCCCTTTGAATTCCAACATGCGACCTCCGCATTGCTGCTGGTCAGCCACGCGTGACGGGCTATTGACGCTGAAAGAAATCTCTCTCGCTAACGGCAACAGTATCAGCCGATGAATACTGTGTCAGATGCCTATGGGGGTCGATTCCCAAAGAGCGTCTTCTAAAGTGTTCTTGCTTCAGATCGGGGGCTTTACACATTACACATACGAAAAGTTAACACATTTTATCATGATCTCTTAAAGCGGTCTCATCATCATTCGTCTTCACGTGTCATAAGGACCGAATCGTGAAGCAGATCCGACTGTGTCTGACTGTTCCCGATATCTCGTCTTTGGACAATGCCGCCGATGAATCACGTGACACTTTAGTACTGTCCGTTGTATTCTTGTTTTGAAGTGAATCTATCCAAAGTCGAGGTATCTTGGGTGTCGCAATACGCTAATTGCTGTAGTTCTTTTATCTGCAGAAATGGACAACACGTGATTGTTATTATGTGATTAACATTTCATTTTGCGCGGTGATTGCATAAACCAGTGGAAAAATAGATCCCACTCGCACGCACAAAGTGACCCGGAGTTGAATGGTGACCCTACGTGGCAAAATGATTCAGCGGTAATTAACCTAAACATTAGATATTCTACATGGCTGCGTAGCCACATGTTGGTATTGTTATGCGTTGAACTCCGGTTCGTCATCATCTTTTTTTCTCAGGCTTGATTGTGAGATGGTGATAGTGATATGCGATGATTCATATCGTCACGTCCTGACTAAATTACAGTGGTGTTCAGGTCCGTGATAAAACGGCATGCTATCGGTCGACGCTAAAATTGGTAAACACAATGCATCGTACAGTCATGTCTTGTGTGTTTATAAGATCACAATGTTCAATATTGTTCTCAGGGTAGACCCAATCATGACGTAGATGCGACTGTGTCTGACTGTTCCCGATATCCCGTCTTTGGACAATGTCGCCGTTGAATCAGGTGACACTTTAGATGGAAGTCAGCACGGAAGAAGTTAACAGACGACCCCCAAAGAGATAATTGTTCGGATGGTCGCTGCCACGTGAAAGAGAAGGCGCGGCGATAGGCGGGCGTTGTCCCCTGTTGAACGATTTATCTTCAAGTTCCATGACAGTGCCCCGCCTTATCTGTGAATCGCGCTGTTTTGGCTTGTCCATTTCTACAGATACATTGCGGTTCCTTCTGGCTGTATAATCGTACAGGTTGTGGAACAACAACAGCCATTGTTATCGAAACCACATTATCATCGAAATGGGTTAGCACTTTGTGACCTGGGAACGAACCACAGCAGTTAGGGACACTGATGGCCGCTCCTTTGAGAACTTCGGATCTTTCAATACAATAGCAATTGTTGAGTCATGTTCAGGATTGCCCGGACACGACGTGGGTACGAATACCATACGATGCACAACTAGTTCCGTGTCGGCAAACATGCACCAGTATGCAAACCACAAATTTTCTCCATGAATTGGACATGTGTATGTGAAGAAATGAACGTAAGACTAGGGCACTGATCCTACTGTGCAAACAGTTACTCTTTGTTTGGTGTGCCATAAAAGCCAGGCTAGAATCTATGTTCATGTTGCACGTTCAGTAACGTGGCTGTTCGCTTCGACCAGTCTAAGCGTGCTGGTGCTGTTTCGCGGTCTGAATAGCGGTTACTACTTGACATAACGTGGCCCATATAAACTGGCAGACCAGGAAGCGATAAGGTATTCAATGCTGTGTATGGGATTATTTGACATATATGGATTAGTCATGATTTTATAATGACCATTAGATTATTCACAAGAACGATCGCCTTGGCTAAGGCCAAATGTAATCTGTTGAAATATATATATGTTTTAAAACATCGTACATTCAACTGTGTTGTGCCGAAAAGTTCACATTGTGGCAATATCGAACTGTATTATGTCACGTTTTAGTTCCTCATATTAGCAGCAGCTTTGGAAGTGTGACGTAAACAAATTCATGGTTCCACTCAAAGCCAATACCCTGCTGCATGAGCCTCGGTGTCATTTATGTTATACCATTTTCATTTAACTTTGTGTTCCCCAGTAATGCAACCCAGCTACAACAATATTGGTTGTACGAATAGAATTTTGGTTTGTGCTACTGATAAATGATAGGTTGACATTTATGTTGCTGATGCTGCGTATCCTACATATTTACAGGTGAACGTAGCATCATAACAAATGCCGTGTTACCTGGAGTCAATTCAGTCAAACATTGCTACCGTGTGACTTGACGATAATAAGTGTAATGAAGACGGCAGTCGATAGAATTCACATACAAGCCTTGCGTCGTTAGTAAACGACCTGTTGTCAACCTATGTAGACAAGACAACGAGAAGACTGAAGCGAGGAGAGCGTGAGAGTTAGTTCGGCAGTTGTAAATGCGTATGCAAATGCCGTATTGGCTAGACTGGTTTGATTGCATTGTCTCGTTGAGAGTTTCACACGAAGACCTGTCACGCTTCATAAGGTCGTTGACACCACCCGCGGTGTCTGGGTTCGATTCTGTGTGATAAAACACCAGCGTAGCCGTAAAGGTGGGAGTATCAACGTTGTTTTTCTATTTTGTAATAAGTAATGCCTTCTTCTAGCAGAAATGTGGTTTTAAGAGTGTCGGTTTTGTCGCGTTCAAGCTCTCATATTTGCTGTTATTCTTCATATTCTTGTCATCATGATATCTTACACTGCTCGTTCTTTGATGTATGTAGCGCTTGTGTCGCCCGAGAATCGAACTACATGAATATGTTATTCAGACGGATATGTGTATTTCGTTCAGTTCGTCTAGTTGTATTTCCTTTTTATTTATGTTGTCATATGACACAGCTGCGCAGTTGACATTCTCGTTGGTAATGTACACATCATAAATTATTTTTTTCTGTGGCACGTCAGACGCCCCTTTTATGTAATTCATGATTCTTAGTATTCTGACATCATCGTTAATATTAAATGTGGTCTTAGCTATTCCTTTGTTATATTGATGATCACTACATGCACGTCCTTTTCTGATTAGAATGTTACTGTAATGCTACACACCCAACAGGTGCGTCACGTGCTAGGCAGTCTGTCGTACCGCAGAGATGACAGGTTTGAATATGTGACAATGGAAATGTCAACTGCCTTGCAAATTACTCGCGGGTCGAGGTAATGCTCTGACACCACAATACGCGAGCGAATTCATTAACGTGTTTTATACTGCACCGACTAATCTTTCGTGAGTCATTCCTCTGCATACACCTTTGTTCGTCACTTCCTCTTTCACGACGTGAGACAGTGTTGGTTATAAAACGACGCATATGTTTATTAGTGACACTAATATCCGCATAAACGACTAGGTATGGCAAACAAGGGTCAGTACTTCTTGTTATTCTAGTCGTATCTAGTTGTTGTTCTATGTTATTCTAGTTGCATTTAGTTGTTGTTCTATGTTATTCTAATCGTATCTAGTTGTTGTTCTATGTTATTCTTCTATGTTATTGTAGTCGTGTTTAGTTGTTGTTGCTGTTATATTAGCACTGGTTGTCGATGTTGTTATAAAGACGACCCGTTTGCTGTTATCGTTAATGCATCATATGAAGTATGTGGTGTCCGGGTTGTTATTTATGTTATTTATTTATCTTTCTCATAACTATGACAATCAACATCGCAATCAAAACCATCATCAAGCCAGACAGCCATTGCTATCATATCAACACAGATCACCGTGTTATCATAGCCACCAACACAAGCATAACCATCAATACAACATGAACCACAAACATAAAAGACAATCAACATCACAAGAACCACCAGTAACACTATCAACATTACCTCCAACCGTCTCAATCTGAAACAACATTTTAACACTCTTTAAGAGCAAAACGCGAAGCAGTTGGGCGCGTAGGTGTGCCCAGGCGGTAGCAATTAAGTTGGTCTCTTTGGATACCTAGATGTTTGAACTCTTCTTATTTGAGGTTGTTGGCATTTGATATCTTGACGACATACTTGATGACGTCACCGTCGTTGTCTTTGATGCTGTGATACTTGACGATATCACCGTCGTTGTCTTTGATATTGTCATACTTGACGACATCACCGTCGTGGTCTTTGCCTTACTGACGACTCTGTGTCTACAGGTACGCCGCCCTTGACGAATGCCTGGTTACCGAGAGGAGCCACTACCTCCGCTGCCGGTCGGCCGACCAGTGGCGGACGACGAGATCATAGTTCACGGCCCGCCGACTAGCAACATGAACAACGGCTCGACACCTCGCATGATGCCACACATGGTGCAACAGCCCATGATGCAGCCCATGGGTCCACCCATGGGACACATGCAGATGGGAATGCCTGACGAGGGCCCTTACGGACAGGTTCCCATGCAGCCCATGACCCCGCCACCTCAGATGAGCGGGGATCACATTCCCCTGGCCAAGTGCCGGGTCTTGTACCTCGGCAGCGCCGTGCCGCTAGAGACCGCCACCGGTCTGGAGGCCGTACAACAGCCGCTCAAGGTGTGTTTATGCGTTCTTATGTAATGTTTTTGTTGAGTACCCTTTACAAAAAGCAATGGAATTCTATAGAAATTTTCTATAGATTTTAGAAGAATTTTATAGAATTATACAGAGCATAGTAGAATGCAGCCTAGAAACTTATAAAATGCTACACATTCCGTATATTATGTTCACAAAAATCCTACTGAATATTCTAAAAAAAAATTATATAGAATATTAAATAACAGTTATATAGAATGTTTTCATTCTGCACAGTTGTGTTCGCAGAAATCCTGTAGAATATGCTGTAAAAGAATTCAATATACTTATTTCTTCTTCTTAAGCAACCTATTTGGTTCGAATGCTTTAAAATATATATATATATATATATATATATATATATATATATATATATATATATATATTATTCTAAAGAAATTTCAGTTGTATGATGAGCTAGGTCTTCGATGCGTAACCTTCAGTAGGGAAAAATTGTTGCAACTGCAACTACAGCATCTGGAAAGAAGCTGCGCTGAAAAATTACATGAACACTTTTTGGGAATATTGATTAACCAAAGTCAGCGAACAATAAAATAGCACAACATCTTCGACATCATGTTAAATTCAACGTTATCGTTAGCGGTTCGTAAGTTACAAGCTATTGTAGCGTTTTAAGACGTATTTGACTATGAATTCTCTTTGAAGATATTGGAATACTAATACGAACACTTGTCGTATTCGAATACTTTAGAAAATATTCGAATGCGAATTATCGCAATAAATTCTGAAAGTGCACGAAAACAGTATGGCCCACTCGAATATGCATTTGATAAGTATTCATTGTCTCCATTCTTGTTAGCAGTTGCCGGCGTTTATATTCCAGAAACATTATTTTCGGAGCTACCCACAAGAACCTTGGAGTATGTGTGTCCTGTTTATTGACAATTTCACAATGGTCAATTCATATATGTTTTGTTACGTATGTGTGGCCTGTTTATTGACAATTTCACAATCGTCAATTCATATATGTTTTGTTACGTATGTGTGGCCTGTTTATTGACAAGTTCACAACCATCAATTCATATATGTTTTGTTACGTATGTGTGGCCTGTTTATCGACAAGTTCACCACCACCAATTCATACATTTTTTGTTACGCATGTGTGGCCTGTTTATTGACAAGTTCACCACCACCAATTCACACATGTTTTGTTACGTATGTGTGGCATGTTTATTGACAAGTTCACCACCACCAATTCACACATGTTTTGTTACGTATGTGTGGCCTGTTTATTGACAAGTTCACCACCACCAATTCACACATGTTTTGTTACGTATGTGTGGCCTGTTTATTGACAAGTTCACCACCACCAATTCACACATGTTTTGTTACGTATGTGTGGCCTGTTTATGTTTATGGCCATGTCACCATATTGCACCATAATAAGTGAGAGGTGTAAGACAAAATTAGGTGGAGACCAGTTGATAAGAAAACTCATGACTGAAAAGAAAAGACTGGAATTGATCAGATATAATAACATATGATGAAGAGAATGAGAGGAAGACAACGAGCGCCCAGCTGATAAGATGTAGCTATGTTCATATGCCGCCCCGACATGTTTATGCTGAAATGTTCATATGTTCATACGTTGCCTCGTACAACACACACGATACAACGTCATGAGCAAAAGTTAAGCTCTATTCAGACAAACATTTAACCGGGATATACTGAAACATGGAAATACGATTTGATCACAGAGAATGGCGATTTCTAAAAAAAAAATAAACGACAGTACTACAGTTTTCATTATTATTTCATGACTGATCCATGTTTATAGCCAATTGATATTATAGCTGTGTTTGTCTTGTTTGTAGGAGCGCTACGCAATGAACCCGGACAGTGGGGAGGTTCCGGGCATTGACGTTCGTCTCACCGCCTTCAGCAGCGGGTTGCAGGTAGGTCTGAATTGGCTAAGATCGATATTACTATTACACAGGCGCCCCACTCTTTAGCGGGTAAGATTTTCATAAGCCGACGTAAACTCGATGTGTCACCGACCTGCAGGAAAACACTGATGAAATTCTTATGCTTTGTGTTCGCAAATCCGGAGTGGGTGGATGGGTGGGTGAGTGCGTGCGTGCGTGCGCGCGTGGATGTCACAGACTGGCAGAAAATTGACAGTGTGGTGAAATCCTTACGCTTTGTATGACAAAAATTCAACTTTGTTTACGACATTGTCATCTTATTAAGCTATCCTGTTATTCACACTGATGCGTCTGTCATCGATCATCTACATCTTATGTACAGTTTCAGCGCCGTCCCTCAAATTCACTGACATGCAATCGCTTAACATGACCAAAGTAGTGAAATAGTGGCCTGTCCCCCTGTTCACAGATGCAGTATGCCGACGACCCGGCGACTGTGGTGTGGTTTCCCATCCAACAGCTGCATGTCTGTGCCGGGGTGAAGTGCATCCAGCGAGTCGATAATGCGACGGGTGAGCGCCAGGCTCGCTTCGTGCCCCTCGACTCTGCTGAGGGCGCCCGGAGCAGCCACCCGCCTCTGTTCACCTGCATCATGCGACGCACGGTCGGCATTAAGGTGAGAACGGGTGTAAGACTCAGTGCTAGAACAAGTACTGCGCAGTGCACTAATCAAGTAAAACGAAATCTACCAAACAAGTATTTCAGTAAAGTATTTAACGTATCTCGCACAAAATGTATTTAAGTAAAAAGTACTTTCTATAAAATGTAAATACAAAAGTATCGAGCCACTAGTGTGCGGCAGGTAGACATCACAAGTTTATCAATAATATAAAAAATCAGATAGTTTCTACTGGTAACACTACAGTTGTGTTTTCCCAGTGAAACCAATGCTAAAACGAGTCGGGCAACTATACACTGCGCGCACAATTACGATTCGATTTTAATAAAAGAAACTCTACATTTTGATTTGCGCCTTGTCGTCCACTTGGAGAAGCGTATTCGTCAAAATCTTAGAAAATCGGCGTGGAACACGCTGCCTGCTGCTTGTCGCACACACCGACATGCGCCGCCAGCCAGCACCTAGATCAATGTCACCAATATGACATGTAAACGGAATACGGTGGACGCCGCTGAGTAGAACCACGGATAGCAGAATCAAACATTTATTGGAATCAAATAGATTGGCTCGGACGGAATCATTTCTTATTCCCGCAGTATTAGGCGTCGCTTAAGTGAATCAGCCTCTTATAAGAATCAACGTGTTCTGGCCCAAAGTGGGCCAGTACACATTAAAGTGCATAGTCGACCTAAAACGTGTCTGCGTTGTGTCTGTCTGTTTAGGTGCTCGAGTGTCACGCCTTCCTGTGCAAGACAAAGGACAGCGCCATGGCCCTGGTGCAGTCGACGACACACGCTTACCAGCACCGCGAGTTGTGGCGTGACGACGCCCCGACGCCGCCCGATGCCCAAAGCATTGGTAACCAGGCCCATCTGGTTCCGGCCGAAGTGGCTCCATCGACTCTAGAAGCTCCTCCAGAGTTCTACGAGAAGCCCCCGCTGCAAGGGTATTACTACTCCTCCAGCAAGGACCTCGTGCGCAACTACAACGTCGCCGGTGGTCGCCGTCGTCCTCCTGCAGGGGCCATTCCTCCCGGCATGACTGCTGGTCCCGTTCCGCCTGGGATGACCATGATGATGCCCCCACAGCGCCCTGACATGGAACGAATGCCGATGATGATGCCGCCCCCGCCCGGGTCCGAGCTGATGCCGCCTGGGGTGATCATGGCGAGTCCGTACGGCCCCCTGCCAATGCCCCCGGCCGGGTACTTCACCGACTGGGCCCCGAATGGAATTGATAATCCCGTGGCCGTGTTCCCCGGCGGGCCCTACCCGACGGAGATGCCGCGTAACCGACGCAGTAGCCGCCGCCGGAGGTCGTCGAGGCGCCACCGCGATCGCCGATCGTCCCCGTCCACCCGACGTAAGAGCCCCTCGCCAGTGCGCCGCCAGTCGCCGCAGCCGCGTCGCCGCCGTTCAGCCAGCCCGCAACGCCAATCTCGGCGCCAATCTCCCCCTCGCCGCCCGAGTCCCCGACGCCAATCGCCGGCCAGACGCAACCAGAAACAGAACGGGTACCGCACTTCCGCCGGTGACTACTCCTATCCGGACGCGAACCGACGCGGTGACTATTCCGATGATTACTCCGAGTACTCGGATAGCGGCAGCGGCAGCAGCTACACGTACTCGGACAGCGAGAGCGATTCGTACGATAGTCGTGCCTACGAGCGAAGCGGATACACCGAGTCATCGGACGGACGTCGTCCTCGCACTCCCCCGGTCGACTACGACCGACGCGGTAAAGGTGACGGCGGCGGCGGCAACGACCGGTACCAGAGCCAGATAAGACGCCAGAACGAACGCAACGGCGACGACCTGGAGCTGTACGCGCCTCGCTACGCCCGGAACATGCCGAACCGGCGCTCCGCTCGCGAGGACAGCCCCTACCAAAGCTCGTTCAACCCGGACATCGAGTTCCGCGAGGGCAAGGACTTGCGTCGCGAGGAGTCGGATCGCCGCCGCAAGAGCTCGAAGCGCAATCAGAACGGCAACCACGCTTCGCGCTACCCGCGCAGCGACCGCGAGTTCGGCCGGTCGATACGGGAGGAGCACCGCGCGCTCGGCGAGTCCGGGGCCTACGACGCCCGGGGCAGACGAGACGGAGACGACGACTCACAGCTCAACTACGACATGTTCCAGCGCGCCGGGAGCAAGAGACAGAACGGACGCGACAGCAACTTCAACCGGCTGGAGCAGTCGCTCGGATACTACCCTTAGAACGATAATACGGGAACGGTGAGCGATAATATGGGAGATAGCTCGTGTGCTTTCCGAAGCACGCAGGACATCAAGCGCACGGCGCGATGGCATTACCTATGCGACGAGCCAACGATGTGAACGATAATTGGGGATGTTATGTGTACATGGCCACTGCTGCGGTTGTTAGTTAAAAATGCATCATTAACTTGTTACGAAACTGCGACACTGTTATATGCGCGCAGCAATGTATGAATTATTTCCGTTATAATTATTATTTTCTATTCTATCGATATCGTGGAGTTTATTTTTGACTATACCGAGAAGGGTAGTTAGTTAGTTAGTTAACGTGTGTTACGTTGAATAGAACGAAAGTGTGTAGAGCCAACAACCTCGCATAGGCTCTAATGAGAACTAAATTATATGTTATGGTAACACCGAAACATTTTGCAAATATTTGCCTGAATATGTCGCACCTGTATGTAAATCATTAGCGGGAAAGGGTGTCGCTAACTTTGTCTGACAAGGATGGAACTTGATCACTCGGCTTGACCACATTGTAGCCAAGTGGTCCAGCCATTCTATATAATTATGATGTTAATAATATAGTTATACGAGTTGTATCGGAAAATCGGAAAACTAACAGTTTAGTTGAAAAGTGTACATAATTTATTTTCAAATGGTCGTAACAAGACGTTGTCATGGTCGTAACAAGCGGCCACAACGTTTGCGATTCCTCCCGAGGTCGGCTTTTAAAAAGATAACGCGGTATAGCATGAATTATTATGACGCTGCGTGTTTATAAAATATAATAATTACCCGATATGGTAAATTACGTGGCTTAAAAGAAAAAACATAAAACCTGGAGGAGCAGTAACGCAAGTAAAACATCTCGTATATTCCTTGTGTTTGTTCTAAGCAACCTGCACAAAACAATGCAGAATTCTGGTGTTTCGGCATCAACGAGATCGAGATTGGTGGAAATTGCATTTCCTACATTTCCGAAAACAGAATAGATCATTTTTTTTGTGCATCATTCGGACATGCTAACCACAGCATTGGCGTTGGTTTTCGATTTACCTTTAATCATCATCACAGCTTAGTGGATTACAAAAGACAGTTCATGATTCGAAGCATGAACGACACGGATGCTAACAGCTGAAGAAAGTTGCAGCAACTCGATTAAACACGAGGGTGTCAAGTGACACGACAGTCACGTCAGTGTAGCGTGAAAATGTGCTCCGATGTATGTGACGCATATCTGTGACGATGCCTATCGCGCACTGCAAGACTATAAACTTACATTAACGTAGCCAGCAAGTGTTGTACATATGTAAGCCTATACATTTGCAGGTCACGCATCGACTGTCTACTGTTGTGTATGGGTTGCGCTATTGATTGTAAACCGACTCTATTTGGGTTGGTTGTCCTGCTTATTATCAATGCTGGATATCAGGATAAACATTTAACACACGCGTGCACACATACACACAAAACAATTGTGGAAGGCTATGTACAATTAAGTTCGACTCGCACTGTGGTAGACCAATGATAGACGTGTGACTATTGTCACCAGCTACTCATGAGCATGAACAAATCAGACCCAACTAATGCAGTGCCGCATTGTATACCTATTGCAAGTTATGTTTTCCATGTCAAACATAACTGTGGTATCCTGATACTGTGCAGATCGACTAACAACAGTCTATATATCAGTTTAATCGGCTTTATCTTATTCTTGAAGGCCGAGTCGGCGTCGAATGTGACACAGTTCGACTGTCATTAACTGGTGACAATAAGTGTATCGCTAAAGAATCGCATGACTGTTCACCTGTACACGTTCGCACTAAATTGTACAGTTATAGTTTAGTTTCACGACATTATCGTGCACGTTCAACTTTGTATGTACATATATTAATTATTCACCGTTTGTTATACTTAATTCTTAACAGAGGTGTAACCCGTAAGGAACTGTTGGTGTATATGAAGATGTGTTCACGAATACAAAATAAATTAACGTTCACAAAACAGTTGGTGTTGAATGTTAGGTGTTACAAAGAGATGAGTGTCCATTGATCAATCATACGAAACTACAAATGGTACGCTAATGTTAGGCGTACACTGCTATAATGTGTTGTTAGTCCCGTGTTTGCGCGCTTGGATCAGCGCAGATTACATAACATTTGTTGTGTAATGTCCAACAATGGTTGCGCCAGTCAAATAAACACGCTACTCGAGTTTTGTTAAGTTGTACATCAGTGTACATTGTACGACTGATCCATTTTTAGTCAAATAAACACACGACTCGCAACAAAAGTTTAACAATGTACGCCTACCATCAATATAACGACGAACACATTTTCCTCCATTGAGCGGTAAGTCCTTGAAGTCACGAGGTGACATCAAAAGTGCTTACTCACAGGCCTTCTAAGAGCCTTAGGCAGCGTTTTGCAGGTTTATCAACTCGACTTGAATTAGTCGGATGTCAAATCGATTTTAATGTCATGTGACATTCTTTATGAACATCTGATAAACAGCTAATGTGCAGGTCACACAGGAACTAATTGTTGTGTGACCCGCAGAAAACGATTGGTGAAATCATAACGCCTTGCATAGCAAATATAAAAATATAACATTCGTCCACAGTAGCGACATGTTGTGATTTGTTTCGTTTTCCCTTTATTCACATACTGTTATCCTCCCGCCAAATGTCTAGTCAACGTTCCGTATTTATTTCAACACCTTTGTTCGCATTGACTAACACTTTATTAGCTTATCGTGAATTAGGTAAGGAAATAGTGGTCTGTCTTTACATATGTAGTACACCGCCAAGCCATCCATCGTGATCTTGCTCCACCAAGCAGCTACACGTCTGCGCTTGGACACATTAAAAACTGGTCAAGGAAATGGTTGCCCACAGTGTACACGAGTCCAGTGTTCCAACCTGTTTCTTGTCGCCAGTTAGCCCGAAGGGAAACTCACTCAACCGTGACTCGTGATGGGTAAACACATGCCAGCTTCGGGCAAACTGACCTCCAATACTTTCGCAACAGGCGAACATCTTATTACATATGACTGTGCATAGCTATAATAGCTCTGAGGTCGTGGCTGGAAATGTGATTAGGAATATGTTTAAACTATGGACATTTCATATGTCATCAGGATTTAGTCAGGCACATGCACTGTATGGACGTGCTGCTTTGAATGTGAAAACATTACATACATTAAATTACTGCAGTTTTTGTCACGACCATCTATACGCTTAATACTTCTTTAACCGAGTTTTGGTTACACCAGAAAATAGGCAGCAATTGTGCCTTTACAACCACTGAATGCACGTACTTGACTTGTGTATGATAATAACACTTGACCAAGATCACAAGAGATTAGTCGGAACACCACAGGCAAACTGCACGCTCGGTTAATGGTACTTGCAATCAGATCATTCATTCAATGTTTCGCCTAAGGTGGCAGTGCACAGCCGGAGTTGTCGTGGCGCCAATCTCAGTGTTGGCTACGTCAGTGCGATTTAATAAACGTCACTGATCGATGCCAAAAATGTGCTTTGTAGAACATTCATTCTGGGCGGATCCCATGAAAGTTGTTCACGATATTTCTTCATGTGTGCATGTCCTGCATAAATTGTTCAAGATCAGCAACTGACAAATTGGGCACGCCTCCGTCCGATTGCCTCTGATATCTTTGGATTTCCATGTATACTTCTCTATTTGTCACGTGTTGTGTCAAGGAGATGTTGCGTGTTTTACGTAGTGTATAACATCCATCCAATAGGTTCTGCATACTTTTGGTGGTCGTCAATATTTTTGTTCCACATATTGTGACTTTTTCAACCACTGATCTAAAAAACAAATCCATTTAAGATTATCAATTAGACTTGACCTCAATATCTCCCCAATACAGTTGTGTACCGGCTTTTGCCGTTCTGGTTGTTATATCGTTTTCACTATTAACCCTACATACCCCTAGATATAAGAAGTCGTCCTCTTGCTCAAGTTTCTGACCAGATGTGGTTTGGATTTGCGGGTTGTCAATGTTGAATGCAACATATTTTGTTTTGGAAGAGTTGAGATGGAGACCAACGGAATTACCTGTTCATTAAATTCTACTGTAGCTCTTGGGTTTGGCTGGTTGTGTTAGAAAGTAGAGCAATATCATCTGAACAATCAATATCAGTTAGGACCTTAGCTGGATGCCTTCTGGTATGTTGAGGTGTGATTATAAATCCTAGTGCTGGGATATATTCACTTATGGCAATTCGCATTGCACAATGTAGCGTAATTACAGGTAAGGTGCGAGTGTATCACTTTGTAGGACGCCAGCTTTTCTAAATCTACGATGGCCGAAATGCATTAGACACCTTCTATTATGCGCGTTAATGTAAGAATTTGGGATTATTCTTTACAAAACTATCAAACAGGACATAGTGTATGCTGATGGTTGGAGGTATATGCATCGATCATTTCACTGGGCTCAATCGGCCATGATTGGGCCCCTGCGTCGTATCCCGAGGGAGGTTGTCATGGACATGGCGCCGATCAGTGCAGCCGGCCCTCGCACCCGAGGGCGCAGTCTCGATCATAGTCGATTAGCTCTTCTTATAGGAAGAACCAAACATAACTTAGCGGTGTTTAACAGTTACCATACACTTCACCCGTTACACGGTTCTTTTGACCAGAGATCAACGGATAAAGTTGGGATGTGACGTCAATACTGAAGGAGAACCGTAAGTTTGGCCGTTATGGCATAGTTACTGTTGACTTCATGTCGAGGCGGTGAGGTACGTTCTGTCGTCATCACCGTACCAAGAATTAGTGGTATATCGATGAACAAATTATTGTGGAAAATTATGAATAACCAGCTAACAGGACTGAACAAGATTGTTATCCAAAGCAAAATTCACAGATGGCAAGTTTACAAGGAAGCCATCGGCTTATTGAGAATCCAGCGATTATTTATCTATATGTTCTGAAATATTTGTCAAATTTGTTTTCAAACATATCCACGTTGCTAGCAATTACACAATCAGTAGATCGTGTGTTATCGTTACACGCATGTGATATCAGACTTGTTGGTGTCGTAGTATAAGAAACAGTACTATTAAAAGTGGGCTGCTTAACATACGCTTGGTGTCTGGTTTCCTGCTACTGTCAATGCGACAAGCACCAAGAAAGATGCTAAATAAGTGTTTTGTGAACATTCTTCGCTTTGCTTAAAACAAATCCCAGCAACAATGCCCTTTTTATTGTCTGAATTTAGCTTCAGATGCTCAATATTTATTGCTATTCATTACTGAACGACCGCACACAACAACAAGGTTAAGATATAACTGTTCGAGACGAAGGCGAATGATATGCGTGGGAGTTTAATTCGACCGTGACCTATATAGTCGGATATGACCACTTGAACAGTAGGTTGCCGTCCAGTGCAATGTGACAATTAAATTGAGCGTAACTGATGGAGATATTGATGATTGGTCACACATTGCGTGTGACTGGTTGGTGTGTGTCTAAGCACTCACGTTTACTGTCTGACGTGTATGTAAACACATGTAAAGTGGTTTTAGGTGTGTCACTTCACACACGCGCGCACAAAAACACACACACACGCGCGCGCGCGCATCCTCACACACACGCAGGCACGCATGTACGCACACACAAACAAACACGCAAACACACAAATACACACACTCGAAGCTAGTATTAAGACTGGAATAGGTGGTTCATCATTTCTCATTTTAGAAACCAAATCACTTATCATTTTAAAATACACAGGTATAAAACGTTGGCAACTTTCGTATTCGTAGCTAGTGAGATATTATTAAGTGTCGAGCTGGCTACTTGCCATTTATCGCTGCTGAACCGTGAAAACTCGACCGACGCCAAAACAACAATGTGGACCGCTTCGGGTGGATTTGAACTCTCAACAGTAAGGTCACGAATGACAAACTATCGATGATATACAGCAAACGCTAAAATCACGACAGGACAATGTCACCAGTATGGTTGGTGACCTGTTTCGAACAACAGGGTAGAACGTTGTTGGTTAGTTGACAGTGACGATAAGGCGGATGTATGATGTTTACATAGTTGTGGTTTTACTGCGCTATAAAAGTTATCGGCGTTCGGAACCAGGGCAACACCCGTCAAGGGGCGGTCGTGTGTCGTGAAGTGATTCAGGAACCGGATTCTTAATCTGCAGATCTTGGTGTAGTGGCAGATCTTGGTGTAGTGGCAGATCTTGGTGTAGCGGGGGCAGGAGGTTCCGGGTGGAAGTGAGACTTGCTGTTGGTTCCTCTTCTCTTTCTCCTCTGCGAATTATCCGCCTCATAGACAGTCTGTCTCAAAACAGGCCATTGCCCGAGGAGTTCTGCGGTGCTAAATGGACGGTCGGCGGCCAGTTCCTCCCCTTTACTGATGTTGATGTGGGTATTTAGATATTGTCAGTAGTGTCTTTGCATCTCTTCTTCTGGCCGCCACGGTTTCTCTGGCCACGGTTCGGTTAAACAAAATGGATATATACAAGTGTAGGTTGGTTTTAAACAAAGACGAATGTAGTTATTCATACAGCTGAGTGAATTGGGGTAATGTTAGGTGAACGAACTTGTCCTGGCTTCGATCGGTTGAAAACTAATTCGACCCTCTTAATTGAGAGTTCGAAGTTAGTTCTAAACTTCATCCCACGCCGATAGTCTTCTTAAAAACAGATGTCGCGTAGGGGTGGACTTCGCCACCCCGCTCCTTACCCTGATTGAAACGATAAAAGTATCCCCGAATCCTACACACAAATAGTCAGTAGTGCACGATCTATTTTGTTAACGACGGCATAATAATTAGAGGTATGAATTCATGTCGAACGGTCCAACCATTGAATATATTCACATGCACCATGCCATGCCCCGTTGAATGCGTTAACCTTTGTATTGACCACGGTATCTAGTTTACACATGACCCACATTAATCACCTGTTCAAAGGCATCAACAATCCACTTAAACAAACCAAGAATGCACCGCAACAGCGTCACGGTTCCGCAGGCATTTTCGATCTTTACCATGCTGTTTGGAATGTTCGGTTTGTGTGCTCATTACGGCCCCGGATTAACCCTGTTACAAATGGTACACTCGTACCAGGTCCTTCACAAAAGGGGCCTCCTAAAATGTTTCTATTCAATATTCTATTCTAATTCTATAAAATTATATTTAATCTATAGAAAATTGAAGTAGACGTAACTAATTATATAGAATATGTAGTATTTCATAGGTTTTTAATTCTATTATAGAATTCTACAGATTTGTGTTGCTATGTGGTTAGTCGAGGTACACGTTATAATATAAATGACCAGGTCAAAATGTTAATATCAGTTTTGACAAGTCATACACTAGCAAGTCAAGTCTCAAGTCAATGACCTCCAAGTCAAGTCTCAAGTCAATGACCTCCAAGTCAAGTCTCAAGTCAATGACCTCCAAGTAAAGTCTCAAGTCAATGACCTCCAAGTCAAGTCTCAAGTCAATGACCTCCAAGTCAAGTCTCAAGTCAATGACCTCCAAGTAAAGTCTCAAGTCAATGACCTCCAAGTCAAGTCTCAAGTCAATGACCTCCAAGTCAAGTCTCAAGTCAATGACCTCCAAGTCAAGTCTCAAGTCAATGACCTCCAAGTCAAGTCTCAAGTCAATGACCTCCAAATCAAGTCTCAAGTCAATGACCTCCAAGTCAAGTCTCAAGTCAATGACCTCCAAGTCAAGTCTCAAGTCAATGACCTCCAAGTCAAGTCTCAAGTCAATTACCTCCAAGTCAAGTCTCAAGTCAATGACCTCCAAGTCAAGTCTCAAGTCAATGACCTCCAAGTCCGGGTCAAGTCTCGAGTCATGAAAATGGGTGACTCGAGACCGCCTCGTGTCAGCCCCTACGACTCGATATAACAGTCTGAGTTAATACCCACTTGATATTGCATTGATTTAGGCAGGCTGGGTGGCAGAACGTCACAAACGCATTGCTTTAGCGTGGTGAGCATGGAACAAGCTGATTCGTGTATGGATGTATCAAATTAGAAAGTCCCCAAATTGCAATTATTCATTCAGTACCACCGCTTTACTCTATGAAACCGACACATGGCTCCTCTGAAAGGAACTGTAAAGAGGAAGCTCGACGTGATTTACACTAAAACGATAAGTGTCTAAATGGCCACCAGAGCAGTATGCTGACCAATAAAGTGATTTATGGGGACGTAGACCAGTCTTCGGACAAAACCAGAATGAGGCGCCTCCAATCAGCGGGTCACTGCTATCGCCACAAAGAAGAACCTACGTCAATATTAATCTCGTGGACACCGACTCGTGGTAAGAACAACACATGGAAACAAGGAAGAGCACACACCAGACTCATACGTCATGACGTTGACGTTGATGTTGAAGTGGTTGATCTTCCATCCATAGAGAACAATCAACTTGGGTGCACCATTGAGGTGGCCGAGGGTCAGCAGGAAAACTGAGGTCCAGCGAGAAGACGAATGAAAACGCAGATTATGAAGAACCGGTAGAGAGAATGACAAACAGGCAACGAAGATGGGTCTGAGTGATAGAAAGAGAGAGGGACAAAGAGAGAACGATTAGTACATGGGTAGTGTATATATTGTTGTATTCATCATGATCAACTGTCGTCCTTGGCAGGAAGCAGCCACATGTTCGCTCCACACTTTCTTTTTATGTATTTGTCGGGAGACCTCAGCTGGCTCAAGGCATACATCTCTGACGAGTAGATCAAAGCTCTCCTGTCCCTCTCAACTCTACCTTCCAAAACACTACCTTGGAGACTGGCAGGTCGACTGCCCTCTTGCAATGACTATGACAGTATAGGCATCGCCTTCTTACTGCAGTCTTGCAATTGTGTATTGGCCATGTTGTCCTGCCATCTAACATCAAACGCGTGCCGCAGAATCTGTACGTAGCATGTCTTCTCCGGTCTTCTTCTTGCGGTTGACTATCCATGCTTCTGAACCGTTTATATGTACAACACCAGCTGTGCCTGTCCTCGGTCAATACGCCGTCGGCATACATCGTTCTCAAAGCCCCGGTAAAGGCTGCATAGTTACACGCACCAGCAGCGAGGAAGAAATGTCCTTGTTTGTTTTGAATAAGTCGTACAGTGGCACTTATTATTGCCTTGTTTATGTTGTCGTTGCCTGATCTAATGTCACATACTGCTTCCTAACATATACACTCTTGGAATAATATATCAAATAGTTTCTGTCACCTTTGTATTACAATTTAAAGCAGGGCAATATGTCGACCCTGTTTTTATCAGTGTTGCTGATTTATCATTTATTCGTGTTTGTGGTTTTATACCTTTTCATGTTCACGGGTGTTCGTTGGAGTGTTAACCCCATGCGGCATGAGAACGCGATCTCGTGTATTCTATTCACTCTTTGTTTGAGGCAAGCTACAAAGTTGGCCTGTCTCTGCTTTTCCGATGTGTCAATGTTCTCACAAGATGGAAGTTACATCACGAGGTAAATATCGTGCAACATTCGTGTCAGTTTGCCCTTTGTTGGTGGTCTGTAAATATTAAATCACATTGCGTCTAAAGTGTACGCTTCCCAAAACATAGTATATTTCCTAGGAATGTGATGTTCAGTGAGCATTTGATCTACTTTACAATATTTTACAGACAGTCTGAGATGTTTCCATTGAGGTATGTCAGAAATACCTTTGCTCCAACGGCAATGCAACATTACACCGTTAACCCGTTGCTATAATTTTGTTTCTAAGTATTTGTCTTGTAACATTTAAAGACACGTTTCATTATCTGCTACATCCTATTTACTGTATATAAATTGCTTCATTCGCCGTGGTAGAAGGCCTGTGGGGAACATCTATATCACATTTCAAGGATGTAGAATGTATTAATTAACATGGCATTATGCAAACAAGAAAGAAGGAAACAATGCGATGTTTCATTCAAATGATGCTAATGTGAAATTTTGTATTTGTGTGACAGACACAGAGAACATGTTACGTGAATACGGAAGGGCTTCATCGTCTCCCTTCGTCATCGTCGGTGTTGTTGACAGCAACGTTTATATTCAAGCCTAACATGGACCCGGCGATGCGATGGTTTGCATCGCAGTTCACATGTCAGTCATATACAATTAACAGGCCAATAAATACACACATCATTCAACATTACGGGCAATAAATACCAAATTAAGAGATAAAAAATGTCATTGTAACATGAACACACATTGCTAGGGATACGATCTAAAGTTCGAAAGATAATGCACATTTGAAGACTAGCCAACATACCTGGCCTAAAGAGGGAAGACCACAATAGAGAATTGCATTGTTAACGTTTTGTCTGATTATAAGAAAACGTGACCATCAAAAATACTTAAAATGCTTTACAGCAACTGCCATCATCTCGTTGACATGCTGACCACGTTTTGTCAAAATCACATACCTCCAACTCTTTTAAAACGCCTCGATGTGCGAGGCCCGTAAATTTTGACAAAAATAGCCATATATTCAAGTGGCCTCGGTGGTCAGATCTTCAACTTTCCCTTGGAATGCTCTACGACTTCCTGGCAAGGCAGCTTTGTAGTTGAAGGGAAACTCCTCAGTACTCCAATGTCTGTCTAGACGGATTTTAAATGAGTTGATTACTACTTCCGGTAAATCATTCCATAATTTGGTAACTCTAAATGAGACGCTTTCTTTTCAAACATTTGTACAAGCACGTTCTATAAACAATTTCAAAATGACCCCTTGTTCGTTCCCTTGTATCACTGTCTTTGTGCAGCTGAATAATGTCAGATACTTCACTGACATAATTCCCATGGAGCAATTTATATACCTCAATCATATCACCACGAGTTCGTCTATGTGCAAGTGTAGGAAGTTTCAATCTCTGAAGTCTTTCCTCATAAGGAATATTCTTCATACCAGCAAGCTGCTTTGTTGCTTATGGTATAAATCATAGTCACTCAAATCCAGTTCAGATGTGTTTAATAGAAATTTCTGGTTTTTCGGTTTAACATCAGTGATTGCAATCACCATACACTTATGTGATTCGACTCGAGCTTTGAACTCAGTAAATATATTGATTAGACTATCAGCGTTGGTGTAGAAACATTTGAACTGTTTATGAGTATAATTTGTATTTACAGTGTTTTTCTGGTTAGATGATCTTTTTTGTCATACCCCTAAACTCACAGCTGGTGGTCCCGTGTGTGCTTATCTACGGAGCCAGCTTTTCTGCAGAGTGAACTTAGGCCAACACTTGTTTCCGTGGATATAGAACGCAAGCGGTTAAACTGTAATGGCAGGGCAGCGCCGTTGTCTGCGGTTCAATCCGGGTCGTGAAACGGCACACCGAGTGTAACCCCGCAGCAAGGCAGTAGGTGCCGCAGTGACGGTCAAGTCACGCTCTGGTTGGTTGGAATTGCAAGAATGCCGGCTCGTGCTGTAGACGCGAAATGTTTATCAGACACACAGCGGGTACGAAGCTAAGGACCGTGACACAGTCCGGTCCACGACCACAAGGTCTGCCTGCGTAGAATGTGAGGCGTCGTAGGAGTGGTAGACAATATGTTTGGTGTCTTCGTCCTCATGACGTTTTAAGAACACTGTACACATCAATGGTTGTCGTACAACTAACGTGTTATTTGATCCATTTGGTGTCTTCGTACTCATGACGTCTTAGGAGCATTGTACACATCAATGATTGTCGTACAACTAACGTATTATTTTGATCCATTTGGTGTCTTCGTACTTATGACGTCTTGGAACACTGTACACATAAATGACTGTTGTACAACTAACGTGTTATGTGATCCATTTGGTGTCTTCGTCCTCATGACGTCTTGGAATATTGTACACATATATGATTGTCGTACAACTAAAGTGTTATGTGATCCATTTGCAGCATTTATATTGTTTGAGGTACCCACAAACTATCGACGACCGACAGATGATCTCGTGAGAAAACGTTTTGAGAAAGAGTATATTGGCTACAAGTGGCGAAAACGAGCCAGGCTAAACTTTAGGCTGCATTCGTTTCAGCTTGTGCACCTAACATGCAACGCACCATACCAAATAAAATCAATTTAAGAAAGCTACCGATACTTTGTAACCTGTCTTTTTGGACGTCTGAACACCAACGCGACACCTACTGGAAGGGTTCAGCTACACTAGTGTTACTCTCTCCTCTATTATTATCTTACCTACTGGTTTACTCGATTATATATATATATATATATATATATATATATATATATATATATATATATATATATATATATATATATATATATATATATATATATATAATATATATATATATATATATATATATATATATATATATATATATATATATATATATATATATATATATATATATATATATATATAATATATATATATATATATATATATATATATATATATATATATATATATATATATATATATATATATATATATATATGAGAAGGCTGACGTATTGATTCCGAAGGGAACATATGTCTTAAACTTCTTAATCGAGGGTAATATCACATATAATGTCGACGACAAACTCGTCTTCGTGGGCGAGCATCTATTGTCCACCCACGTTGTACACGACTACCAGAGACTGTGAACCACGCCTGGTTAACACCCTCGTTCCACCCACGAGTTGCGTACACAAGTCTGGTTCAATCCGATCTGGGCGGGGTATGAACTACGTCGGTTAACTCAAAATTGGGTGGAGTCACTACAAAAGGGGTAAAGGTGGCGGGCAGTGAGGGCATGACTGATTGGTATATTTCGGTGATATTTGCAATGTTGTGGTATTTTATATATTTACTTAATTATGGTACATTTTCTAGTACAATTTCTACGTGAAATGATGGTTTGGCAGTAGGGTAGGGTAGGGGAAAACGCCCATATTAATCAAGACAGCTCATATTTATGCAGTATGAAGTCAGAAGTTAAGCTCTATTGGTCATAGCTGTTCTTTTTATTTAGCACTATAATGTTTATATCACACTTTGCTATGTAAATTTTATTCGCCGTGAATTCAAGATTAATAACACTAAACAGGTGGGCGTTTTGCCTCGAGACTGGGGTGACACGCCCATCCGGATGGGGCAAATCGCCTATGGTAGGCATTTTGCCACAGGCTTTGGATTACATATGATAAAGCAACGAACAATAATTGTTGATATATTTTAATGAATGTTTTATTGAAATACGTGGTTATTATTGAAATATGAACAACATAGAACATATTTTTTAAACAAACTGATGACTACAATACAATTTTAAGCAATTCACAAACGACGAGTAAAATTACATTCACTTGGAGGATATCACATGTGTTAAGATATCTGGATTCGAAATTAATAAAACAAAAAAAATTCCTTGAAATTGCGGTTTGCCGGGAGATGTTGGATCGAAAGCGGTAGATTATGTAAACACCGAAGAAAAAGCGGTAGACTTGGCACCTCTGTATTATGGGAGATAAATACACACAACTGTCCTACACACTTATAAAATTGGTACTTCCTGTTCCAAAACCTAACACATTATGCGGTAGACTTGGCACCTCTGAATTATGGGAGATAAATACATACAACTGTCCTACACACTTATAAAGTTGGTACTTCCTGTTCCAAAACCTAACACATTATGCGGTAGACTTGGCACCTCTGCATTATGGGAGATAAATACGTACAACGGTCCTACACACTTATAAAGTTGGTACTTCCTGTTCCAAAAACCTAACACATTATGCGGTAGACTTGGCACCTCTGCATTATGGGAGATAAATACGTACAACTGTCCTACACACTTATAAAGTTGGTACTTCCTGTTCCAAAAACCTAACACATTATGCGGTAGACTTGGCACCTCTGCATTATGGGAGATAAATACGTACAACTGTCCTACACACTTATAAAGTTGGTACTTCCTGTTCCAAAACCTAACACATTATGCGGTAGACTTGGCACCTCTGTATTATGGGAGATAAATACATACAACTGTCCTACACACTTATAAAGTTGGTACTTCCTGTTCCAAAACCTAACACATTATGCGGTAGACTTGGCACCTCTGTATTATGGGAGATAAATACGTACAACTGTTCTACACATGTATAACGTTGGTACTTCCTGTTCCAAAACCTAGCACATTATGCCCTCCTAGTTCTGCTTCATTCGCAATTAAGACATTCCTGGTGTGTACTGACATGAATTGTACTCATTTAAATAACATTTCACAGTGGTGTGAATCACTGGGAAACCAAGCAAGCTGACCTCTATTCACTGACCATAGGTCGGTTAGCCGAATTCGGCCTTGACCGACGCCGAACCTGACATGGTTTCTACTTTATCTACTGGTGACATCTACCGCACTATTTTGAACTATACTTCCACGAGGAAAATAGCGCACTCTCTGGGTTAATTTTCGGTTAATATAAACTTTTGATCGAATATAATTATGTCTTAACAGATTTAGCGTTACCTCTTTTATTGTAGTCTTGTTAATGACAACTTCGTATTACATATATGGGCTATTTTGTATTTAAAATGAATGTCTTCAGTCATAACAGCGATTAACTACTTTTTAAATTATCCAAATCAGTTAAATAGTTTTGGAGATAATAATTTTTGAAAGCATTAAATTGTACACGATTTTTCATCACATTAATAACTATACATATTATACAATAACAATGACTCGAACAATTTCACCACCATTAATTCTATATTTGATAAAAACTTACATATTTTTATTAATTTGAAGGGTTTGCAATGATTTTTTGCATGCTGATATATATATTTGGTCGAGAATTGCAGATGCACGTTGAAAATACTGTTTGAAATATTCCCGATGACAACATATGCATACGTTTACAGAAACATACATTTCGTAGTGTGCCAAATTCGACTTGACACTAACAGGGTGCATGTTCTCTATTGGCAAATGTTGTTTCTTTTTATCGTTGACACAGCCAAAAGACCGATTTGATGCAGACGAAGATACAATACAAAACAATGCAACAATACAATACAATACAACAATAAAATTCAACACAGTACAAAAATACAATGCAATGCAATACAACAATACAATGCAATACAACAATACAATGCAATATAACAATACAATGCAATACAATACGATAATACAATACAACAATACAACAACACAATACAATACAATACAACAACACAATACAATACAATACAACAATACAATACAATACACTACAATACAACAATACAATACAATACAATACAACACAATACAACAATACAATGCAAAACAATACGGTATGAAGAGTACGCGCGGACAACTCCAACCTAAATCCGGGATCGGCCTAGTGTTGGATGGACAATGTCGTAGGCCTACACAAATTGTTGTGTAGAGGCCCTTACCGAGTGCTTGAAAGACGAAGATCGAGACGCGTGATATCGACTATGTGACAAATTTCACGTCCGTATTTTCTGACGTTCTCTTCAGAAAACATTCAGGCGTTGTCACACTCACGACTATAGCACAACAGTTGTGCATCGGTCGGTGCTCGATTCAACGAAAGCGAAGATAAACTGTAAACTGCTAATCGGGTGGATTATTGTTGATTTTACCGGCGACCCCTTCTGTAGGGGTCTGTTACGGGTGAACCACCTGTACCTTGCTTAATTCACCATTGGGACTGCCCTCTTCCGTTACAACGTTGTTTGGTAATAAGTCGACTCGTTGTGCTGCCTTCTGGTGACTGATGCAGAAACTTGAACACTGTTGCTGCCATCTGGCGGATCAAGCGCAGTACCTACAAAGTTACTTATTTACTTATTTAGGAGAATGGGTGTAATAGGTCCAACTGTCCTTTGAAGAATTTAAAAGCCTGAACCCCGACAACGGATCATAAATAACAATTGACGTTGACTTATGATAGGAATCATTTAATCTTTTTTGGGTAACTCTGTTAATTAACGTTCGAAATGTTAATGTTTACCTAATAATAAAAACCGAAATATTCAGAACTAATGCTTCCTCGTTTAATCTCTGTCGGCCAGCATGACGCAGGAAGCCGTTCAACCGTTGCATTCATGTGTCATTAAGCCGCAAAGCATGACAAAGTAGACTAAACAAAGGGTTGCCACACTGAGTATAACTCCTCTATCAACATAGGTAGAGAAATGTATATAAAAACCGATGAGGTGAGGGAGAGACAAAGAGCTACGGATGTTAATTACAAGCCCATCACGCGTATCCACAAGTATTAGAAATGGTTGACAGCTGTTCGCGAACGTATTGAACAACAAGGCTGGTAAGCTTAAACAGATAACGGTCAGATTATATTGTTAAATTGTGGTTCAGTAAAACTCATTTGGGCATCAAGATAAATATATAATTCTAAAACTCATTTGGGCATCAAGATATATATATATATATATATATATATATATATATATATATATATATATATATATATATATATATATATACAGAGGGAGAGAGAAAGCGAGAGAGAGATGGTGTGAGATAAAGAAAGAGAGGGGCTAGGAGAGAGGGGGAGAGAGAGGGGGAGAGGTGAGGGTGGTGAGAGAGGGAGGGAGACGGGTAAAGGCAGAGAAAGAGAGAGAGGAGAGAGAGAAGGGGAGAGGGGGAGAGAAAGTGGGAGTGGTGGGGAA
>BSQZ01000020.1:1271244-1296244 GCA_033239005.1 Lamellibrachia satsuma | reverse complement strand
GCGTGCATGCGTGTGTGCGTGCGTGCGTGCGTGCGTCTCAAGATTATTTAACATTCCAAATTTAGCCAAGCTGTTTGTTGCTGCTATAAATATGTATTATGATAATATAATTTGTAAGTCACGTATGACATACTTACTATCAAGGATATCAATTAATCTGACACATAAGAACATTTAATTAATAACAAAGCACCGGAACTCAGGCAGGCAGGCAGGCAGACACACAGACAGACAGATAGTAACCACTTTGATCACATTCCCGTGTCACATCAAACGTCCGCGTGCCAGTCTCTGCCAGGGCAGGAAAATACTACATTTAAACCCTCACCATAAGGTCTGCACACTTTCTGGCTCGGGTGAACATATAAATTGATTATTCGACCCCTGAAGTCGGGAGGGGGTAACGAACCAGCGACGCCAGTGAAACTATACATTAAACGTTTTGTAACCTATCTTTGCCGTAGGGCATAATACCTTCAATCGGTCGCATACGCGAATGACAAAGCGCATTATTTATAGGGGACCCGTGAGTTCAGAATAATTATTGCGCGGTGCACCCACTCAGGTCAATGTGTGTACGCTAAACAATGAAACCACTTCGATAGTTTGGTATGAAATTGGATGGCATTTACGCAATAATGACTCATGCGGCGTGACAAATATGTAGAAATTGTTTGATCCATTAGCGGATAAACATACAACACTCGTGACACTGGGTGATTTAGTACTGAGTTACATGACGCATAAAATGTTTAATACTGAGGTCACACTATGCACGTAGCCGTTTCTGTATGAGTATATATCGCTGTTGAAGGCTGAACATACTAGAACATACTGGTTTCATATGAGTGTAACTCACGAAAATTAACTTTCCTTGTTTCGATTGTTTAATGACATACCTGTCGATGAATCAAAACATTGAACATTCATTTGTATGTAAGAAGTTAATGACATATCCAATCAACCACGTGGTACATATCAAAATGGACTCCTATTGTTTTGACTTTTCAACTGCGATACGGTAATTCCATCGGTAACAATTCTCTCATCCTGTGTTTCAGTTGCATACAAACATACACACGCACGCACGCACGCACGCACGCACGCACGCACGCACGCATGCGTGTTGTTAATGGAATACTGCTTGTGTTACTGTCCTTATCAGCTGTATTTCTGTACACGTAACAGAGATGTTATCGCCACCTCGACATCCAATGAATACGTTTAACGCGGTGCTGACGTCGGGAGCGTGTCACTATGTAAATTAGAAGTGTTGTCAGACGTCTTCCTGTTTGACCGGTTTGTGAACACCTGCCGCATTTAGGGCACTGGCGCGGCGTGGTATATTGTTCGGTTGGCTAGGTAAGTAAATATAACCAGTTTGAGTGTTACAACATAACAATGAAGTTCTCTCTACAACCAACCGTTGACTACAATGGGACAAAATAGTTCAACTGGTGTTATCTATTGCACATTATCTTTTCCGAAAGAATGTGCGTGTAGCAGGATTCCCACTAAACGCCAACCAGGTGAAAACATAGTATATTCAAACGCCAGAACAACTGGTCTGCATAATTGACTAAAACACAATACGAATTTTTCATCAGTAATATATAAATGTATGCATGCACCATGCATGCATTTGCACACACGCATAAATGCGCACATGCATTGGTGCGTGCGTGCGTACATACGTGCATATGTACACAACAAAGCAACACCTATTTGGCTTTATTACAGTTTAGGAAGCATACGTAGATCAGTAGAATTAAATGTTACTGTAACAACATGATAATTTAACTTTCCAAAGTTAGCCAAGCTGGTTGTTGCTGCTATAAATATGCATTATGATAATATCATTTGTAAGTCACGTATGACATGCTTACTATCAAGGATATCAATTAATCTAACACATAAGAACATTTAATTAATAACAAAGCACCGGAACTCAACTAGAGCGCAAACAGTTATGGATCGCTCATGTTATGTTCGATGCGTGGGAATAGTATAGAGTAACTTGTACGATCATTGAAGCGGGGACCGGTTACTATGAAAGATAATATCTTAATCAGGTCGATGAAAGAAACGGTAGAAACCCCATGCCACCACAAGAAAGGGAAAGGAACTGAAGGGAAGGGTATACAAAATATAGAAACACTAGTACACAAATATCAAATGACGGACATGAATAAACAAGGCAGTGATTTGGGGTGGTCTGACTTAGAACTATGAGACGCCGTAGCGGCCAAAAGTGTGATGAAACGGCAAAACATGTCCTGCAAGAACCGTCGAGTCCTGCAAGAACCGTCGAGTCCTGCAAGAACCGTCGAGTTCTGCAAGAACCGTCGAGTCCTGCAAGAACCGTCGAGTCCTGCAAGACCCGTCGAGTCCTGCAAGACCCGTCGAGTCCGGCAAGAACTGTTAAGTCTGGTTACCGCTTTATGTTTGCCGGATCCCGGGTTCGATCCCTGGTAGGTCCGATTGAACTTTTTCTCGTTTAATGTTATTATTATTTTAACAATCATATTTAGAGCAATATTCGCTTTTGTTTACTTTCGCTGATTGGCAATGTGTAGTACTAATTATTTCTCAGTGTGGCTTAGTAGCATTTAAATAGTTTTTGCAATGTATGCCTTTTTAAAATAAATAATATATGTGATCCCTTATGAAAGTATCACCAATGATCATATTTTGAGGTTAGGTGCATACATTAAAAAAAATATAAACTTTTATTTCAGATGAAGAAGAATATTTTATTTGACCCTTCATACACTTCACATAATACATATATATCCATATTGAATTATAATTTTACATAATACAGGTGTATACGGTTGTAAGTGAACATGGTATATATTAAGGTAAATAAACAAATAGGGCCAGGAGACTCCTCTTAGACTTTGATCGTCGCTATGGAGGAGCCACCTTACAAATTAAAATTAAACTAATTTTGGAAAAAAATAAAGTTTTGTGTACTGAGCAAATCCCTGTAAGCTGAGTGTATTAAGCTTTTCGTTAACAATAGTGGGAATATTATTAGGTAAAAATGGTAAGTTATGCCGAAGACATTTCCTTGCAAATTCGTGTTTAGTTTTATAAGTATATATTTCATTCTTGATTCGTGTGTCATAATTATATATGTAATAGTTGAATATTATCCTCCAGTTCTGTAAATAAACTGGCAAATTGTTATGTAAATATTTATTTTTTTTATTTTAATTGTTGTAATTTAAGACTCTCATCTACTTTTAACATGCTGAGTTTTTTATGGAGTGGCTCAGTGTGGGGATTATAATTACTTAAGGTAATAATTATCAAAGCTTTCTTTTGAAGTTTTATTCATTGAAAACCCCAAGCCATGATGCAATAATTAATGTGTGGTGCAATTAATGAATTATATAATAACATTTTAATTTGTTGAGATAACACGTTTAATTTTTTATACCAATCTTTTTAGAACATGCTTTTGATTTTTTTTCAATATGTCTTTTCAAGTTCAAATTTGTATCAATAATTAAATCTAAGAAATTATATTCCTTCACTTGTTCAATATTTATATTATCTATATTCATGGTAAGCATTTAACATTTTTATTTGCGTTTTGGAATGTCATGTATTTAGATTTTGCAATGTTTAATTATAATTTAATTATTTTGAGCCATTCATTTATTTTTAAAAGTTTGTTATTAATTAAAGATTCTAAATTGTCATTGTGTATGTTATCGTTAAATGTGTTTAAACTACTTGATAAGGCTCTGTCATCAGCATAAATTCTGAAATTAAATATTTTACTGACTTGTGCAAAATCATTGATATTGATATATTGATATATATATATATATATATATATATATATATATATATATATATATATATATATATATATATATATATATATATATATATATATATATATATATATATATATATATATATAATATATAACAGAGGTCCTAGGATTGAGCCCTATGGTATGTCAGTTGTAATTGGTAACATGTTTGAGTTTATATTATCAATTTTAGTGTATATTTTTTATGATTATTTAGGTAGCTACTGAATAAGTTAAGATTTGTACCATTTATACCATAATATTTTATTTTGGCAATTAAAATTAAATGGTCAATGGTATCGAAGGCTTTAGAAAGGTCTAGCTATATGTATATGGGTATTTCAAATTGATCCATTTGGGCTATAATCCTATATATTAATTCCAGTGCAGCATATTATGTTGAATGATTTGGTCGAAAACCATGTAGATGGTCAAAGAAAAGTTTTGAGTCTTGTAAATAAGATGACAATTGATAAATAATGCTCCTTGCACCAGCAATTGCTTGAATTAACACACAATAAATGTGGTGAAATAATGAAAATTAAGGTCATCGTTAGATCCCTGTCAATTTAAATAGGTCATCATATTTTCAATATGCCTACTAGAATATGTTAAAAATCCAAAAAATATTGTTCATTATTGAAAAAGTTGCTATTAATTTCCAAAGATGCTTGGTACACTTTCACTGATTATGGTCCTTATGAGTTCATTCTAATTGACATATTTGTTATAGTTCATCAGCAAAATTGGTATAAAATGTCATTTATGTCTTATATATTTTAGAAATATTACTAATTATTGGTACTTAAAAATGTGTTAATAAAAGAATAGAAATTATTTTGGAATGGGTTTATTTACAAAATTGTCATGTTTTATTGCACATCAAATTATAATTAAATGTGGTCTATTACTCGTTCATCCTATATATGTTAGCAGTGTTTGATTGTTATCAATGTCTCCATCCCAGTTGCGAACATAAGAATGTCACCAAATGTGACTGTACATTCATCATCTGAAATAAAGGTTTCTAAATGTGTAATGTATACCTAACCTCAAAATATGATCATAGGGGATATTTTCATAAGGGATTACATATATTATTTATTTTAAAACGGCATACATTGCAAAAACTATTTAAATGTGTTAATAAAATATTTGCTAACGGCATAACCAGTTTAGTTTTTAAGCCGCTACTAAGCCAAACTTAGAAATAATTAGTACTACACATTGCGAATCAGCGAAATTAAACAAAAGCGAATATTGCACTAAATATGATTGATAGAATAATAATAAAAACATTAAACGAGAAAACGTTTAACCGGACTGACCAGGGATTGAACCCGGGATCCTGCAAACATGAACTAAACGCTCTACCACTAAACCACGACAGCTAAGACGTAGTTCGCTATGTATTCTGCAGGCCGTCTCGTAGCATTGTCGTTTTAAATGTAAATTTAGCTTTTTGTTAACATGTTTATGTTGGTAGCATTTACAGGATTTTTTTTCCATTTCTCTGTGAGAATAACTTTGTGAGTGATTCTTGAAAATATAGTAAATATCAATTACTCTCTTATGGTAACTTTTAGTATGTAGGTAGTATATTGTGTTTTGTGGCATTACGTCACTGCACATCCTACAGCGCTATTTTCAATGATAACCAGAGTTAACGGGTTCTTGTTGAACTCGACGGTTCTTGCGGAACTCGACGGTTCTTTCAGAACTCGACGGTTCTTGCAGAACTCGACGGTTCTTGCAGAACTCGACGGTTCTTGCTGAACTCGACGGTTCTTGCAGAACTCGACGGTTCTTTCAGAACTCGACGGTTCTTTCAGAACTCGACAGTTCTTGCAGAACTCGACGGTTCTCGCAGACAGAACTCGACGGTTCTCGCACACAGAACTCGACGGTTCTCGCACACAGAACTCGACGGTTCTCGCAGACAGAACTCGACGGTTCTCGCAGACAGAACTCGACGGTTCTCGCACACAGAACTCGACGGTTCTCGCAGACAGAACTCGACGGTTCTCGCAGACAGAACTCGACGGTTCTCGCAGGACTCGCCAGGTTGTACCGTTTCATTACCCTTTTGGCCGCCACAGCGCCTCATATAGAACAACCACTCGTGTCTAGTAAGATAAAATGAAAATCGCTTCATTAAGATAAATCATAGTTGCCGCTTGAACACAAACCACAATAATCTTTGACATGCATCGTCCCGAATTGACTTGAAGTCAGGATATTGTCCACCACGAATTTATATTTACATTATAAGCGACTTGTCGATTGGTCGTCAAATTACAATGGAGCGTCTGGGGTATGAACGCTCTGCGACGGTAATTGACTGTGGCGAAGAAAATCTAAATTATCAAAGCCTCCCAATTTAGCATAGACCAAACACTAATTCTGTATAAGCAATGAAACTGAACGTGGCTGAACCTTTGACTAGCCTATGCATGCACGTATGTGTGTGTGCGTGCGTGTGTGTGTGTGTTGCGTACGTACGTGCGTGCATGTATGTATTTATGAATATATATATATATATATATATATATATATATATATATATATATATATATATATATATATATATATATATATACTTATGTATATACATTTGTATATATATATACATATATATATATATATATAAAAACAACAACAAAATATATATATATGTATATATGTATATATATATATGTATATATATATATGTGTGTGTGTGTGTGTGTGTGTGTGTGTGTGTGTGTGTGTGTGTGTGTGTGTGTGTGTGTGTGTGTGTGTGTGTGTGTGTGTGTGTGTGTGTGTGTGTGTGTGTGTGTGTGTGTGTGTGTGTGTGTGTGTGTGTGTGTGTGTGTGTGTGTGTGTGTATTATATTAGAAAAAAAACATATTCATATTCATTAGAAAAACAAAACATTACGTAATCATCCACATGGTTTCTCGTATACATAAAAATTAGCCTACGTCAACGGTAATGGATGGGGAGAGACCATCGGGAAATATTCGAAGATCCCAACCATCGTTTGACGTCTACCGGGGATACAGGCCTGGACGTAAATCGGCTTTGGATTGATTTGCCCAGCTGGCTGACGTCACAGCGCGCTACAAATAGATCCGATTAACAAACACGTCACGTTTCATTGCGACGCCACACAACTAGGGATGGAACCGTCCCCAGTCACACAACTAGGGATGGAACCGTCCCCAGCCACACAACTAGGGATGGAACCGTCCCCAGCCACACAACTAGGGATGGAACTGTTCCCAGCCACACAACTAGGGATGGAACCATCCCCAGCCACACAACTAGGGATGGAACCGTCCCCACCAACACAATTAGGGATGGAACCTTCCCCAGCCACACAACTAGGGATGGAACCGTCCCCACCCACACAACTACTGATGGAACCGTCCCCACCCACACAATTAGGGATGGAACCTTCCCCAGCCACACAACTAGGGATGGAACCGTCCCCACCCACACAACTACTGATGGAACCGTCCCCACCCACACAACTAGGGATGGAACCATCCCCAGCCAAACAACTAGGGATGGAACCGTTCCCAGCCACACAACTAGAGATGGAACCATCCCCAGCCACACAACTAAGGATGGAACCGTTCCCAGCCACACAACTAGGGATGGAACCGTTCCCAGCCACACAACTAGGGATGGAACCGTCCCCAGCCACACAACTACGGATGGAACCGTCCCCACCCACACAACTAGGGATGGAACCGTTCCCAGCCACACAACTAGGGATGGAACCGTCCCCAGCCACACAACTAGGGATGGAACCGTCCCCAGCCACACAACTAGGGATGGACCCGTTCCCAGCCACACACTAGGGATGGAACCGTTCCCAGCCACACAACTAGGGATGGAACCGTCACCAGTTGTGTTGTGTTATTCGCGTAACTAGAGAGTGACGGGTCATTATCTATTTTCCCACTGGTGACAATGTTAGCGTTTTATAATTCTGTTCACAATTTTATGCATTTAATATACTGAAAATCAACTATGTTAATATGTATTATTTCATCAACCTGCTGAAAAATTCATCAACTTCTGTCATTTTTCTCCCCAGAGAATCAAAACGTAAAATGTTCGCCATCAAATGGCGTCCAAAACAACTACAAAACAACTACGCAAGAGACCCAACAGTCGGTGACACACGGATCAGGTGACAGCCAGCCAGTAAACTATTTACTCAGGACACAGCATAAGTGTCGTAGTCATCAAAATCAATATGGCCATATTCTGGTAAAAAATTATTTTACCGGCAGTAAAAAATGTGAAAAGGGGACCGTCTCAAAATCAGTGGTCCATCCGCAGAACCGCTGAACGTAACGCGCGGTCGGGTGTCGTGGGCTAAAACCAGTTGGAACCGGTATGCGTCTAGATCAGGCGCTCGTGGCATCCTGCTCCATTGTCAAAGCTACGGTTTTTACTGCGGCAGCTAATTCAGCGCCCATTCTACACACCCACCTCGTGCGGCGCATGTTGGAATGTGCGCACACACAACAGGTTGCACATTCAGGTGGAATGGACATAATGGTCACCCCACACCTCCCACCCCATTAGCATTAGGTGAGCAGGCAATATAACATGTCGTTGTCATTTGATGGCCTATCTTTTAAACTTTGTTGATTCTCATCAACTGCTCAGTGATTTCATCCACTTAATGCTTGTATATTTATTTGAGGCGGCCTAACCATTTGGTTTTGACGCATCTGTGAGTTCGGGTTCCCGAGGATGTTGACGCTTCGTATTGTGTTGTATAAAATGGACGTTTTGCTTCAAAGGTAATGTCGCATCTTTTGGGTCGAGTCGTGATGTCATATTCGTGTGAGACGTAACAGGTATTAAGATATTTAGTCGTGCTGTACGGATCATACGGATGAACTATTCTACAAAAACACATTAAATTATTCTACATCCTTATTGACTATTACAAAGGACCGGTATGCCGACACTCGATTACCTTTTCTCAAATGGTTATTGACGCCGTGAGCAATGTGCATTTTTTAATCGGGAAGTTTACGTAAATGAAAATTACCACACATAAACCGCTTATAAAAGTGGTATTTCTAGTGAATGTCGGCAGTCTGTGAGTGTGACAGTGCTGGATTGTTTATCTGCGGTGAAAATTGATAAAAACCACGCGAACGGTGACTTTCTGGAAAACCAACTGGTAGGAAGTGACGTAAATTTACAGTTCACTAACTAGACATATTGTAGGGTGCGGTAACTCAGTGGAAAAGACTTTCAATGCAGGTGACCGGAGTACGAGGTTTCTTACTGTCAACTCCGGCCTGGACCGTTTCGTTCACTGCGCGATAGTCATATTAGTTCAACTGTATCAAAGATTTTATCATCGATGGCGTTTTCTTTTGTCCATAAGGTTGGTGTCAGTTTGTCCCAGACTATTCTTCTTCTCAGACCACCTCTTACAATTGCTCAGGTTGTTATTGGTAAGAATAGGTATGAGAACCCTGTGGTTAAGTCATGGGATATTTGGTAGCAGCGTGGCTGAAGGGTTCCCATGCACACACGTTGAATATGTGTTGAAATGAACATTCGGCCAGAGTGACGTGTAAAGTGATCACAACGATATTTAAGAACTTTCTACTTCACTGTGTGCAGTATTTTTGTAGACATCCGTGTGATATGTGCAATGCTGATGCGCGTTATGCTGTTACCATAGTTACAATGTCAATCTTGTCACTACATTTTGTGTCGACATGCGCGTGAGGTGAATCATGGCAAATTAGCATGTAGAATATAATACTGACTGTCAAGACGAATTTGGGCACGAGAGTGAAGAAATGACGACATCATGATACGACAACAGCTAGCCTAGTACCGAAACATATAATTGCAAACATTTCAGCCAGCTTTATAAAACGTGAACGTGCCGCCAACCCTTTTCAGACGACTAAATGCCAATGGCTATGTTTGTATTGTTCGTGTCACGTCAAAACGTCTCCAACCGGAACAACTTCAAGAAAGATATTATGTAGACTAGACATACAAGTTCAGTAGTTTATGCGTTGCAAAATGTGGTGTGAATATATAAAACATTGTGCGCCATAAATTGTTCGTGCGAGCGGCCATATGTTTACGACCTCTGCGAGACAAAATCAAATGTATTCGGTGTGATCATGCCAGTTGTCTTACATCAGAAGGTAGCGTAGTTAATGTCACGTTGTGAACGCAGACTATGGTAGGCCTATTATACAGCGGCACGTATTTGGTTTGGTGGTCGTTTCTCCAGGGCGTGTTATTCAGTGTGTTTCTTGTGGTTAAATACCTCTATTTTACCCACGACTCCACGAAACATCCCGTCGGCTCTTTTTGTTTCATGTCATTGCGTTATGTTTCGTGTCCTGTGGGTGTTAATGTATATGCGAACTTGAACATTTCATAATTTCATTAGTTCGAGTTTGTCCGTATAAACAATAACATTTCGTGTGTGGGTATTTGTCAGTGGTTCAATTTTTAATTTGATTCTTGTCGATACGTGTATAATAAACAACCGTGTGTGTGTGTGGGGGGGGGTGCGTGCGTGCGTGCGTGCGTGCGTGCGTGCGTGCGTGCGTGCGTGCGTGCGTGCGTGCGTGCGTGCGTGCGTGCGTGCGTGCGTGCGTGCGTGCGTGCGTGCGTGCGTGCGTGCGTGCGCGCGCTCATGCGTTATTCGCTTGTTTCATAGAAACATACTCCACGGGTGTTTATGACTAAACTTAACCACAAGACGACGGGTGTTTTCTAGTTGTACTTGGTACTGTCTTAGGTGCCACGTCACACCATACTTCTGGCGCCACCAATGGCGTGACCGTCACGTCTATAATAGTAACGGTTGCTATTTGTTACCGCTAACTGTGACATTCCACGACGGTACTGCAGGCTGTTGCTTCAACGTACATGTGTTTGACACCGAGTCGTGGGGGCACATAACGGCGGCGAATTTTTACTGCCTCTTATTGACATAAATGATCTATGGCTTCGTCACCTCTGCCCGAACCTGTAAACTACGATGTCATGTGTGGTGACTAAGAAAGCGAACGTTGGGTTCATTGCTCTGTCACATAAAAGGACATGAATGTGGCTGTTGTACCGTGAAACAGGATTCAATGAAACGTGTAGCGATGTGTGTGATACACGACTGACTGACTCTTTGTAAATAATTTCTACACGCATTCACTACATATTCACTACATATACGTATATGTAAACATAGTTTACACTACATATACGCAGTGTAAACATAGTTTACACTACATATACGTATATGTAAACATAGTTTACACTACATATACGCAGTGTAAACATAGTTTACACTACATATACGTAGTGTAAACATAGTTTACACTACATATACGCAGTGTAAACATAGTTTACACTACATATACGTATATGTAAACATAGTTTACACTACATATACGCAGTGTAAACATAGTTTACACTACATATACGCAGTGTAAACATAGTTTACACTACATATACGTATATGTAAACATAGTTTACACTACATATACGCAGTGTAAACATAGTTTACACTAGATATACGCAGTGTAAACATAGTTTACACTACGTACACTGTGTGGTGAATTAATAACAAATGGAACCATTTACAAAATATTAAACAAACACCAGCTTTCACTTTCCACTGTTGCCGAATACAGAAACAAGAAAAGTGTTCCTGTTTAACTGCAAAATAAACCTGTTGCCTAGGTGGAATGGAAACGCTCGTAAACACTTCGCCATCCCACGTGTTGAAGCAATTAATTAATGATCGTGTTGCCATTAATTAATCAACACGAAGGAAGGTGACAGCCTAATCCCGACCGTTTGGTCGGTTCTGTTAGTAGCGGTTATTACATAATCGCTTGGAATGTTATCAATAATGATTAATTGAGTAATGTCGGTAGTGCATCTTCACCGCTAATGAAGCATCATCTAGAACAACAGTGCATCCTGCAATGCTGCAGCTGGAAGCCTTCTGGGGCTATGAGACCCCAAATGATACAACGGAGGCGGTCTGATTTCTCTAAGTTATATTCAGCAACGTGCCAGCTAATTCTTTCAAAGGCGTTTTCCCAGTCAACTATCCACGAATATTTTTTTATATAGAACCATATCATTATTGCTAACGACGATAATCAGACGAACCTTGCCTACCATATATGGCTTTCGATACCCACGGTCAAGATTCTCTTCTTGAGTTTGTTTTCATCAATGTACTTGATACAGAACAACAATCCTGACTGCAACACGTGTTTTTTGGCAAGTCTAGTGTATGATAAATGGCGGTAAGGAGAACTCCAAAAGCACAACATGAAATATGTGCTAATTAAACTATATAAACTAATTATACTTACACTAATTTCACTTGACATGCTGATCGGGACGATTTGAGCATAGGTATGTCAATCTAAAGGGAAATCGGTGAGGAATAAATTCAATAACTTGCGTATAATATAGAGACATGTGCATATATTTAGGTACATTTATTCATACATCACGAAATCTCAAAGGAAAGGTGCTTAGCTCGTGCGTAACACCGCACTACCTACACGGCCTGGAGACCATGGCGATGACGGTAAAAACAACAAGCGAAAGTCCAAGTTTGCGAAAATAACTGGATGGGAAGAATTGCGGGAGTGATGAGACTAGAAAAGCGAAGAATGGAGGGCTGAGGGAGGAGGTTGGTGTGAAAGAGATTTTCAGGAGGAACCTGGCGAGGAGTCCGTTAAAGTGGGCTGGACAACTGAGATGGGAGAATTGTGTGAAGAGATATTTGGTGGGAGTGGGACGGGGGTGGAGAAAGAGAACGAGAGATGGGGGGAGATGGGTGGGGTGACGGCAGCGAAATGGGGACATTGACGGAAGGATAATAAAAAAATCGACGACCGGTATCGATGCCAGCCTCACCTCGGACTTCAGGGATAAAGAGGAGAGCAACATTCTATTCGATGTATCAGATAGATAACCTGAACAATAAGGTACCGAATGACGTGGTTTCTCGGATGTGAGTCAACAATATTAACCCCAAGCACCACTGCTCTTCGTAGAAAGAATATCAGCCGCGAAACATAAAGACGAAAAGATCGATACTGTCTACGGAACAGAGCGAGCCATTGTAAACCGCAGCTGTGGCTGGTTTACTGCAGATGCAGCCGTTTGGCATCTACGGCCCTTGGGATGCCGAGCAGCGTCTGATATTAAATACGGTTCAGAGAACGTTAATAACTGATGTCATGGGAAAGGATGTGATCAACCTCTGTTCGTAACACATTAGGGATTTGCGAAGACCTTTTCTCATGAACGGCATATTAACAAACACAATTTTGCTCGTTATAATTTCTGAACATTTGCATAACCAAAACCACATCTTGCTTACGTTGTGCTCACCACCACCATCACTATCATCACCAATATCACGGAGTAGCTGTTTAAAACGACACAATAAATTATGTCATCGATTAGTAGAAGGTCGGCGTCACAAGTGTTAGCGGACTATATTGTGGGTCAGCACACGGCAGACCGGCTTTACCTGTTCCAATTAGTGGCGAAATAGAGAACTAATGAATACATCCGCCTATTCGATTGTTGGCTGAATGAGTTGTCAGGAGAATCTAACAGATCTCAACTTCAATAGCAATTACTATTGACGCTGATGTGCGTGCTGTGTTTCGATGCAAGTCTCGTGTAATCCAGCTGTTGCTCGAACGCACGCGTACAAGCGCGCACACACACGCACGTCCGTCGTAACACTCACCGACACACCCTTCCATGCACACGCACATACGCGTATGTGCACGAGGCAACATGCATGCACTGCGCGCGCACTAATAATACTATAGTAGCAATACTATTATTAAAACACGCTCCCATTCAAATAATACTGTTCTCGGTCGCTTCACATACTTATCATTGTAATAATAAAATCAGATTACGATTTTGCAAACATTATGCTAAAACATAATATGCAATCTGATTTATGGTTATATATATATATATATATATATATATATATATATATATATATATATATATATATATATATATATATATATATAAATATACATATATATACGTCTTATTAGATAATTGCATTGGCTCCCTGTCCGATCTCGCATTATTTTTAAGATATATACAGCTACCTATCAATCACTTTCTTCCAAGTAACCAGCATATTTACATTCACTGCTCACTCCTGCAAGACAGCCCAGACAGCTTCGATCATCTAATTCTAATCCACTTTTTGTTCTCAGTGTTAAGATAAATGTCGGAACGAGAGCTTTTTCAGTTGCTGCACCGACTCTGTGGAACTCACTCCCTGTTAGTGTTAAGTCTGCAGGAAATGTAATAACATTTCGCCGTAAACAAAAAACCCACCTATTTAAACTTGCTTATCCTCCATATCTCCCTAACCAATTCAACTGTTTACATCTGGAACTGCTTATCAATTATGAACTGCGCGTGGGTCTGCCGATGATTTTAGCGCAATAGAAGTATTTTAGATATTACATTATTATATATTATATTTATTATATTTGATATAACGAAACATATTAAACATATACTGTGACCGCTAGACGCTTCAATTGAACCGATTGGTTCGAATGTGAAGTTTACATTGTATCGGAGGGGAACTTGCGTTTGCGGGTGTGTTCGTTCGTCATGAAGCGGTGAAGGAAGAGAACACGAGTAGAGCTGTGGACGTTTCTGCTCATGTTCGTGACAGAAAACTACATAAACTCAACGAACACCAAAATTACGGAATTTCACGTTCTAGACATTTTTTTTATTGTTATGCATTTTGATCATGATGGACACATCAACTATACTGCATTTTTGCGCCTCTGAACAGAGGTGGATCTAGGCTTGTTCTCAGTCAGTCGTAGTCATAATTATGTCGGGGGAGGGGGGGGGCGGGACTACACGTGTGCCGTTCTACTTACAGAAGGGTTAATATTAACCGGATGCTAATATTTCAGTGGTTCATTAACACTAGTTCCGATATAGGCCTATATACGATGTCTTTACCGTAATATTGGCCACGGGCACGGGGGGTCTAAGACCCCCTAAGTAACCCCTGGACCCGCTGCTGCTGAAAGGTAATTTGTAATTAGGAGAACTTTGTAGCATAATCATCGTACTGCCACCATTACCATCATCATTATCGTCATTATGTTATACAGAACAGAAATGAGTATTTTAATACAGCGGGAATAGGCGATAATTCCGTCCCAGATATAATATTTGATTCTACTAGAAGGCTGACTCTGTCATCCGTGATTCTGTTAAACGATGTCCATTTTAGCAGCAGCAGCTGCAGCCGTTACAGTGTCACGTCATATGACGAACACGTTACGTCCTCACTGTTTCGTTATACTGACGGTATGTTGATTCCGGTAGAACGCGAGTCTGCAGCGGCACGGCAGACGGCGCAAGCGAGCGTCATTCACTGCGAGCGACGCTTGTTACCGCCACCGCTGGCATGCATAATGGATCGATATAATTGGCACGTCTATCTCTCGCTCGCTGCACACACCTTTCATGTTTCGTCGCAGTTAGTCAGGCAGCTCGGGCAGCCTGTGTAGACTGCTCAACGACGTGCCACTGTCAGTGGACAACGCGGGAGAGACGAGGAGATAGTGGCGAATGCCCCGGAACACGAGGAGCCAACAAACGTAGCGCGAAAGGTATTTTTACTCCATAGTGGCTGGCGCATGAACGTCGATATTCGTTCCAGACACCGCATGTTTCGTCTTATCGTTTAATACGTCGTAGTATCTTCGGGTCTTTTCAGTGGGTTTTGTTGGATGTTGATTTGCTACTCGTAATAGTCCACTGGTTGCACGCTGTCCCAACAGCTGGCGTATCTGCCAGATGATGATCTACCAGTATATACATATATTGTACACGCTATTGTATACTGTGCCATAGTTTAGAGTGATAATATGATGTCTTAATTTCTGAAGGAGGATTAAATTCTGTCATGGTCCTCTGTCGTGTCCTGCCTAATACCAGTGTCCGTTCTTGTTGCAACTAATATTTGGCACACGTCCACACCAGGTGTGGCTACTTCATAATTATGACGGCCTCTTGGTCTTCGTCACATGTCGCCGTTATTAACAACCTGTCACGAGACCGGTCGCGTGCGTGGTGAAGTATGTACACTTGTGGCCAAAAGCACAGGTGTAGTAGTATTTGTCACCATCTATGTATGATGTAAGCATGCATGTAAATATATGTATGAGTGTATGACTGTGTGTGCGTGCGTGTGTGCGTATGTGCGTGCGTACGTGCGCGCATGCATGCATGCATGTTTGTATGTATGCACATATGAGTGTATATGCGCGTGTATGTCACGCATGCATGTTGTATACATTGATACAAATACACGTTATGTACATTGATTTGTATGCGTTACTTCCTTATTCGTTTACGTATTTACCAGGTCATAGCGTACGTTTTCATTAAACGTGGCGGGTATGACATTGAGTGACGCAGTTCACATAATTCATATTTAGGCGTACAGTTCAATGCACAAATAAACAAACACGTCTTGCGTCCGTTGGGCTAGAAAATGATATGTATTTCGTCTCTTTCAGCCCGACCGCTGTGGCCTAAACATTCCTTCCAATGGATTGTGCAAATTGCCACGTAATGGAGTCTAAATTGATGTTTTATTGTGAGTGACGTTATGTGACACACTCCATCCATCCAATCGTATCCTCCTGCGAGGTAGTTAGCAGAATTATTGATCGAGCCACACCGTGGACGCTTCTGCAGTGGCTCGTGAGAGATGTGGACCACAGCAGGTTAAACATTACCCGCTGTGTGGGATCTTTTACTTCCCCCTGCCCTCCAGTTGTAGTTCCAGAACATAGACGTGTTTCTTTTCATTTGCTATGTATATATTTCCCTGATTTGGCCAATGACAGTCGCTGATACAAATAATGTCAACTGAGTAACTGGACATTTCTTTTTATATAATTTATTTGCAAGTTTTCATGTCTGCAATATTGTTCTAACAGTTCAAAATCCAATCTTAAGTTGCTTTCTTGCCTCTAGTAGAGAGCTCCTCGAGCCAGCGACTTCTCGCCTAGGCTACGCTTGGTCACTGGTCGTCATGCTGTCTCTGAGATAATGATCGTATTCCAGAGCGGACCTCTGTCCGTCTGGATCTAGATGATGCCGTGTTATGGCGTCTGTTTCTGCAGCAGATCGTGTTTTTCCGTGTCTCTTTATTTTACACCCTTGTTTATCTTTGTTTCAGTTCCCGATTCGTTGTACGGAAACGCTAAAAACGGGACAAGCTTTCTTAGAAACAGTCATCGTTGGCGCGCAGTCTATGACAATGACGTCATCGCATACGCATAACTGATTGGCAGAGCAGTTCGACCAGGCGAATAACTCCACCTCCAATATGACGTCATCACTCGATCGCAGCGACCCGTACAAGGTGGAGTATCTCGGTTCTTCCATATTGCCTCGCATGGCGACCGGACTCGGCGCTTTGCAGAAACCGTTACGGGAACTGTACTTCCGTCACCGGAAGCCGGGCAGCGGAAGTCGTCTACAGGAGCGCCACATAGCGATCGCGAGGGACTGCATGAAAGTGAAATACCGGACTGGCGGCAGCAACAGTGTCATGGCGGAGGAGGCGTTTCCGGTGCCGAACGTGCTGTACTGGGATGCCATCCGCTTCGTGACAGTCAAGGCACCGGACAAGAAGCTACGCGGCGCCTTCGAACCTCTGGATAACGACCACAGCCGCTGCCAGGACAACCTGTTCGTGATCCTCGACAAGAAGGTCGGGTTTCTAGCCCAGATGTCGCACCCGTCGCTGTTCGTGTGCGTGCTGCGACGCGTGTCCGGCGTGCGCTCGCTCGACCTGCACGCGTTCGTGTGCGCGAACGAGCGCGACGCGCTCGCGATAGTGCGCGCGCTGCGCACGCTGCAAGCCGATTACGAGCACTCCCAGGCGCACAACCACGGCGTCTTTGGGTACACGCCATTCGACCAGGACGATGACGTAACTGGTGACGGCGTTCTGGACGTCGTTCCACCGTCGCAGCGACCGGCGCCATTCGTAGGTGGCTCGGTGAGGGTCCGAGAGATGGCGCCACCGCCGACGACGACGAGCGACGCGGGGGCCGCCCGCTTCTTCAAGCTGACCCAGGGCGACTTCGGCGCCTCTTCCGGGCAGCGCAGGTACGACGACACGTACGAGAGAGTGATATCGTCGGGTGGGCCTGATCGGGCGCGAGCGCCACCTGGCGGGCAGCCGACGGCATTCGCGCCACCGCTCCCGGGACATATAAACCCAGGCTTCGTCGGTGGAAACCAATATGGTCGGACACAATACCCAGATGGATACGACACGCCACCTAGTGGTAGAACTCAATCGATGTCCCGGCCGTCGCGATACGAAATGGGAGCTTCGTTGGCGGAACGTATGCGGAGCGGTTCGCCGTCTTACGAACGCACGATTCCACGGAACGACGACCGGAGACGAACTATTATCGACGCAGACGACCAGCGACGGTCCGACGAGAGATCCCGGATGGCGCCGAGCCATTTTGGCCAACGCCGCGAGCGCGTGCCGTCCCCGCCGCCACGCGGCTCGGATGCCTCTAGATCGCAGTTCGGTGCATCGTCGTCGTCGTCGTCACACACACGTCCGGTTGCATTGGTGCAACCACACAAAATACAGGGCATCCGTGTGCTGCCGACCGTAGCGATGCTCTCTCTTAAAAAGACTGACCTAGACCGACCGAAGGCGCCTTCGCCAACAGATGCCTTCAAGCCGGCGCCGGCAGTAGCAAAGCCGTACGTGAATGACGATCACGTGATTCGCAACCTGCGGGATTGCCGGCCCGCAGCGAAGAAAAGTGCGGCCGACAATTGGCAGTTCAAGACGTCGCGACCGACGGACTTCGGAGCGCCGTCCGGCGACGAAATATCGCAACGCACGACGGAGGAGGACAAATCGAACGGGAGACTTCTGCTGACGGCGAAGAAGGACGCAGAAATAGCCGCCGTTGTACAAAACTTACAACTCGATCACGACACGTATACGTTGTCGCCATCTGGCGTTACGAACTTCGAAAAATCGCTCGGATACTTCCCGTGATTTCACGCGACATGTCTGCGTTCATGGGGACGTTCCCTGAATCCGTGAACATGGACCATTTAAAGCAATAACAACATGCGCGAGTAAATAATTTTGCAGCTTGTATTCACAATGTGGAGGTACATCAGTGACGTGAAGGCGCGGACTATTTTGCGCCACGCCTCGGGGGTCAAACGATCTGCATTCCCAGAGTGGGTTAGATTGCAAATACCACGTCTGGTTTATGCGTCGATGGGTTTGCTTGCGTTTGACAATCATGCTTGTCAATCAACCGCACAATAGTCGCACAGCAACGCCAAATACCGCCGCCAGCAACGCTTTCTTGTTAAGACTATGCTCGTGTGATCATAAGGAGTAAGAGAAACTGAGAAATAATATTTTACATTCATCGTAAATACAATCGCTTTTATGAATATTAGATACGGTCATATGTGCATAATGTTCTTCACTCATTCTGATATAAATTATTCGTTCTGGGATCTGCAGAGTCGTGTTAATCTTCAGTTGCCTGTATTAGCCAACAGCGTCGTAAATCCAAATTGCAAGTCTGTCTTACAAGATATATTTCGCACAGTTCTATTCTGGATCGGACCAAAGAGTGTAATATCCAACTTCGTTATCTGTGGGTTTATTCATTTTGTTCAAGTGCGACACAGGCACATACTTTCACGGGGAACACAATGCAATCTGTTTTAATAATTATAACGTAGATTTAGCATAACATGTTTTATCGATGGTTATGCAAAAATTGCGCATAGTTTTAAAAGTATTTTTAATAATTGCAATGCGTTCTAAAAATATTACATATACCTGTACTTGTAAAGGTACTGCACGTGCTTGCTCTACTACATCTTAAGGTTTGGTATGTTGAAATGACATGGCGAATACTTTCTCTTTGGTTTTATGGTTTATTAGAACAAAGCATATATTATGTTTGTCTCATCTGTTGAAAAATAATCCAAAAACATCACTGAAATTAAATATTTTTGAAGGTATTACGAACACTCGCAGTATTATATAGCACTGTTGTAAAAGTAATGCAAATACTTTACAATACTAAAAAAAATAGTGGTACAAATGCGCAATACTCTGAGCATTGCGAACCAGTGATGGCATATTCCTTTACAGTGTAAAGGAATGTTCTTGTATAGTGCCGTAACCGATCCTTGGGGCAGTTCAAAGCGCATTACGCTTCACTCCCTTACATACATGCTTATTCCGACACCATCTCGATGTCTCAGGGAAGCATTCAACCACGCTGCTATTACAGCGCGAAGACTACTCGTTAATTTATATCCATCACGGTCTATTGCTAAGTAGTCCTTTATGCAGCTGAGTGAATTGAGGCAACTAAATTGCTCAGGCCTCTCGAATAAGAGTCAGACGTTCTACTCACTGTGTCACGGCGACCCACAAACAATACAGGTTTTTCCGTTTTGTCGCAAAAAGAATTAATTCCTCTTTGTGGGGTGAAAATGTGAAAATGTGATGATGTTGTCGGATTCTTAATTGCTTAATTCGGTACGTAAAACTTAATACGGGGCTTTAATTAAAAGTAATTCAATATAATACATGTTCTCCAGAAAATCAATGTGATAAAAGTGGCCCGTATTACCGAACATTTCATACATGACTGAGATGCCAGAAGAATTAAATTATATAACACCAGCCGTTGTGCGGGAGAAAAGGCATCCACTGCAGGAGATTATGACTCCAGTCAAGTTTTGGTAGGGCAATGTCAATGGCAATGTCAATGGCAATGGCACTGCCAATGGCAATACCAATGGCAATGTCAATGGCAATGCCAATGGCAATGCCAATGGCAATGTCAATGGCAATATCAATGGCAATGTCAATGTTAATGACATTGGCAATGTCAATGGCAATGTCAATGGCAATGTCAATGGCAATACCAATGGCAATGTCAATGGCAATGTCAATGGCAATGCCAATGGCAATGTCAATGACAATATCAATGGCAATGTCAATGGCAATGTCAATGTCAATGTCAATGTCAATGTCAATGTCAATGGCAATGGCAATGTCAATGTCAATGGCAATGTCAATGGCAATGGCAATATCAATGTCAATGTCAATGTCAATGACAATGTCAATGTCAATGGCAATGGCAATGTCAATGGCAATGACAACTTCAAGCCCGACTGTTTGTTTCATGAAGCGTTTCTGCCGTATGAAGGAGCTTAATGGACGTTTGACGTAGATTACATAACTCGGAACAATTGTAGAAAACACGTGTAACTCGGAACAATTGTAGAAAACACACGTAGTGCTGTTAGTAAGTGTGTTTAATTGAAAAAAATGTGGCACCAAAGAATTATATATAATTTATAATGTATAACATGTGTTTGCAAAAACAATACCCTACCTTTAAATCTTAGACGTAGGATGACGGGTTTGTTAGAAGAAAATTCCACTAGACGAAAGCATGTTAGTGAAATACCGAACATACGTTGAAAAGTTTTTATTAGTAACGTTCCAAATACTACTCCATCAACAATGATGCAGATTTCTCAGGGCAAGAAGAATGGAATTTTGAAAAGACCGATTCATTACAATGCAACAATGGATGACTCACAAAAAATTTGTCTCCAGAGAGATCGTTTGATAGATTCTGTGTAGTGCGTAGTAGCAACTAGCCGAAGCTACTCTCCTGGACCGCTTTTGGATGGCTTCTTCGTATCGCTATATTATAGAACAGGACACCTGCCGAGAATACGAAACCTCAGATTGATTGTAGAGAAGCAGACTTTCTCGTGGATAAACCGTCGTTCTCATTGGATGGAGTAACAACGTTTCCACAAAGACATGACCCATTTCTGTCACAATGTTTTATCACGTTCTACGTCGACGCCTACAGGACCTCATGCGAGAGAAACGTTCTACATCGACGCCTACAGGACATCATGAGAGAGAAATGTTCTTCGTCGACGCCTACAGGACCTCATGGGAGAGAAACGTTCTACGTCGACTCCTGCAGGACCTCATGGGAGAGAAACGTTCTACGTCGACTCCTGCAGGACCCAATGGGAGAGAAACGTTCTACGTCGATGCCTACAGGACCTCATGAGAGAGAAACGTTCTTCGTCGACTCCTGCAGGACCTCATGGGAGAGAAACGTTCTACGTCGACTCCTGCAGGACCCAATGGGAGAGAAACGTTCTACGTCGATGCCTACAGGACCTCATGAGAGAGAAACGTTCTTCGTCGACGCCTACATGACCTCATGGGAGAGAAACGTTTTATGTCGACGCCTACAGGACCTCATGCGACAGAAACGTTCTACATCGACTCCTACAGGACCACATGGGAGAGAAACGTTCTACATCGACTCCTACTGGACCTCATGGGAGAGAAACGTTCTACATCGAGCCTACAGGACTTCATGGGAGAGAAACGTTCTACATCGACTCCTACAGGACTTCATGGGAGAGAAATGTTCTACATCGACTCGTACATGACCTCATGGGAGAGAAACGTTCTATATCGATGCCTACAGGACTTCATGGGAGAGAAACGTTCTACATCGACGCCTACACGACCTCATGAGAGCGAAACGTTCTACATCGACGCCTACAGGACTTCATGGGAGAGAAATGTTCTACACTGACTCGTACAGGACATCATGGGAGAGAAACTTTCTACATCGACGCATACAGGACCTCATGCGAGATAAACGTTCTACATCGACTCTTACAGGACCTCATGGGAGAGAAACGTTCTACATCTACTCCTACAGGACTTCACGCGAGAGAAACGTTCTACATCGAAGCCTACAGGACTTCATGGGAGAGAAATGTTCTACATCGACTCGTACATGACCTCATGGGAGAGAAACGTTCTATATCGACGCCTACAGGACTTCATGGGAGAGAAACGTTCTACATCGACGCCTACACGACCTCATGCGAGCGAAACGTTCTACATAGACGCCTACAGGACTTCATGGGAGAGAAATGTTCTACACTGACTCGTACAGGACATCATGGGAGAGAAACGTTCTACATCGACGCATACAGGACCTCATGCGAGATAAACGTTCTACATCGACTGTTACAGGACCTCATGGGAGAGAAACGTTCTACATCTACTCCTACAGGACTTCACGCGAGAGAAACGTTCTACATCGAAGCCTACAGGACCTCATGAGAGAGAAACGTTCTACAGCGACGCCTGCAAGACCTCACTGGAGAGAAAAGTTCTACATCGATGCCTACAGGACCTCATGCGAGACGAACCTTCTACATCGACGCCTACAGGACATCATGCGAGAGAAACGTTTTACATCGATTCCTGTAGGACCTCATGGGAGAGAAACGTTCTACTTCGACGCCTACAGGACCTCACGCAAGATAAACGTTCTACGTCGACGCCTACCGGACCTCATGCGAGAGAAACATTCTACATTGACGCCTACAGGACCTCATGGGAGAGAAACGTTCTACATCGACGCCTACAGGACCTCATGGGAGATAAACGTTCTACATTGACTCCTACAGGACCTCATGCGAGAGAAACATTCTACATCGACGCCTACCGGACCTCATGGGAGAGAAACGTTCTACATTGACGCCTACAGGATCTCATGCGAGCGAAACGCCACCAAACGAAAGGGAAACGTTACTTTTATGACGAAGTATAGAGACGACTGATATTACACACCACACACCCGCACCCGCACCCGCACCCGCACACGCACACGCACCCGCACCCGCACACGCACACGCACACGCACACGCACACGCACACGCACACGCACAAGCACACACATAATCCAGCAACCCAATCATTTAGGCAGAGAAAGAAGGTATGCCTCATCATGGCATTTTAAATGCATTTAACAAAAAAATTACTATATGGATGTTGACGTTGATGCTGATTATGGTGATGATAATGACGAAGAAGCTAATGATGATAATGGAGATTATGACGATGATGATGATGATGATGACATGATGATCACAACAACGACGATGTTAACGTAAATAGTGTTTGCGTCGTTGATAAGAATGGTGGTTGTAACAAATACAACTATGTACATAGTTATGTCCTCGTTTTGACTACTACACAAGCGATTACGTAATCAGTCGATCATGTGACGTCCGGATACTTCTGTCATGATGCAAGTTGAGCAAGCTTCGCTGCAGACTCGTCTGTGCAGCGACCGCAGCCTTATTCAGTTCGACGTCACCAGCATCGAGGATCGAACATCGCTTCCGAGAATTGCTAGGACTAAGTTGTACGTCGTAGGCCATTAGCTAAACTGCCGGGAATTCTGCACTGCCAATTACGTTCTCCGCCATTCCGTGCCCGGCGACTGTCGCGTCATTGAGACAACAGGTTGTGTGTGTGTGTGTGTGTGTGTGTGTGTGTGTGTGTGTGTGTGTGTGTGTGTGTGTGTGTGTGTGTGTGTGTGTGTGTGTGTGTGTGTGTGTGTGTGTGTGTGTGTGTGTGTGTGTGTGTGTGTGTGTGTGTGTGTGTGTGTGTGTGTGTGTGTGTGTGTGTGTGTGTGTGTGTGTGTGTGTGTGTGTGTGTGTGTGTGTGTGTGTGTGTGTGTGTGTGTGTGTGTGTGTGTGTGTGTGTGTGTGTGTGTGTGTGTGTGTGTGTGTGTGTGTGTGTGTGTGTGTGTGTGTGTGTGTGTGTGTGTGTGTGTGTGTGTGTGTGTGTGTGTGTGTGTGTGTGTGTGTGTGTGTGTGTGTGTGTGTGTGTGTGTGTGTGTGTGTGTGTGTGTGTGTGTGTGTGTGTGTGTGTGTGTGTGTGTGTGTGTGTGTGTGTGTGTGTGTGTGTGTGTGTGTGTGTGTGTGTGTGTGTGTGTGTGTGTGTGTGTGTGTGTGTGTGTGTGTGTGTGTGTGTGTGTGTGTGTGTGTGTGTGTGTGTGTGTGTGTGTGTGTGTGTGTGTGTGTGTGTGTGTGTGTGTGTGTGTGTGTGTGTGTGTGTGTGTGTGTGTGTGTGTGTGTGTGTGTGTGTGTGTGTGTGTGTGTGTGTGTGTGTGTGTGTGTGTG